>CM029775.1:26800597-27400597 GCA_017562165.1 Ectropis grisescens
GGCCTTCTCTCACGAGAAGAGAGTCAAGCCCATAATTCAGAACGCTGGCCAAGTGAGGTTTTGGCGCACATATTCTCAAGTTTCTTTCTTGAAAATTTCGTTTTCCTCACAATGTTTTCCTTCACGGATAAAACTGTTGTGATGACAAACTCGCACATCTTGCATTTAGAAAAAAAAACTCAAAAGGTGCTGGAGGATCTGAAGCTACGCTTTTATGACTGAGAAACATGACATTATCACCATTATGATAGCAAAAGCTTTCGGCCAAATATTTGATGCATTCGGAAACACTATAAACTCGACTAAATCGGTCCAAAGCTAAATGTTTACTTTATTAGGTAAATAAAAGTAATATAGACCAATAACTTCTTTACACTTAACTGTATATAGGTAGGTAAATTTATAAATATACGTACTATAAGATATGAAAAGAATAAAACTCGTAACAACCACAACTTCTATGATATAAGTTAAGATCAGTAAAACTTAGAATTCTACGTATTAACCAATGTGCTGCATTTTATAAAACAAATAATAATAACTAAATCATTATCTTAAAGCAAACACTTCAATTTAAAATTATTTCCAAAACGCAAAACACGAAACTTGTAGAAAAGACATTTATTTGACTTGAGTCATTTTTTGTACTAAATTCTTATTCTCTATGGAAGTCACCTACTCTTGATTAGCAAAAAGAATGTTTTCTTTAAGATGTCTCAGATTCTTTGATTATTTACAACCATAATGTATTTAGAATCAGAAATGTTGGTGAAATCTACAATTTAAAAAATAATTTAACTTTCTCCGTTTTAATAAAAATCTGCTTCGATTTACAATCAAACTCGAACATTTGACGAAATTTCGTATTTTTTGTGAGTCCACGATAACGTCGATCAAATAAAGGTAAGTTAATTTTAGTTTTTTGTTGATATTTAAAGAGTAAGGAGAATATTCTGAATTATGTTGTATCTTCTTTTTCATTTTTTTATGTATATCACGCCATGGCTCTGTGATGGCTAATTTATTGTGAATCCAATTTGGTACGAAATACTTCAGAAGTACCTATTTTTTAAGAAGTACACTTTATCGAAATCAGTGATTTACAAATATGAAAAAAAATCCTTTATTTATCCACATGACGTAATCATAGCTCCTACAGAAATTTATTAGTGTCTAAATTTAATTTTAAATTAAGGTATTTTTTTGGTTTTCGAAGGAAATTAAATTCTGTTAATTTAAACTATAACCGAATTTCATACACTAGAAATTCGAAATATATATGTGTTTATGTAGTGAACTTAAGTATGTGTGTAAATAGAAACTTACAACGCAATAAATGAGTACCGAAGACGTGAACGACGCGAGATGCGCACGCGCCAGCGTGCGGCGGACCGAAACCGCCAAGGACTACTGTGACATCTTGTGGGCAACTACACTTAGCTCACCATCATCATCAACATAAAACAGCCTATTTATCTAACTACCAACGTTCTGCGGTTTCACTCGCATACTTCTTTTCGCGTTTTGCTGCAGTGGTAAGGCTCTTTGCAGAGACCGCCTGGGATTGTACCACAACTTCGCCAGTTATTCCGCTGCCAAGCAGTAGTGTGCAAACATTACTGTGTTTCGGTTTGAAGGGTAACGTTTCCAGAGAAATTACTGGGCTGAGAGATAAATCACCTTATAACTCTGGGTGACGAGCGCAGTGCAGTGCTAGGTGATGATTTTGATTCTTTATGTTTCAATAGGTGCGTGTCGCTGTGCTGTTGCTTAACATCAGGCATATGTCCTGATCATGTTGTCACTCTAAACTTTTTTTTTTTTTTGCAGTATGATATGGCGATGACTGGATTCCGGGAAGACTTGATTATATTATATTAGTAGGAATTAGGATGTTAACTTTGACCTACAGGCTTAGTTGGTGGAAGTCTAACTGCGAAGCTGTAGGTTGTGGGTTAGATTCCCACCCAGTCCCCAGTTATGTGATGAATACAAATATTAATTGGTCAGGGTGTTTTATTTTTTACCCCGCGGTTTTACCCGTAGTTCTCATTTTCGTAACTTTTTCGGGACACAAAGTAGCCTGTGTTTTTCCAGACTATACATCTATCTGTATCCCTAGTCTCGAGCTGATCTGTACAAGCGTTTCGACGTGATTGAGCAGCAAACATCCAAACTTTCGCATTTATTAACTTAGTAGGGTTTACATGTTAACCCAAGATTATTCCAACATGGCCAGCAAGATTGTAAATTTAGTATAATTTAATCGATGGTTAGTTAGAAGCTAGTTTTGCAATTCACTCAACTTGGAACTTGGAAATACTTTGTAGCAAAAAGCATACTGCAAATGTCGGCAAACTGGAAAGTTGAATTGAAACTTGCTTCATTTCTATTTGATATTTATAATAGTTTGTGTTTGACTCCATCTTTACCGATGTTAAACAACGATGCGCCCCACGATCGAGCCTACTCAGATAAAACGATCCCCGTCTGGATCAATCCTTGCTCGCTATAACTATAACAAATCACAGTGTGACAGACGCTTCGGAGAGAGTGTGCAACTGATCTGCACGATCTTATACCACCTTGCCCTTTTTACTATCGTACTTCTCGTAACTCGAAGAAGCGGCACCGTTTCATGGTGGATATTCCAAAGACACGGACAAAGAGGTTTGACTCTACGTTTGTGATAAGAACGTCTAGGCTGTGGAATGAGTTGCCTGAGTGGGTTTTTCCCGATAGTTATAATCTTGGTGTCTTCAAATCGAGAGTGAATCGGTTTCTTCTAGGTAAACACGCTCCATCGTAGACCGCATCGTCGCTTAACATCAGGCGAGATGGCGGTCAAGTGTAAACCTATTAAAGTTAAAAAAAAAAGACAGGACAACATGAAGCAGGTTCAGGCACCATGACGAGTCTAAATCATTATAGTACCTAAAAGTATACAGTGCCTTTTACAACACTGGCTACTAAAGCAAATTGTAGAGAACTTAAAATTTACACAGCTTACTTGATAACGCAACAAATTATGTTATTTACGGTTACGGTACTTCCCCGGGAAATTTTACTATGAAAACTAACGTGGTTATTACACATCTTCTAAATATAAAAATGTTATGTTGGTTTGTGTACGCTTCAAAAACTCAAAAAGTTCTGCACCGATCGAGCTGAAATTTTATAATGATATATAATCCACATCAAGGATTGTTTTTATCTAATTTTGGCATCACAATGTGCCACAGCGAAGCGTGGCAGAGTAAATCTAGTTTCAAATAATTATACTGGTAGCCCACGTTTGATATAGTCAGTCCAGTCCGACTCAAAAGTCGATCGTGTCTGGCGATCTTTCTCAAGGAGAGTGCCCGCGCGTGTTCGCAGTTCGTTTTAGGCCATTCTAGATAGTCATATCAATGCCCATGGTCACGGTAGGTACCCCGTGTATTTATTCCCCAGGCGTGATCAATAAATAGATGTATTCGTTCATTTGTCTACTGTGACCTAAGGTTTAAGTTGCATGAAGGTTTGAAGGTCCCCGACACGAGCCACTGAATGCTAATGTTGCAGGTAAATGCTGCCGTTTCTTATTTCGCCATTTAATTAGGCAGAACTAACGACACTCAACTTGGTCCGCTCACAGACAAATGATTCCTCATTATTATTGCCTGTATTCTCTAAGGGACCGTTCGAGGGTACTGAAAAGGCAAACTGAACGCTAAGCTCTGTAATTTTGGATATCGAACGTGTGAAACCTTTTTGTTGGAATCATTGGAACATCAACATTGAAATGATGTTGTTTTCTTTTAAGTTACGACCAGTCCTATAGAAATAAGTTGTTGGTACTACTTGAGACATAACTCAGTATGATATTCGGAGGTCAATGTATTTTTGACAGCTATATCCAATGTTAATAAAACTATGAACGCAAATAATTGTAAGGATTACTAGGTTCAAGTTACAATGGACCTTCTGTAGATTCTGCCATCGAATTTATAAAAAAAAACTAATCCGTAATATTTTTACAAAAAAACAGGCAGTTGAGTAAATTCAATCGATATAATAACGTCACTCAAAACCAAACCGACAAAATAGTCTACGATAGCTGCCAAGCACTGTGATATATCCGTGACTGTGATGGTGTGTCCAAACGTAATGTAACGTATCCTTTAAACAAATAAAAATATTGGTGACTTTTCTCACGCAATTCTATCCACCTGTAGAATATATGAGTAAAGCCTAGAAGAATAGAAATTACTATTTCAAAAAACGCATCCCATGGACTCGGGAGCTTCTCTCACAAGGACATGTAGTGGTAGGACTCTCATTTTTTTGTAGTGGTAGGACTCTTGGCAGAGGGAACCTGGGGAAGTACAACACCTTTGCCAGTTATTCTACCGCCAAGCAGTAATGTGCAAACATTACTGTGTTCCGGTTTGAAGGGCAATGTTTCCAGAGAAATTACAGGGCTTAGAGATATATGATCTTAGATCTCTGGGTGACGAGCGCAGTGCAGTGCTAGGTAATGATTTGGACTCTTCATGTTCCAATAGTTGCGTGTCACTGTACTGTTATGTGTCAGGCATGTTGCTTACCATCACGCACATGTCCTGATCGTCTCGTCAATCTTTATTTAAAAAAAAAAAACATAATCCACTAGAGTGGGCTGGTGGATGACACATGACCTTGAAAGATTTTCGTACATGTCGGTTTCCTCAAGGTGTTTTCCTTCACCGTTTTAAGTTAGCAGCATTACGCACATTACTTAGAAAAGAGCGTGGGATTTAAACCCGGGTGGGTTATCCGGATCGGCAATCTCCGTTCTCCCGACTAGACCGTCCATAAAAACGTGATTTATGGTGCGATGTAGGCTCCTCCCCACTACTTTTACGTAATTACCTCTGATTTTAGGACCCGTGTGTGGAGCGTTTAACTCCTAGACTAGCCGTAACGCAATAATTATGAAATGTCAGGGCTCTGGTACATGTACAAGACGAACGCCGCCACAATCAAAGAAAAAAGAGAGATAATCCTAACGCGCTCTTAAGTTGAACGAACCTGTAAGGGTCAAGCACCGATCCTTTGCATAATGCAAAAAAGTTGGGGCTGCGCACAAAACAATGTGATCGCATCTAAAAGTCACTGTCCCGATGCAAAACCGGCCCCAACCTCGTTTTCTTGTTTCTGATTGAACGATGCAAAAAATATCTATAAAACTAAACAAGTTAATGTTTATAATGTATCTTAGGACTTAATCACGATTTAATTCATTGTTTAAATACCTCGACGTTACATCGTGAATTAAACAATGAATTAAATCGTGATTAAGTCCTGTAGATACATTATAAACATTATGTGTTCAAATCGCGAAAGTTTAAAAACAATACTAAACAAGTTAATTTTACATGTTTAGTTTACTAAGGATTTTAGTGGCTACTGCTCATTTTATAGTGTGACGAGTACCCCTACGTCTTTTGAAGCAGCCTAGTTATGTTAGTGTCTAGAACATCAGATTCATAGTCGTGGTTCGAATCTAGCCTGCATCTCTGGGAAATGTTCATTTCGACGCTTGAAAGGCAGAAATGACTAAGCGACATGTTGGGCGATATTCAGTTATGTATATTAGACTACAGGCCCGTGAACAAAATCTATGAGTCATATGAATCACCAGGAGACCTATTTAGGATGATAGAGTATAATTTAATAAGATTCATTATTATGTTGGCTTTTGTAAGTTGTCCACTTGAGTGCATTTCTCCTTGTTGCCGGAGTTTTGTACGGTGTTGCGGAATAATGGATTAGATCAGTATCAGCATCATTGAAATCAGTAAAAATCCGCGTCGATTGGTCTTACTCACGTCACGCTAAGACGAGTTTCGATGCCACTTTGTAACTTGACAAACAAAATCTTTTCGCAGTTTTCGGCGAGCGAGTAGAAGTTTACCGATTTATGAATAACTTTTATGCAGCAGGGCCCAATTTAGTTTGGCATTAAACAACAAAACGAATAAAGTATTTATAAATAATGGGCTATTTACTTTATGATTTTTTTCTTAAAATACGCATAAATATACAACTTCTGGACTGTAAAGTTGTCAAAATGTCGCTTGGTAATATCTGCCTTTCAACCGTCGATTCTTTTAAGTAACCGAACTAGAAGAACTAGAACTAGTCTACAAGTAAGAAACATTGCCCTTCAAACTGGAATACAGTAATGTTTGTACCCTACTGCTTGGCGGCAGAATAACTGGCAAAGGTGTAGTACTTCCCCAGGCGGACTCGGCAAAGAGCACTACCGCTACAAAAACTTACTAGTTCCTGAGATTAGCGCGTGCAAACAAAAATCTTTTCAGCTTTATAATATTAGTAAGTAGGTATTAAGTCCTCCATATTTGCCATTTCTCTGTTAGCGTTGATTTTCCACGGAAAATGTATTAGACCAGTCGCTAAGTCCTTCATTAGCCGCCGTGACTGATCTAACGCGTCAAGTGTTGCCTGATTGCATATTTTAATCTCATTTGTAAGTTTACTGGTGTTTTATCACCGCGGCATGTCATGTGATTTGAGACGCCGGATTACCGCCAGGCTTATTTCTACTCTCTCTAATGACACATTTTTAACCCCAGACCAAAATGAGGGGTGTTATTAGTTTGAAGTCGATGTCGGTCTCCGTGTGTGTGTCTGTCTGTGGTACCGTAGCTGTGAAACGGTGAACCTATTTCGATGATATTTTTTTCATTAGTTAGTTAGTTTCCTTTCTTGCTTCTTAGCTATGTTGGGTTAAGACCGGTTCAAGATGGCCGCCTCCATAAAATGGCGGATAAAATATTTTTCCACAATCTCCCTCAATATGGATATCAAATGAAAAGTCTTGACTAGAATATTGTAATGTGACTAGAATATTCTACCAACAAATTTGAAACCAAGGTCCCTTAAATCTTTAAATATTTATCTTATTTTACTTTTAGTATTCTCTGTTATAGCGGCAATAGAAATACACCATATGTGAAAATTTCAACTGTTTAGCTATCACTGTTCTTGAGATACAGCCTGGTGACAGACGGGCGGACGGACGGACAGCAGTCTCAGTAATAGGGTCCCGTTATTACCCTTTGGGTACGGAACCCTAAAAATCAGAATTAACAGTATGGTGGGTCCGCCATGCATAACCATGTGCTGAAAATAAATTATTCTAATTCTTTCTAACTCGCTACTTTCCTATTCTGGTTCTACTTCGTTTTGTCCGATCGAATATTGTTTGTCGTCTCACTCTAATTAGAGTAGGCTTAGCTTGGCTTAATTAGAGTTGGGTTAATATAGCCTACTCAGGTTCTCTTCGATCCGTCGTTCCGAAACCTGAGTTGGAAAGTCGCGAGTTTATTTCGAAATTACATTTTTCGTAGAAAGAGAGTAGACGCCCAGTCCTTACACATATACATACAGTGGTGACGTAGAGCACTTATACTGATTAGAAAAGGCCATGTTCTGGCGTCACTCTCAACAACTCTTACTAAGAATTCAACCCTGAAATCTCAAATAACAACTACAAGTTTTGCCGCGTCCAATGAGGAAACATCTGTTTTTATTTGCAATTTTACGGTTGACGAAATAGTAAAAGCAACATATTTATAATTGTTACTACAAGTTTTGTTGACTACGGTATAATTAAGTATTCCCCACTATAATATTGTAAATGACAATGTTTAGATGTTTGTTGCTCAATCACATCATAACGAATCGGGCTAAAATTAGGAACTCAGTTAGACTATAGTCTGAAATAACACGTAGGCTACTTTTTATACCAGGAAAAAAACGAGAACGGGACCTACGTGGGGAAACCACGGGCTGCGGCAAGTAAGTGTATTATGTTAATAAAAAAATATATCTCAAAGATATCGGTGGCCGCGTAGCTTCTAAAAGGACGGAAGGATTTTATTATATAATTAAATTTGGCCTGATCGAAGTTGTTTAGCTTTTTCAAACATTCGATCGAATATAATTTGTGTTTCTTTACATTGTGTTAAAGGTTACTTAAAATTTGTGTTTTAAGTTACTTAGAATCGATGTCACAGGTGGTTCCTTAAAATTGTGTCATACGTTACTTAAAATTTGTGTGTGTTGTTAAAACGTGTGTCGTAGGTTACAGCAAATAAATGTCCTAAGTTACTTAAAATTTGTGTCAAAGTTACATCAAATTAGTGTTCTAAGTTACTTAGAATCGGTGACGCAGGGTACTTTTTGGCATAGGTTACTTGAAATTTGTGTCAAAGGTTACTTAAAATGTGTGTCAGAATTATTTAGAATGATTATTAATTGTATCAGATTTAGCATTTTGGTCTCATATGGCTAACAAAAATACGTTTAAACATCTCACATAAGTTCAAGATCTGGCATTCACATTCAAGTGCAGGTTATATCCATAAATATTTAAAAGGAGAAATATATTCTGAAAATACACGTAAATAGGCCATTTAGATGCCACATGGACACCCTTGTATACATTTGACTGCAGAATTGTTTATTTATGAATCATAAAATACGGTCATACTCGTATATGGAGCGTAATTACGGCTTATTCGATTACATTTTTTCATTCAAGCAATTTACAAATAGCACACAATGTCAGCAAGAAATAAAGAAATACATATTAAGACTAAAATAATTATGGTAAAATAAAAACAATGTGGAGAACTCTTTGCAGGGTCCCCCTGGCGAAGTACCACAACTTTTCCAGTTATTCTACCGACAAATAACGTGCAAATATTATTGAGTTCCGGTTCGAAGTGTCATGTTATCAAGAAATTACAGGGTAAAGAGACATATTGTATCTGTGGGTCTGGATGATGAGAGTCCGAAAGCAAGACATTCGCCTTATAGTAAGTAACATGCCTGCCCATAACACCAAAGTATCACGCATGCATTTGAACATGGACAATCCAAATTACTGCCTAGCGCTACACTGAGCTTGTCACTCAAAAATGTAAGATAATCTCTTATCACTTTGTCCTATAAAATAAATAGTTTAAAAAAAATCTCCCTTTCGGAACACAGCTAATGTTTGCACATTCCTGCTTGATGACAGATTCACTGGTCTGTTACTTACCCAAGCAGGACTGTGAAAAGTCCTACGAAACGTACATTTAGTAAATCAGTACATGTTTGTTAAATGTAACCGTATTTCTATTTAAAATTGTACTTGAATTACTGGTTCAAAATATTTAACATTTTTAAATATGCTAAGAATCCCTCACACAACTTAAAATATGTAATTATAACTTATCACAAAAGATAGGAAAATCACCTCTTAACTTTACCCACTTATCTCAAACCAATGACCTCTCATAATTTAACACGTTCGCTTCCATATCGGTAGACATTTATGACAATACAAGATAATAAAGATATTGCACTATAAAATTTTGCAGTGACATTGACACGGGCCGGGATTGCAACCTTGGCATTATTACATGTCGAATGCAGTCCGGTCGGTTAATAAGTATTATGATATCGATTTTACCTCGCACAGGGTTTCCCAAATAAGTTATACTAAGCCTAAAAGAGAAGTATCGTGAAATTATTTATTTATTTATGTCATAGCTACTAACATACTTGCAGTCAAGCCAACATATGCCAAGACATTAATTAAAAAGCATATAGTATACGGTCGAATTGAGACGCCACCTTTTTTGAGGTCGGTTAAAAAGAAACATGAATCGCATTATCTTAATGAAATTAATGTCATTATGTCAAATAAAATATTGTCAGTCACGTTAAATAATAATAATAAAAAAACAACAATTATTCATAACATATTTCAAATAATACAGCTCTATCAAACAAATGAACAAGGCAATTTTGTCTGCAACTCGATTTAGCGTTATATCATACTATTAATTATACTATACACCATATCACTAGAAAATCCGTCAAATCCTCAATAAATCTCGCTTTTGTGTTATATCATTCATGCTGGAATCAAAACCCATTAATATAGCAAAACTAGCAGCCGAACGCGGTTTTATGTGCTATAACTACACATAGCCATAGTTGGATAAAACAATGCTAAACTATTCATATTCATCGGTATGTTTTTTTTAAGTAAAGGGTGACGAGACGATCAGGACATGTGCCTGATGATAAGCAACATGCCTGACACATAACAGCACAGTGACACGCAGCTATTGGAACATGAAGAGTCCAAATCATTACCTAGCACTGCACTGCGCTCGTCACCCAGAGATCTAAGATCTTATATCTCTTCTCTAATTAGAGAATTCTGTCTCATCATCATCATCATCATCATCATCAGCCGCAAGACGTCCACTGCTGAACATAGGCCTCCCCCCTAGATTTCCACAACGAACGGTCCTGCGCTACTTGCAACCAGCGGTTTCCAGCGACCTTTGTCAGCGAATTCTGTCCAATGTTCAAAAATTTATATACAAATCCAAACATAATAACAATGGGCAAAACACTTATTATGTAGTAGTCTTTGCAGAGTCCGGCTGGAGTTACCACACCTTTACCAGTTACTTTACCACCAATAAGTAACGTGAAAACATCCACTATTGTGGATGTTGTCCACTCTACATCCACTATGTCATTTTTATCCACTAGATCTAGAGAATAAAGTCAATTTTAATCAAAAACATCGTGCGCACTATGTTTGTGTATTCAAAATATTATTAAACCTATTTACTTGGTGCCAAATTTTTATTTTTTACTTTTTAAAATCTCAGATTATCTCCTTGGTGTTTTTTTATGATTTGCTTTGCGCACAATTTTCTTTTTACGGTAATAATAAATTATGTTCACGTCATATTTTTATTGTTAACTAGCTGTGCCCTACCCCGCTTCACTGTGGCACATTGTGTTACAAATAGTAGATAAAAAACAATCCTTGATGCGGATTTTATATCATTGTAAAATTTCAGCTCGATCGGTGCAGAACTTTTCGAGTTTTTGAAGCGTACACAAACCAACATAACATTTTTATATATAAAGATTTTAAAACCTTTGGTCAAAAACAAGAAACTTGAAAACAAGTGGAAACCCTAAAACGATAAGAATAATTCTAGCTACGAAGAAGTTTATATGACGGCAACAGAATTAACTGAAATTGTTAAAAGTAATGCACAAAGCATTTTGTCATTTCCTTGCTGAGATGGAAAAAACTTTAATGTTTGCACTTTGTGCTCTATTAGTTCCCTCGCTAACGCTCCGGGTTCTATTTTTTTAATTACTCGCTGCGCTCGTGATTCAATTTAAGAATCGTTATACCTTCGCTTAGCACAACTTAACACTCTTGTATAACAAATAACTATTACGATTACGATCTATTCTCATTTCTACTAAACTACACAAATCTCTTAAAAATCGGTTGAGCCGTTTCGGAGGAGTTTGTAAACAAATACCGTGGCACGTTTTTTTTTAAATAAATTCAACGGGTAATCTGGACCACTATTTTATCGGATGTCTGATGCTATACGAGGATGTGGTCTACGACGAAGTGCATATAGGGCATATACATAAAAGAACATTCACTATTGAGTTTAAGAAATTAAGATTGTTTTGTAACCACCGAGGAAACCCATAAAGCAACTCACTACACACAGTCTAGGGCTCTAGGGGTTCGTATGACGACAGTGCCATTAAACCATCTTTATGGCCATAATAACACCAACCATGAAACGGTGTTATCTTTCTGCTCCCATAAACTAACAAAATAAAATAGTGTACTTAGATAGAAAGCTGCAGACTAGGATAATCATTTTGGTGAAAATAAAGATATTTGAATTTAAGTGAATGGTAGCAGTAATGGTGCTATTAATAGTGATTATGTTAAACATTGTCATTATAATTTTTTTGTTAAATATACTGATAGTAATTTATCATTATTGTCACTATTTTTAACATGATAAAAATAGTTGAGTATGATTTTTGAGGTTGTTAAAATACCAGGTTTATTGTTATTTCTAATTATACAAAACAAAGCTGTTAAGTATTTGTTCAGTTGTGTTTTTTCTTTATACCTCAATTAAAACAACCTAAGTATTTTAATTAAATGCCACAAAGTTTTTCTTTGTTTTAATTAGATATCATATTCTGGCTAATTGGTAGTAATTCTGCCCACAACAATCGTAGGTCGTGAGTTCAATTCCCAAAACAAATATTTGTGTGATGAATACAAATCTTCTGACTGACCTTTTGGCTTAGCGGGTAGTAACTCTGCCTACGAAGCCGAGGGTCGTGGGTTCGATCCCCACCCAGTGCAAATGTTTGTGTGATGAATTCAAATAATTGCACAGTGTCTGGGTGTTTCTATTTATAATAAGTATGTATTTAAAATTATATAAGTATTATATCAGCTATCTGGCCGCCATAGTACAAGCTTTGCTTAGTTTGGGGTTAGATGGTGTTGTGTGTGACTTGTCCACCAATATTTATTTATATTTTGTACTGTGTTTTGTTGTTTCTATATTTCATAGAAATGTGATTTACAATAATTTGAGGATATGTTATAATCATACCAATTAATTAGCTCCCATAGTAAAAGTTTTCCTTAATTTGGAGATAGACGGTGATGTCTGAATAATTAAATTGTAAAAAAATATTGAAATATTTGCGGCGGATGATTTTCACTTAACTATGTACAACACAAAACTAAGCAAAACGTGTACCTTGGTAGCGTATATTTAGCTGACGTAATAATTATAAACGTACCTACGTAGGTATTTACTATTTACCTAATTGTAGATAGGTACATAAAATTAATTGTATATAGGACAAAAAGAAACTGGGTGGAAACTGAATACACTACAATACAATTCGTTTTTAACTAATGAAAATATGAAAATAAAGGTGCTCTATATATTATAAAGTTTTTGTCCAACTTTATGCCTATGTACACATAAGTTCTCAATTAATACGATTGGAATTAAATTTTATCAACAAAGAATTTTTCGCACATAATATACATAATACCAAGAATATTTTTATAACGATATTTATTATTTTGCCGT
The DNA here is from genome assembly GCA_017562165.1 of Ectropis grisescens. Lineage (NCBI taxonomy): Eukaryota > Metazoa > Arthropoda > Insecta > Lepidoptera > Geometridae > Ectropis > Ectropis grisescens. Next base: position 26,813,614 of record CM029775.1, read on the forward strand.
GTTCACTTTCATATCAATACTGGTTTCGCAAATACATTACGACACAGATAAACAAACAGATTGGGCAACTCACCTGGTCGGCGACAGGAGCCTCTGTGAGGAAATTCTACATTCAAAAAGTTTTCTTAGTTTGCAATACACTCGCGTGCGATTGGCGAACTTGGAGATACGTGCTTTTGGATATAGATCGGGCGGACGGCCGGGCGATGACTGCGCGCGCGCCGGCACAGGCTGACCACGCACACACGCAAGCGGACTACGCTCGCGGATTAGTTTATTTTGGCAGAGAAATAGAACCTCGATATGCAAATAATTATGGATTTTTTTTTCTAGTGAAATCTTTTTTGCCGTATTGAGGATTTCTTGGTGTGATTGATATATGTATAAGCGTAGTATCATAGCGGCGTAGCGTCGGAGTAGTGGTGGAACATTGAAGTGGGACGCACGTGTTAAATGCTTATTGGATGTTTAAAAATTGTAAGTTTGCATCACCGACATGCATAGCAGTATATGTACAGCTATATAGGTGACGTATTGTATAACATTGACGTTGTTAAATACTAAAACTAAATTAGTTTTTACTTCTATTGGCAGTCCCTGTGATATTTTTGTATATTTTAGTCTTATTTAGAGTTAAGGTACAAACGAGTGCTTGTTTGTTGTTTGTTTTTATTCTGACCAAATTTAACTACATGTTTTAATAAATGAGATGTGGCACAAGGTTCTTCAAGTTATCAGGGAGGGCACTGCAATGGCACGCAACGCGATTTGTATCGTAGTCACGCTATGTTTATGTTTAACCTAACCTATACTTGCGATATTTCCGTGGGTTAAAATATTACATTGATGTATCAGGCTACAAAAACTCTTGTGAATTACAGTCTAGATTCTAGAATAACAATTATAACTATTGTATGCTGCACTAAATCTGAAGTTCTTAGGGATTATGAACTATGAGCCGATGGAGATGCTAGTAGATACTACTACAAATTTAAATCGCGATTAAGAGTGAACCCTGTGTAATATAATATAAGCAATAAAATACAATAATAAACAAATAAAATACTACTAATCATATTAAAGATATTATGATTAATATTTTATCGTTGAATGGTAAGTTCCGGAGTCGAAGCTCTGTTAGTATTTTACTCGGTAGATTCGATATCGTATTCGATACGGGGCAGTAGATTTGATTGGTTGTCAATTGCTGCAGATGCGTGTTTTGCCTGTTTTTATTCTTTTGAGGTTAGCGGTTTATTGGCGGTACCGTTTTAGGTTGTAAATGTTATTAATTTGAAGTTTTAGTTTTTATGATTTGATGTTTGATAATAATCAATTATACTACGAATAAACTTAAAGGGAATTTAAAGAAATTCTGAAAAGATTCGAAAGTCTAACCTTCCATTGATTTACTAAATGTTTGCTACATTTTATTAAGAAAATATTAACCTTTTTTTTAAATAGATTAAGCTTCAAAATATAGCGATGGGACGAACAAAAAAAGTTTACCTATAACAGTACAATACCACACTTATTTAAACATTTAGCCTTGTAATTTCTCTGGATTCATTAATTAACAATACATTAATCCTTCGAGTCGAAACACTTACATCATATCCAGCATAAGTAACGTTAGCATAAGTTAGCGATTCTTATTTTGTGGAATTAAATAGTTTTATGCAAGAAATATTACCTATTTTATTAATTAACTTTCAGGTCCCTGCAGCTTTAACTGCGTAGTATTATTTTAAGGTTTTTTCTAGGTAAACACGCTCCATCGTAGACCGCATCGTCGCTTAACATCAGGCGAGATGGCGGCCAAGTGTAAACCTATAAAAGTTAAAAAAAAAAGTATTTTTCCCGAATAAAAGTATTGCCTATGTGCTATTCTAGGTTACCTAACTTAACTGTGTTCCAAATATCGAAACGGTCTTTCAACAGATAGGGCTTCATATTACGTGATTGAGCAACCAACATCCTTATCCCATAGATAATACTACCGGCCAGTTTCAGCTTCGCTCCGATATAGTCATATAAAAACCATTAATTAAAATTTTCGTTAGTCAATACACTGTGAATAAGCATCATGCGACTGGATTTTTAATTATGCATACATTAACATTGGTAGGATTTATGTGCAGTATGTACGCGGTAAAGCGTATTATGCCGATCTTGTTATCCTAGCTTGAAAAACTAGCCTCGTGTCGCTCGGACATTATTAGTGCATTGAAGGTAAAATGCTAATCTATACTGTAAAACCCCCAATAGTGACGAAACATTGAACTGCGTCAGTTTCAAACAAAACTCTTAAAATAACTAGTAAAACACAATAGTGACTCCCTTCATCACCAGCGCTGCAGCGATGGGTCTAGCCTGACATTGGAGGGTTGCCAACTTTCATGTAGTTTGCTTAGAAATTACATATTATGGACAATTTCCTACAATGTGGATATACTTGATTGGAATAAATTACATAGGTATAGTAACAAAGGTAAAGATATGTGATTCAACATGATACCATCTTAAAGTAAATACTAAATACTTATCCTACTAATACAATGAATGACGATGTTTGGATGTTTGTTGCTCAATTACGTCTAAATATCTGAACAGATCGGGTTGTAATTTGGAATACATATTATGGTCTAAGAAACATGCTACTTTTTTATCTCGGGAAAATAGCCGTATCGAGAACTATGCGGGTAAAACCGGGAGGCACTGCTGTTACTAATATACCTCTATAGGAACAAGAATTATTTTTAGGTATATGACAAACCCACTTTAGTGTTTGTGGCGGTTTAGGCGCATTAGAGCTCATTCTCATTATGGCAACCGACTCGCTAAATTACTACTTCTCATTATGGCCACTTCTCATTTTGGCTACTTCTGATTAGGGCTGCTTCTCACTTGGGCTACTTCTCATCGGAGCTATTTCTGATTGGAGCTACTTTTCAATGGGGCTACTTCTCATTAGGGCTATTTCTGATAGGGCTACTTTTCACTTGGGCTACTTCTCATTAGGGCTATTTCTGATTTGGGGCTACTTTTCACTTGGGCTACTTCTTATTAGAGCTATTTCTGATTGGGGCTACTTTTCACTTGGGCTACTTCTTATTAGAGCTATTTCTGATTGGGGCTACTTTTCACTTGGACTACTTCTTATTAGAGCTATTTCTGATTGGGGCTACTTTTCACTTGGACTACTTCTTATTAGAGCTATTTCTGATTGGGGCTACTTTTCACTTGGGCTACTTTTCATAGGGGCTACTTTTCACTTATGCTACTTCTCATTACGCAAGTACGCCTGATTTGAAAACCGTGACCACTGATTTTAATGGTGAAAGGAAAAATTAAATGAAATTAATAAATCAACATGTTCCATGTTCCAATTGTGTTATGGCCCAGGTTCCTCGTCAGGAATTCAGATTTATGTTCCCATGATCCTCTGTTTAGTAAGCTATCAATGCTATGCTATGTTTTTGTGCTAAACACAATAGAAATATTGAATCTACGAGCCAGAGCATATAATAAACTGTATGAAGCTTAAACAGCCCACAAAACGTTTCCACAGTTAGGAATCGGGGCCTTTTTTTCAAGAAGACAGTCAAGGCAACATGGCCCAGTGTAGACACAGGTGAGAAAATACTAAGAGGTGAGAATTACTGTAGATTAGCAGTCGGCTGACGGCTGGTCTTCGGGATTCGAACCCCACGCACACCACCATAGACTTCGATTTTTTTAGCTACTTTGCCCCTGTCTTTTCGAAGTCATGTGCGTAATTTCGCTAACTTAAAACGGTGAAGGACAACATCGTAAGGAAACCGACATGTACCTAAAATCTTTCGAGGTCATGTGTCATCTACGAACCCGCACTGGGCCAGCGTGACTTGGGCCTTGACTCTCTCCTTGCAAGAGAAGACCTCGAGTCCCACCAGTGGGAAAATTTAGTGGGCTGCTTATGATGGAGATTAGCACATGATAATTCTCCCCTAACGCGCCAAAAGCAGCATATTAACTTCAAAAGTATTTGCTAACAGCTGATGACAAAAATCTATTTATTATTCTAGAGAAATGAAAGTTACCCTGTGTAGCAATATTTCACAACATTGCATCACTGAACTTATTTTTAGTTACTCCTTACTCAAAGGTTATCTGGAACAGATTACTCATGTGATAAGATCATTTGTTTTCAAAATATTTATGATCAGATGTGGTATATTCTTAAAGGGGTAAATAATTTGGGTTTTGAAAAATTAATGATTGGAAAGGGTACAAATTGCAGGGAAGAAAATATTATTCCCTTACATAAATATATTAATTATTCCACCACTGATCCGCTGCCGCTTCGCCCGTGGTACATAATATTTAGTATTCAGAGATTGCGTACATATCCAACTTACATATACAAACTACTACTTACTACTACTATATTCGAAACCGGTCCGGTAGCTCCTGCGGTTGCATTCAAACAAAAAAACCTCTTCATCATTTTTTTTTATATTTTTGTTTTAGCCACTCCACAGACTCCGGGGTCCGTGACCTTTGTCACTACAATAATAGTTTTTTTACATATTTCTGGGATTAGGAGAAGAAGGTCCTCTTCAGCTTTATAATATTAGTATAGATTAAAATCTTTAAGCAGATATTTTCGAAAAGGGGTGTCTGTTATTTTTGATTGGCCATCAACTATTACGCTGGTTCACACATTTAACACAGTAAACAATACATGAAATAAATGATGAGACCAGCAGGACAATATGCCTGATGGTAAGCAACTAGCACACCTATCTATAACAGCACAGTGTCACGCAGCAATGGGAACATGAAGAGTCCAAATTTTTTGCTAGCACTGCACTGGACTTGTCACCCGAGATAATATGGTAATCGAGTAGATAACTTGGAACTTTGCTTTCTTCTGAAAACAGTTTATTGCGAGAGTTTACAATAGGATATATATTACTGGATGTTGGGAACATCCCAACATCAATATATGTTTCAAGCAAGAAGTCCTGAATGAATCCTAGTGAGATTTGGTACAGATATATTATAGATTATAACTCTATTGTCTAGAATAACACATAAGCTCACACTAATAGGCACATTTTATGGCGAGCAAATTACAAACGGGTGTAACTTGTTAGTTAATTAACTCAGTTTACCTACAAAGGACCCTTTGACTAGTAAAATTACTCACGTGTCTTCTTCAGCGATCCACCATAACACAAACAAAACATAAACCACTACGTCAATATACTAAATGCATGTTGCACGTCCGTGTCTGTACGTAAAAGGAGGACCACTGATGCTTGAGGAAGTGGTTAATACCAAGGATTAGGAAAGCATAGAGGGAGAAACTTAGACAAAAAAATGTTTATATATTTTGGGGCATGTCTATCGAATGCTAGACGATCGTTGAGCTAAGGTCAACACTCAGAGGAAATCAAACGGAAAACAACGTTTCGGCAGACCTAAGATCCTACGCGGATGAGATGACCTCGACAAACTCCTTAAAGACTTTACGACTTTGACTCAAAATAGAAAAAATGGAAGAAAGTTGGGACGCCTTTCCTTAACATTGGGACGCAATGGGCTCTAACAACAATACTTTTCAATTATTTTGTCAAAGTTATCATTTTGATTTAGGATTTGAAAAATGAAAGATCCATATTGACACCGTTGCAGCTATTTTAAATAAAATTTAACATTCTCAAATCAATTTGTACAGATAATTGATCAATTAATAAATAAGACTAAACTTTCATATTTATATTAAAAAATCCTTTGGTTATTTGATTATTTCGTCCCTACCAACTTATAAGCAGATAATTATAGAGCATAATAGAACAAAATCTTACTAGAAAATAACTTTCGTAAATTTATAGGCTTTTATCTCCAATTTCGTGCATCCGAAGGTTTATCACTGTATTTTTATTTATTTCCCAATAATAGATTTTTGTGAATCTCGTACAGTTACGGCACTTGCTACAGCACAATAGTCTTCATTGTATGCTGAGGTATTTACCACTACTGTGAATGCATATGATTCGAATGTAGTGTTACAAACTGACAGGCAAAAACATCTTATTATGCACACCCAAAAATTTAGAAATACAGAAACAATAGAGAAAAATGACTGAAACTGAGTGCCATGAATGGCGGTTTTCACTTCCATTATTACTTTGTTCACAATTTCTTCAGGTCCAATATTTCAGTAACTCATCAAGAGTTACGTAAAAAATATTTAAAGTACAGTGATATCATTTGGGAAGAACTGTTCCATCTGTCATTCCTTCCTCCGGCGTAATGGCCGCACGGATGGCAACGGAGCGCTGTTTGGTGGAGAAAGTTACTTTGGAGCCGTTAACTCGGCTGCTCGCTGCTCGTGGAGCGTACTGGGTGCTAGACTTACTGTGAATGTTTATTTATGATTTTTAAATATTATAAATTATAGGTTCACCTTTGACCGCCATCTCACCTGATGTTAAGCGACGATGCTGTTTTTTCTTCTAGCTAAGGTCACTTCACCATAGAAGTGACCTTAGCTAGAAGAAAACTTTTTGTACTTGTACTTTTGTAGGACTCTTTGCAGAGTCCGTCTGGGGAAGTACTACATTTTCGTTACTACTAATGGCAAATGGCACATTTGCCAGTTATTCTACCGCTAAGCAGTAATGTGCAAATATTTCTGTTCTCCGGTTTGAAGAGCAATATTTCCAGTGAAATTACCGGGAATAGAGATAAAACATCTTATATCTCTGGGTGACGAGCGCAGTGCAGTGCTAAGTAATGATTTGGGCTCTTAATGTTCCTATAATTGCGTGACACTGTGATGCTATATGGCAGGCTTGCTTACCATCAGGCACATGTCCTGCTCGTCTCGTCATTCTATGCTACATAAAAACCGATTCACTCTGGAGTTGAAGATACCAAGATTTCAAATATTGGGGAGAACCCACTCAGGCAACGCATTCCACAGTTTAGACATTTTTATTACAAAAGTAGTGACAAATATTTCAGTTCAAGCTTTTGGAACGCCAATACTATGAAACCATGTCGCTTTTTCAAGGCAACGTGGTATTACAACATGCAGAACAGTTGCACACTCTTCGAAGTGCTTACAATAAAAACCTGATAGACTAGCATCGTTCGGCAATGTTCAAAACTTTGAAGTCTTGAACATATTGTGATTCTGATCCGTTACATTTTTATGCTGAGAATATTTTTGCAAAATTGCTAAGGAGCCTACTATATTTTGTCTCAGGGACTAGGGTTCTTCTCTCACAAAGAGAGGCTAAAAGAGTGTCTCCTTATTTGTCTTATTCTTAAAATTATTCATATTTTTATTCCATCATGCTATCGATGCTATGTCCTTATTGAATACTTTCCTTGAACCCTGCCGGTTTCAAGAAAGGTAAGGATATTTTCTTTAACCGTTAAAGCGCGTTGATATATCTGCACTTGTTAACAAGAACAAAATTAAAAATTTTGATTAACCCCCGACTACCTTAGATTTGTTATCTGTACAACATTCTACTAGTCAAGCCCTTTCATTTGATACCCATATTAAGGGAATTGTGAAAAAATAAATGTGATTCGCCATTTTGTGGTAGCGGCCATCTTGGATTTGAAATTTGTCATAGTGCAAAGTATTCTACTAATCAATCCCTTTCGTTTGATACCCATATTGATGTAGTGGTGAAAAATATTATATAATTCGCCATTTTGTGGTGGCGGCCATCTTGGATTTGAAATTTGTTATAGCGTATAGTGTTCTACTAGTCTACTCTTTCATTTGATACCCATATTGAGGTAGGTTGTGAAGAAATATTTTGTCCGCCATTTTGTGGAGGCGGCCATTCTGAATCGATATTAACCGAACATAGCTAAGAACACCCGCACGGATATTAACTTTGAAATAAAAAAACTGCATCGAAATCGGCCCATCCGTTTGAGCTCTACGGTGCCACAGATAGACACACACACAGACAGACAGACATCGACGTCAAACTTATAACACCCCTTTTTTTGGTCGGGGGTTAAAAATAATACATAGGGGTCGAATTGATAAACTCCTCCTTTTTGGAAGTCGGTTAAAAAAAACGATCGCATTGACAACCGTGTCCTGTTTGAACTCGCTTATAAATAGCAATCGCAAGCGGGATTCGAACTTATAAACGCCCGTATCCACGATTGTGAAATTGAACCTTTCAACCACTAGGTTATCACGGCTTCAAACAATACAAAATGCAATTTATCATTATTGTTGGACATAAAAAAATACATTACAAATACACGGCTTGACTCTCCATGTGAGAGAATGGCCCAAGTAACAATATAGGCCTATAAAGCTGTAGAACTGACATGACAACAACAGTTGGCTCATGCTCTACATCTGGTTTCTCTTAAAATTAACTTTTATCGTCATTTTTCGAGGAATCAAATTTCGAGCAAACACAGATGTTTGTAACACACATAACACATTATCAGTGCTACGTTAATTACATTGACGTGCTATTACTATTACTATGACATGTAGTTTAGATTCTATTGTAATAGTTTTTAAATCAACTACTGTCCATACAAGTACTGCCTTTACCTGGTCTCCTTACCACCGGCTCGCATTAAAAGGGTCATAGCGTAACCAGCCCACTAAATTTAATGTTCCTACTGCTAAGACCTGAGACTCGGGGCTTTCTCGGTACTAAGAACCAGAGTGTCTTCAAATCGAGAGTGAATTAGGTAGTACCATAGATGTATAGACTCTTTGGTTACCACTTTATAGGAATAGGTACGTGTTACATCTTCCACCGCGTTGTCTTGCACCAGGGCATCATCATCAACAGCCCACTAAATGTTCCCCCTGCTGGGACTCAGGCCTTCTCTCGCAAGGAGACAGTTAAAGCTATAATCCACCACGCTGGCCCAGTGCGGGTTGGTGGATGACACATGACTTCGAAAGATTTTAGGTACATGTCGGTTTTCTCACGATGTTTTTCTTAACCGTTTTAAGTTAGCGGCATTACGCATGTGACTTCAAAAAGACAGTGGAGCGTGTGGGGTTTGAACCCGGGGTCTCCGGATCGGCAGGCGCCGTTCTCTGGACTAGGCCAGCCGTAACTTATACCAGGGTATATAGGTGGCCAAAAAGTGAAGGCGTATTCTTTAAAATTCGTCTAGCCCAGAACGTCTGAGTCAAAGCGAGAGCCAAACGGCGACGTATAAAAGTTTTTTTTAACGAAATATGACTAGCGTTTCACGACGAATAAAAAATAGCAGTCATAGGAACTGCCGATATAAGTGAAAACTTATAACTCAGAATTTGGTAGCTTACTTTAGAAACTGCGCGGGTGAAACCAGAGGGCGTGGATATGAACATCTAGAAATACGTCAGAATTTCTAGATGTCCAATGGCCATGGTCCCGAGTTTACCCGAAGATTTCATTCCCGACCGTGATGCTTGAGGTCAATTCACAGCCCACGAAAAATCTGTATGTGCTGCGCCAAACGCAGTTACATTAAAAAACCCAGGGCACCGTTAAGCAGCACACTGAAGACGCGTACGCACTTTAAAATGATAATGGCATTTGTTTCCCACGCGCGGTACCGGCCCGCCGGTTCTACGCTTTTTGTGAGACGACCGAGGAGGATCCTCGTTAGTGGGGCCCAGCTGCTAGATGTGCCTCGGAACTTCACTTGCAGTTACCTTCCTACCTAGATCTAGTTAGACCTAGGACGATGGTGTTCCTTCAACTAATCTTAAAAAAAATTCCATAAATCGGTGCAGTAATTTTTGACGTTAAAACATCACACAAACACAAAGAGACAACATTGGTAAGTAGTTTTTTTTTATACGGAAGTAAACTTAAAAACGTGTAGGTAATTCATACCCATAGCTACCTACTAAAGCAAACAAAAATTACAATTAAAAGTCTTTTTTTCCACGCCTTTGTCAGTTACTCAAGCAGAATATGCAAACATCACAGAGTTCTAATTTGAAGTGCAATTTCTCGAAATAATTCATATATATTATGATTCACATGTGCGAAGCATAAGCAGCATAAGCAACCCACTCAATTTTTCGACTGCTGGAACTCGGTACCATCTCTCACAAGTCAAGTAAATAATCCAGTTTCCTCACGATGTTTTCCTTTGTCGTTTTTAAGTTAGCAGCATTTTGCACATGACTTCGAAAAGACAGTGGTGCACGTGGAATCGGCAGTTTCCAATCTTTCGACTAGCCTCGCCGTAACTTAAGTACTAGACCAGCCAACATTTTAGCTTTAGTTCAGTGTTAGGCAATTAGGCAAGGTATTATTTGGACTCTTCACGTTCCAATAGCTGCATAATACTGTGCTGTTATAGGCAGGCGTGATGCTTACCATCAGGCACATGTACTGCTCGTTTCATCACTCTAAACTTTGGAAAATATATCTTATACCTTTAAACGAGCAATTCTTGTAGGTATATATATTTAGAATCTGAATCTCGGAAACGGCTCGAACGATTTTCATGAAATAATGTATACAGGGGTTTTCGGGGACGATAAATTGATATAGCTAGGTTTTATTTCAATAAAAAACTCCTACAATGTCATTAGAATACGATAACTTATTTCGGCACTGTTCTTTAAGTCTAAATTGCTCAAACGGATTATGCTCGCCCTCGGATACAACAGGCCCCGGTTCGAATCCTGATGGTTTTTCCTTTGCATGGTTCCTTTTTGTTCTTTTTTTTCTGAGAAAATCTTATATTTAGAGCCTTTTATAAACGCATTTAATTCGTATCTAAGGAGGTCTAAGTAAGTCATCACTACGTAATTCGTACCTGCCTTAATATCAGATTAAAAACCGAGCAAAGCTCGGTCAACCAGGTACTAGAAATGTAAAACGGTGCAAGTACATATTTCAATCTTTCATCGGCCTATCTTTGACCACTTTATGTTAAGTGATTGCGATCTACAATGGAGCGCGTTTACCTAGAAGAAACCAATTCATTCTGGACTTCGCAGATGACAGAAATTAAATCTATCGGGAAAACAATTCAGGCGGCGCATTCCCCAGTCCTATCCTTAAAACCAACGTTGTGTCAAACCTTTTCCTACGAGTTTAAACATCAACAACCACGAAACGGTGTTGCCTTTTAGAGCTCCAAGCAGCAGTTTACCTGTAGAAAGTAAATAATTAAATTACAATAAAACAAAAACATAGCCGAGTATTATGCCTAAAAAAAAAAAATTTGATCCAAATTTTACAATATTTTACTCATATTGTATCAGTATTGAATTTAAAGTTTGTAAGTACAGGGAGGAGTTAAAAAACGTAGCTAGTCGCACCTGAACATAAATAACAGTTTTACGAATTAATGAATATATATCAAGACCATCTGAGGTCAAGGGCCTATCGAAGTTTGAGCTAGTACAAAATAAGCATGACCCTAACTAACCAAAACTCATTAGCTAATAAAGCACATATTTCTGGAGTTTTATTGTGTTTCTATATCTTCTATACTATTTTAAGGTGTGAACAATAAAGAGTTATTATTCATTCATTTAATCATATTTTTTTGATATGTCTAAAAGCCAAAGAGTAAATGATCTAAATACTAATTGTCTGTGCTCAATGCGAACTTTTGTCATGGCGCCTTGATAAATATTTATCACAAATCTGTTCTAATTCATACATTACTTCAAATCTGGGTCTAAAATTGACTGCTCCCTTCCAAAATCTGCACTTTTTATCTCTCGATCTCGTTATTATCGTGGTTAAATAACTAGATAGAGAACTACGCAGGTAAAGCCGTGAAGCGCCGCTGGTAAATAATTTATAAATTGAAGATAAAATTTTGTACACAAAAATTTTAAAGCAGATCAAAAAATATCCTAAACGGTATTTTATGGCCACGTATTTTACTAGCCTGAACAGTCCAGACCACATTTTTGCATCTCTAACATACTTACCTACCTGTACCTAGGAAACCTGTTCTGTAGCTGGTAACTAGAAGATGGCTACTGCAATTATTTTTAGGTTTTTTAACCGGCTCCGCCGTGGTAGCCTAGTAGGTAGAACGTGTTTCTCGCAATCATGAGGTAGTAAGTTCGTATGCAACTGCACTTTTATTATTATTTTATCGGATACACTTCAGATAGCAAATGATACCACCTTGACCTTTTTCTACCGTACCATTCCACTTGAAGATGGAAACACTCGACCGTAAAGGTTTGCCCTAATTTCATTTAGGCTGTGGGATTGCTAGAGAGGTTTTCTATCTTGGTTTCTTTAAATGGTTAGATGAAAGGTAGCGGACGTGGCGTTTAAACACTGAGATTCTCATCCCAATCCTCAGATCAGGCTGAGTGGCATGTTATGGTAGAGGCTTATGTCTGGCAGAACGAATACACGAATACATGATGTATAGTTTTTTATTGTGACACAAAAATCGGAAATATTTCAGTAAAACACTTATAGTAGGAGATCCCGCTATACAACGACCTTCACCGAGCTGTTTATTGGGTGAGAAGTGTTTTATACGTAATTTAATGTCAACAAATATGTTGCAAATGGGTTGACTAAAAAAATTCAGTCCAGAATTAGATTAATTAACAATTTTATTGTTTTTTTTTAAATATTTCACTTAAATTGATTGAATTTTAGAAAAAACTATGGAATATAACTTATTATTTTGGCTTTACTCAGTGCTTACGAAATATCATAATGAAATTCAACCCCTAAGGGTGCAAAAAACGGGATGGAAGTTTGTATGAAACATTTTATTCCTTAAACGTATTCGCATAGAATTTCGCACGAATTGAGCATGATTAAAATAATGAGATATGTATTACAGTATTTTTCAAAACTCAACCTCCAAATGGGTATAATAAGGGATGGAAGTTTATTTGAAACTTTTTATTGTGTGAAAATATTTGCATGAGATTTCGTAAACACTGAGTAAAGCCAAAATAATAAGTTATGTTATTTAGTTTTTTCTAAAATTCAATGAATTGAAGTGAAATATTTTAAAAATTATTTTTTAATTGTTAATTAATCATATTCTGGACTGAATTTTTTTAGGCAACCCATTTGCAAATATTTGTTGACATATTCAATTATATATAAAACACTTTTCATCCAATAAACAGCTCGGTGAAGGTCGTTGTATAGCGGGATCTTAGACTATTATGAACCAGCGCCACAAATGGCGGCCTTATTCGGTGGCTCCAGGCTCCAGCTTAAAGTAAATTCACATACATTATGTATGTCAATTTACTATGTATGTACATACATATAGGTTAGACGTTATCACCCTGAAGACAAAACCGAAAAGTTTATTTTAGTTAGCGCGCTACATGGCCGTCAATTGCAAACTAATAAACCGAAACAAATATTATCGATATAAAAGCTGAAGTTTCTAAAATTTTGCAATGTTAGTACTTTATTTAGTATTCAAGCAATTCAAAAGGTACGTGCGACCCCAATGTTCCTGTGTAGTTAAATAATGGCTTATTGAGTGATGTAAATTTAATATAAGTCATAGTGGCCTAGTGACGAAAATGTTCGATTTCGAAATCGTGAGGTTCAATGGCCGCCTACACCTTCTTATATATTTTCCCAACTGCAATACACAGTTTTTATCAGCACTGGGTTTGACAGTGAAAGAAAACATCTTGAGAAAACTTCCAAGAATCTTTTGTCTCTACTTTTGTGATACTGCAAAAGGCGTTGCTTGAGTGGGTCTTTCCTGATAATTTCATTTATAATAAAGAGTGAAGAGACGAGCTAGGCATTAACTGATAGTAAGCAACACGCCTGCCACATAACACCCCAGTAACACGCAGCTATTGGAACATGAAGAGTCCAAATTTACATAATTCCAAAATCCAAATTTTAGTACTGCACTTCACTCGTCACCCAAAGATCTAAGGTCAAAGCAAAAGGCCTCAAAGCAAAAAGCAAATAGCAAATAATCTAATATAATATCGAGAAGACACGAAGAAAGTATCCAGTACTTTCTTCGTGTCTTCTCGAGTAAATTGGTTCCTTCTAGGTACTAAGCACGCTCCATCGTAAATCGTATCATCGCTTAATGAAAGGAAATGGCGGTCAAATGCAAACCTAATATAGTTATAAAAGTTTTCAATAGCGTTGAAGTTATTATATCCTTCCCTCCGAAGACTGTTCAGACGAACTTCAACTAGGAAAAGTAAAAATGGTATTATCTCTTTCTAGGCTAGCAAAAGCACCAGCATCTCTGATGTTGCAGATGCTTACAAGCGACGGCTACGGTTTACCATCAGGCGGATTGTATACGTATTACCACGCATGTCATAAAATAAGTTGAAGAAGGACGAAATCTGACAACCAATAATGAATACGCCAATGTATGGCAATAAATTTAACGTATTTTTTCATCCATTTCTCTTTTCGGTCATGGTGGAAACACCTCAAGGCAATAACTTTTTAGGTTTTTACGCAGATTGTATACACGGAGGGGTATGAAAAATTGCACGCTCATAGTTTATTATAGAGAAGGTATGCAGAATGTTGTGTTTTTTTTTATTATAGTACATAAAAATATATTATTAAATCAATGTAAAACATTACATTGATCCACGCATAATTTTTCTAAAGTGACATCTAGCGATTATTGTGTGAAGTTTTTGTTAACAAGTTATCTGCTTAGTTGTATAGATGTCGCTTTTTTATGGATAAATGAAAATGAACAGATTTGTGTAGGATTAATCATGAATTAAAAAATAAATGTTGTATATTAATTCAGTTTCAACACGATTTTTGAAACACACATGACATCAAAATTGATAAGACAAGTGTAATTGTCAAACAAATTAGTAAGCTCGCCAATTACTACTCGCCGCTAGATGGCAGCATATTTACATAAATAGCCTAATCCTGTGTAATGCCGCTGGTTTTATTTTTTTTGTACATGATACAAGCAACTATTCGTAGATCGTTTGAATGTATTTAAATTTCAACAGTAAATTCAAAAGCCGGGCTTAACGACGCCGTAATAAAAATCCACAATAACACATTATCTCGCCGGCTAACAACTTTTTACAGAATAACCGACAGTGAGTGAGCTATTATTAGTGAATAGCAACATTATTGCCATAATGGCAGTTTCTGTTGCATTGTGTTGCCTGTAATGGTAGCGGGAATGGCAACCCAAGTAGCGGATCTGTGGCCCTTTTGAATTGAACTATACCTGCCCATGTTAGGCCAACAAAGTTATCACAGCAGTTTTATTGCGTCGCCATATTCGAACTTTCAAAGTTAAAAATATTGAAATGTTAGTTCCATCACCTTAGATAGGTATCTGAACATTTTCAATCAACCACGTTACTAAAACAGTTGCATGGAAGTGCTGTGATTGTATTTTCATAGTTGAGTGATAGAAATTTTCAGTTCCATTTGTAAAAGTAAAACGTAATAATAGTAATTTATTTCATTGATAAATACACTTCCTGTACGATCAATGAATTACAAATTGTCTGTAGATATTTATGAAAGAACGCAAGAAGCTTAGTACCTAACACTTTAATTTTTAAGAAGTATCTAATGACGCTATCTAGAAGTATCAATATGCACGTGTAACGTTCCTTCTGCGCGTGCCCAAAGTTGGCTAAGCGGTAGAAGCCACTAGAGACAATAGAGATATTTCCCATTTAAAAAAATAATTGACAGTTATACGAGGGTCAAACTGAAAGTTCTTAGAACTGGCCACTTATAAACAATATAATAAAAAAATAATTGTATAATTTGAAAATAGAACTCATTGCCAATATTACTGAGTATATACTTCATTCATTTGTCATTTGTTTTACGATTTGGCGGCAAATTGAAAATTGTCTGTGTCACGTCAACATGAATTTAACACAAGAAAATTTTCGTGCAATGATTTTTTATGACTTTCGATGTCATTTAAGTCAACAAGAAAGTTATGATAGACTACGATTGGCCTTTCACGATGAAGCCCCATCTCGTGCGACTGTTTACAACTAGTTTAATGAGATCAAACGTGGTCGCACTAATCTCACTGATGATTTACGTGAGGGACGGCCTTCTACGGCGACGACTGAAGATAACATCTGTGTTGTGCGGCGTATGATAGAGACTGACAAAAGAGTGACCTATCAGCAGATTCGGACAAGCTTAGGCATCGGTCATGAGTCAAGTGCACAAAATCCTACACGAACATTTAGCGGTCAGGAAGCTTTGCGCCCGGTGAATACCTCATAATTTGACTGAGGCTCAAAAACTCCATCGTGTGGATTGGTGCCGTAAAATGATTGAAAGATTTAACGGAGGTGACTCAAATGCTGTGTTCGACATACTAACAGGTGACGAAAGCTGGATTTACTGTTATGATCCTGAAACCAAAAGACAATCTGCTCAGTGGGTGTTTCCTTTCGAGGAGTTGCCAACTAAAGTGAAGAGATCGAAGTGCGGGGAAAAAAATGGTGGCCTCGTTCTTTGGAAGGATAGGTCATTTCGCAACAATTGTGTTAGAGGATCAAAAAACAGTTTCTGCAGAATGGTACACTACCAATTGTTTGCCACTTGTCTTGGAAAAAGTTCGAGAGAAACGACCTCGCAGTAGGATCCTCCTTCACCACGACAACGCCTCATCGCACACCGCCAAGCGAACGATCGACTATTTGGCGACATCAAACGTTGAATTACTGGGTCACCCGCCGTATAGCCCCGACCTCGCGCCTTGTGATTTTTATTTATTTTCAAAATTAAAGAAAAACTTAAAGGAAAGCGGTTTATGAATGCTGAAGAAGCGGTGGCTGCGTTTCGCGATGCCATTGAAGAGACCCCTAAGGACGAGTGGGCAAAGTGCTTTTCCCAGTGGTTCCATCGCATGCAGCGGTGTATTGACGTGAATGGACAATATTTTGAAAAGATATAATAAAACTAATAACTGGCTAATGTAATCAGTTTTTGATTTTCTAAGAACTTTCAGTTTGACCTCGTAGCAACTGCTGAAATAAGTGAAAACTTATAACTCAGAATTTGATAGCCCACTTTGGAAACTACGCGGGTGAAACCGGACATTGTCGCTATGAGCACGGCCATGGTCCCGAGTTTACCCGAAGATCTTTTACCATTCCCGAGCGTGACGCTAGAATTCCATTCAGAACCTAAACAAATCTGAATGTGGCGCGCCAAAAGAATTTTTCACTTTAAAAAACGAGCTTGTAAGGTGGGTTTCAAAATTGAACGTCGGTGCGCGTACGCATGGTGAAAAAACACTCTGCAGAAACAACTTTCGGCCAACTTTATCATCTTGAATTTTGGTGTTTGTTACTCTATAACGTCGGAACGTCAGTTAGATTTTAATCTGAATTAACACAAACATAGGCAAATTTGTATCCCAGGAAAACAACGAGACCGGCGGGTTTACCGATTAACTAAATCTGCTTTAGGTTGCCTGGAAGAGATCGCTTTCAGCGATAAGGTCGCCCATTGTCGCACTACTGTAAAATGTATTGTTCTTTTTTTTCTGTGTTTAATTTTGTTTGGTGTGTCAATAAAGAGTATATCTATCTATCTATCTATCTTTAGCTTTCCTATTCCTATTTTCTGTAATTTTAAGCTAAAAGAAACGACAGAAAAAAAAAAACAATTCTAAGACTGTTTTAGTTAGACAATAGATTCGGGGGAAATACGCGTCATAAGTTTTTGATTGATTTTGTCCGTTTGCATAACATTATTGCAGTAACACCTCATTATAACTCGATCGCACGTAATGTATTGTAAAACTGTTTTAAAGCATGTTAGTTTTTAACCCCCGACCAAAAAAAGGGATGTTATAAGTTTGACGTCGATGTCTGTATGTGTGTGTGTCTGTCTGTGGCACCGTAGAGCTCAAACGGATAGGCCGATTTCGATGCGGTTTTTTTAATTTGAAAGTTAATATCCGTGCGAATGTTCTTAGCTATGTTTGGTGAATATATATTCAAGATGGCAGCCGCCACAAAATGGCGGACAAAATATTTCTACACAACCTACCTCAATATGGATATCAAACGAAAGGGCTTGACTAGTAGAACATATTGCACTATGACAAATTCCAAATCCAAGATGGCCGCTACCACAAAATGGCGAAATACATTTCTTTTTCACAACTCCCTTAATAATATATGGGTATCAAATGAAAGGGCTTGACTAGTAGAATATTGTACAGATAACAAATTTGAGGGAATCCCGGGTTAATTTGTTTTTGTAAGTTCAGATCTGTTGTTCTAATTTTCTTTATGTATTATTATCTCTAATTTAATATTATTATCAAACCAATGTATTTAAATGAATATCGTTTCTAGGTCTACATAGCTTGGAATGTAATACAGTTCTGTACAGTATACTCTTATGTTAAAGTATGTGTTTATTACATTGTTTTGTGAAATTTGAGGGGTACCTGAAGATACCTTTTTTTTTTAATAAAGAGTGACGAGACGATCAGGACATGTGCCTGATGGTAAGCAACATGCCTGACACATAACAGCACAGTGACACGCAGCTATTGGAACATGAAGAGTCCAAATCATTACCCTAGCACTGCACTGCGCTCGTCACTCAAAGATCTAAGATCTTATATCTCGAAGCCCTGTAATTTCTCTGGAAACATTGCCCTTCAAACCGGTAGAATAACTGGCAAAGGTGTGGTACTTCCCCAGGCGGACTCTGCCAAGAGTCCTATCATCTACAAACTGATTTTACAGTCCTTGTCCTTGCGCTAGTTGTCGTACGAAAGTCATTTAGTACTCATCTAGTGAGTCCAGTTAGTTTAGGTTTCGGAAATTAGAATAAACATAGTGATAATAATAATAAACTGAACAGATGAAGATTATTTATAACAAAAAGCAATTTTGCAGCCTTATCACTTGAAAGTGGCTTCTATCCGTAACTTGTCAACACATACAACATACAGTTACGGATATACTTTTATTTCGATAATCCAATAATTTCGGTTGCGTTTATAGAGCTACATAAAATCGCTGGTAAGTATGTATTTTCTCAAATATCAGGAATAGTGACTTTACGAGTATTGACCCGTCTAGGTGCTAGATCTTATTTATACACGTGAATGTCGTAATTAAATAGGGCACATGCGTTATTTTAATTTCCAATATATCTGAACCTCGGCACAACTCACAGACACAATGGGCCTCAAACAGATTGGTAAGGAGAAAACTAATGGCCGTACCGGTGACCAATAAATCTATTATTGCCTTGACGCAATATAAATAAAGTACGTGATGTTGATACAGGCAGTCGGTGGCCCTAGTGTCGACTTTTCAACTTTGCAACGTTTCTATAATGAGTTGTTTTGAAATAAGCAATGTACGTTATATGTATATGAGTAAGGTTTTTGGGAGTAGTAGAACTTTATGGGATATCGTGGTGATATTTCGAACTAAGTATTACGACTGCCAAATTTGGTGCGGTGGCTACTTCGCGCCTCGCTCACTGTGAGCGCACAGATGTGAGTGCGTGCTTCAGAAAAATGCAAATAAAAACATATCCAGACCACCATAACAATATCACAATTTTGTAAAATACATTGACTTAATACATAATGGAATCTTTATGGAAATAAATAATAATCGTTTAATAGTCAGTATATCCTATTAGAGCGGCACGAAAAAAAATATACCATGATTGTGTCCATTTGGGAAAACATATGGATAACGATAGGAAGAACGATGAAATGAGGAAAATGTGGTGTGCAACCTAACCTCATAGTGAGAAAAAGATATGACGATGATGACAAAACTCTACATACTTAAGAACATACTCGTATTACCTAAATTACATTTATTTCATACACAAGACATGACAAAATATAAATAGAAATAGATATTAAAACTATATAAAAACTTGAAATGGAATTGAAATCGTTACAGAAAAAAACTTTATTGTCTGTAAAATCAGTTGGACGATAGTGTCATAACAAAACATTGATAGATGTGGCTGCGGATTTCACTAGAAACCTTGCCCTTCAAACCGCATTACTGTTTGGCGGTAGAATAACTCACAAAGGTGTGATACTTCCCCAGACGGACTTTGCAAAGAGTAGGTACACCACCACCACTACAAAAACATTCTTAATTTCTTATGCGAGTACATAAGATATTCAAACCGACATTGTTGTTACACTACTGAACGGAACAGGTTGAAATTTGGGAGACTGGAACATAGGCTACTTATTATCCCGGGGAAATAAAGGGAACGGGAACTATGCGGCTGAAGCCGTGGAGTGCTGCTAGTCTTCTATAAAGAATGATTTTGCTTCACAGTCCCTAAAACAATCGAGTCAGTGCATTCAATCGATTCACATCCAACAGTAGATGATCATGTTGTGCCTAATTCGATCGTCAGCTGTCACGGTGCATCCTGCGCGCACGCACTATATGTTCGTAAGCGGATTTACCGATGTGACAAACCGTTAAACTTTATATCTATGTTATCTATTATTATTTATATAAAAGCTAAAGATCATCACGAAATATCAGAAACTAAAAATGCTAGGAGTCTCAAATTTTGCATGGAGGTGTCTTTTAGCACGTAGGCACACGCTAAGACGGGGTTTTGCAACATTCAACCCCTAAGAGGGTAAAATAAGGGATGGACGGTTGGTATGAAAATTCAGTCATTTTCAAACTTATTTAGGTATAAGCATGAAATCAACTAAAACGATTTTTAATAAAATTTGCTGCACAGATTGACTAGATCCCAAAAAAGATGATAGGAAGATTTTTATTACAGAAAAATGGTTGAAGGGGCATCGGGAATGAAAGTTTATATGGAAGTCGTAATCATTAAAGACAAACATTTTCACTCGGGTTTCACTAAAACTAGTAAGCATCCCCAAAGCCTCAGAAAGGGGTTAGATTGATATGTCTGCCCATAATTCTCTTTTTGTTGACGGAGTGGAAATCTTTTGACGATATCCGGCTGTATTGGGGTGCAACAGGTTTATGTGGGATCTGACTCACTAAAGCCCCCTCGGTTGGCTACATCAGTGCCTGGGGGAGGACACTGACTGATATCTCCATCGCAACACACTGGCATCCTATCAACACCCTGGCTGAGGAACCATCCTTAGATGATAAACTAAGCAACACGGGCCGCACCATATCGCAGCCTTTTCTCTGTTGGGCTCGCTTTCATTAGAGGTTAGACCCTAAGCAATTTACACAGGTACTCTTTTCATTGTTTCTTTTCATATACAGGGTATACCGAGGCCAAATTCTTGTTACAAACCCGGCTTCAGAGTTCCAAATTCACTGCTCGTGATCTACCAGAGGGTCTATCACCTAAAGAATCTGTCCTAGCTTTGAAATTGCTCTCTCTTTTCTTTTGGCTAGAAATTATAGAGACAGCATAGCCAGAGCCGATTTAGTTAGGCGGTTGAAGGGCAGGGTCTATAAACTCGGGTCATTTTAATAGGTAACATTTGACGTTTGTCAGTTATGTCGTCATAGTGAGGTGGCCTGGTTAAAACATCGATTAAAGTGAAATGAATCGATACGGACTTGAAACACCAATATGTGAATTTTAAAAATCATCAGGCAAATGCTTGCCTCATAATCATTTCTTTTTTTCGTAAATTTAAGGAGCAATATAAAACAAGTGCATAATTTAACAAAAAAAAAATGCATTTATGAAGCAGTATCTGAACAACAGTTAGTATTGCCATCTTCATCATTGGTGTGAGAACTCAAAGAAATTATTAATTATGTTCAATAATATTGTCTATTCTCACAGTTATTTTTAGCATTTTTATCTATATAGGTATATAAAAGCGATAGGTCACTCTTCACGAAAACTCAGAAATTTTGCATGGAGGTGTCTTTTAGCACGCAACCGCTCGTTAAGACGGGGTTTTGTGAATTTCAACCCCTAAGAAGGTGAAACAAGGGATAGACGGTTGTATGAATCGTAATTTTCAAAGTTATAAGCATGAGATCAACACATAACCGATTTTAATGAAAGTTGGTACACAGATAGACTTAATTTCAAAAAAGGACATAGTTTACTTTTTATTACGGAAAAAAGGGTTGAAATGAGGGATAAAAGTTTATGGAAATTCGTAATTTTTGAATACAAAACCATGAAACTTCGTATCTAGACATTTAACGCGAAGCAAATATGTGTTTGTTTTAGCAATTTCGTGATTTAGAATTGTACGGGGTTGAAATGGGGGCTTAAATGGGGGATGGAAGGTTTATATGAAAGTTCGTTACTGTTGAAAATAAAACCATGACTTCGTATCTAAACGCTTGACGCGAAGCAATTGCTTCGCTATATAATAAGCTTCGCGTAGCAATTTTGTAATTTCGATTTCTTAATTATTCATTAACTGAACGGAGATGAAAGTTTTGTGTGGAAATTAGTCGTTGTTGAAGATAAAACCATGGAACTTTATATCTAACACTTGAAGTGGAGAAAATAAAGGGTTGTTCTAGCAATTTTGTAATTTCAAACCGTACGGGGATGAAACAGAAGTTGAAATGTGGGATGAAAGTTTATATGGAAGTTCGTTAATGTTGAAAAACCGTAAAAAAATGTAAGCTAGACACTTAAAATTCATACTATTTTATAGTATACATGTGAAAGTAACTCTGCATGTCTATTAAGTTTTGACGCCTAAACCACTGAACTGATTTTTATGAAATTGTAGGTACAAAAATGTTTTAAGTAAAAGTAAATTTGTATGGGTGTACTACTGTTCAAGTAAATATGTACTCCCTCAGTTACCTTAATACTTACTTATTTTACGTGGAAGAAGTCGCGGGTAAAAGCTAGTAGCTAATAAAATAATAATATATATATTTATGTTTTATTATAGTCACAACGTGGTCATTAATTTATGGTGTTATTTCTTCACAAGTAATCCTTGCATTCGATTCAACTTATCAGCTTTCGATTTTACAGTAACATCCTTAGTGGTTAAAAACAAAAAAGGTTAACTGACGCAACATTGTAGCGACGTGCAGTTCTTTAGATCAGATATTGTTTATTATCTTTAGAATGGTTTATAAGTGAAAACAAATCGTAAAATTGCTAGTATCAGTCATTAATATAACAAATATGTAGTCGTAATAGAAAAAAAATAAACAATATGCAGTTCTAACAAAAAAGCAAAAATATATTATTTTATGCCCGCCGTTACAAGGTTACGTTGTCGAATTTTGATGAATTGTCAAATGTTACCTATTAAAATGCCCCGACTATAGTTCTAGGTAGGTCTGTATGTCATGTGATTGTACTGGGAATTGAGAGATGGCGCTAGATACTGATCAAATTGATTTGTGAAACAAACACGCAATGCTTTAACCGCTCAGTTGCGATAATCTTACGTTCCTAGAAATAATTACAGCTTTTAATTTTATTGTACAGGTTCAAGAATAATAGCAGTGGATTTTTTTTTTATTTATTATAGGTATACACTTGACCGCCAGTTCGCCTGATGTTAAACGACGATGGAGCGTACCTAGACGATATCAATTCACTCTCGATTTGAAGATACCAAGATTGTAAGGACCGGAAAACACTCAGGCGACGCATTCCACAGCCTAGACGTTCTTATCACAAATATAAGAATATCTGAAACGACAACTATCAAAAGATGTCACTTTTTCGCCCTACGAGCAGGCCGATATAAACCGATGTAAAATGAAAGAATAATTTTATTTTTACGTCAAATTTGTGGTAAATTTGACCACAAATTTGACGTAAAAATGCAAGGACAAGGAAAACCGCAAGGACTTTGTAGAAAAATTTACTATTTATGACAAAGCCAATCGCTTGTCATGAATAATCTAGTCTAATGAAACTTGTTTTAAATGATATTGGATCTTAGACAAGGCTTTACAGAACATTTAACTAAATGTATTTACCTCTATAGGGGTATATTACATAACAAAGTTTTCGTGACGGCTCCGCCAATGAGGTGTTTTCCAGATGCAAACTGACTTGTCAAAGATAGTTATAAATTTTGCCAAGTGTGGCACCACTGTTTGTTTTTGTGATATTTCTCTAACAAAATAAAACATTGGCGCAATGGTGAAAATGGGTACTTGTCTTTGACAGATCTTTTTGCATTTTGAAAACGTGCCATTGTGAATTTATTTTGGTGATTCTTTTTTAACCACCGACCAAAAACAGGGGTGTTATAAGTTTGACGTCGATGTCTGTCTGTCTGTCTGTCTGTGTGTGTCTGTCTGTGGCACCGTAGAACTCAAACGGGTGGGCCGATTTCGATACGGATTTTTTTTATTTGAAAGTTAATATCCGTTCTTAGCTATGTTTGGTTAAAATCAATTCAAGATGGCCGCCGCCACAAAATGGCGGACAAAATATTTCTTCACAACCTACCTCAATATGAGTACCAAATGAAAGGGCTTGACTAGTAGAATACTATACACTGTAAAAAAATCAAATCCAAGATGGCCGCCACCACAAAATGGCGAATAAATAATTTTTTTTCACTACTACCTCAATATGGGTATTAAACGAAAGGGCTTGACTAGTAAAATACATTGCACTATGACAAATTTCAAATTCAAGATTGCCGCTATCACAAAATGGCGAAATACATTTCTTTTTTCACAACTCCCTTAATATGGGTATCAAATTAAAGGGATTGACTAGCAGAATGTTGTACAGATAACAAATCTGAGGTAGTCGGGGGTTAGTCAATTTTTTTAATTTTGTTCTTGTGTTGTGAAAATGTCTTTTGGCGCGCCTAGATAGATTTTTCGTGGGCTGTGTCTTTATATCTCGAACAAATAAAAAGAACGGGAACTACGTGGGTAAGGCCGGGCGTTGCTAGTAGCACTACACATTACAATATGTATACATACAAATTTGGTATCTTTGAGTTCTCTCTACGTTCTTATAAACGTTGATAACAATCGACAAATAAGCAAAAAGAAATTTACACCAATTTGATTTTGCTAGATTTTGCTCAAAAATTGGTCAAGTTGACTTTTGACAAATGTTACATTCGTACACTTTGAATAAATATCAGCGAATATCATTTTAAAAACATAATTTTGAATGAAATATAGATAAGAAAGAGAATATTATTTTGTACTTTAATAATGCGGCCTATTTTCCGTGCGAAAACCTCGAATGAAGTGTTTTTCCTTGTCGTTACGCGTTATTTGTGAGAAAGGACATTTGTTTGAATTAGGGAAAACTGTCTCACTTTGTATCTGCTCTGAATACGAAAATAGTTGTTTTTGCCGTCACGCCTTAGATATTGCAATAGAAAATTCATAGCACAAAAGAACAGGATCTAGTATAACTTGATCTCAGAATGTTTTACGATCTATCGCAATCAGAGGCCAATGTGTTTTGGAATTTTATGACAACGGCAAACATTAGTAGACCTGCGGTTGTGAACTGTAGTAACGTAGTCTGGGGTCATGTTATACCAGAACATTCGTTAAGGATTATTAAGTCAAATCGTGAAATTATAGACCAAATCGGTCAGATTTGAGACGTGATGAGGTCATGTTGTTTCGGCATATATCATTTAAAATTCAAGGAAACAATTGCATAGATTTGTTATGAATTTTAATCAGGTCTCGGAATAAATTTGTTTGTAACAACCAAAGTGCGTGTGTGTTTGATTTGAAGAATTTACAACTTCTTGCAACTATTTTACAAAGTCAGTCAAGTATTTTGCCATTCGTGATATAAATTGTCCATAATTTACAAAAAACTTACACAATACTTAAACAATCTCTATATGTAAAAATGTTATGTTGGTTTGTGTACGCTTCAAAAACTCAAAGAGTTCTGCACCTATCGAGCTGAAATTTAGAATGATGCATAACCCGCATCAAGGATTGTTTTTATCTAATTTTGCATCACAATTTCACAATGTGCCACAGCGAAGCGTGTTGCGGGCACAGCTGGTAATTCATAATTAATTAATCAATTAACAACGAATTCATAAATCACTATTCATATTTGAAATAATAAATGATATCTGCTAGACTAGGTATTTTTTAAATAGCGGAAAGGGGAGGGTAATTTTAAAATTTGATTAACTTTATAATATTCTTATAAATAATAACTATCCTTCTTGGAAAAAAATTTTAATTTTACGTTTATAGTATTGAAATTGGCGTTATGATGGTGAGCGCCGATGCGGTTCACGATGGACCACACCTAGGAAAAATGGATTCACTCTCGATTTGAAAACTGAGGTAAGATAAGAAAACTAAGATTATAGCTATGCGGAAAACACCACACAGGCAATGCATTCCAAAACCTAGATGTTCATAATCACAAAATTAGAGTCAAACGTTTTCGTTCGAATATTTGGAACGTCAACCATGAAAATGTCACTTTTTCGTTCAGCAGCACTCTGATAGAAAAAAGATGGAAAGTGCAGAAAGTATTAGATCATGCAGATGCAGATCAGCTGCACACTCGCCGAATATCCAATAACACTAATAAGCTAGCAATTTTACGGCGATGTTCAAGTCTTTTTCGAACAATATTGTCGTTGCCTATGACCCTTTTGGCAGGTCGATCGATTCCGGAGCCTCCAATTGATAATAGCTTACTTAGCTAGCCCTTCCCTTAGGTGCAAACAGTACTCCATCCAAGAAACGATGTTATGTACACACTTAAATACATTGGTGTTGGTAACGATTACTTTGTAGCGAGGTCAACTGTTTTTTCCCATATTAAAAGAGGCTCAAAGCGCCTTAGGGCTTTTCACTTCAAAAATATGTAGATACTGTTGCACAAAACTTACTTATACCTACTGCTACCACGCGTATTTTAAAGGCATACGCAGACCGGGACGGCATGGCAAGGGATTTTAATTTTTACTAATGGACATGCAACCGTACCGTTACAGAAATACGACATAAATTGCTATGTTTTAAAATGTTGCTTTTAAATGATACCGTAATGATGAAAGGGATTTTATCGCACGGCATTAAAAGACGGGTCACAGGCTCCTCGTAGCGGGATGCCGTGGCATACTGCGGTAGGCAACGTGGCATGCCGTTGCCTACCTCTACTGTCACGGACTCCGGCGCTTGCAGTGATATTCTGCGGAGTGCGGCACGCCGTGGCAAAGTGCTGGAATCTGATAAGAACGTCTAGGTTGTGGAATGCGTTGCCTGAGTGGGTTTTCCCTGATGGTTACAATCTTGGTGTCTTCAAATCGAGAGTGAATCGGTTTTTTCTAGGTAAGCACGCTCCATCGTAGATCTCATCATCGCTTAACATCAGGCGAGATGGTGGTCAAGTGCGAACCTATTATAGTTAAAAAAAAAAAATCTGGAATGCCGCGGTATCTAAGCGGCCAGTGTACGCTTACTCACGGCAAAATCCCTTGCCACGCCGTCCTGGTCTGCGTAGGCCTTAAATCTAGTCCAGTCACAGACCTGTTAATAGTTGTTAAACTTAAAAGTTGTCTGAAAAGGATAGTTGTAGTGGTATTTGTGCAAATTCCGCCTGGGGAACACCATACAATAGTCATTTGCCAGTTATTCAACCTTCAAATCATCTGCAAACACTGTGTCCAGTTTGAAGGGAAATGTTTAGAGAGACGTTCCTGGGAAAGGGATAGATCATCTTTGGTACTTGCACATTTCGGTGATTTCGGGAATGATTTGGACTTTCCATATTGAAATACCTGCTAATATGTTGTGTCGCCATGTTATGTTGGACAGTGTTACTATAGCCAGTATCGTGTGATTCAAGCGACAGCAAGACATTTTTGAGGCATCCAAGTAATATTCCAAAATTAAGCTCTGAGTTTTCAAGTATGCGAATGTGAATCGACAAAAGAACAAAATTTGTGAATTCCGAACAATTTCCAATTATTTGAGAGCTCGCAGTCAAATCCGGAGAATTCTCAACCCTGGAGGGAGGGAATGCGGGAGAGGAATGTTTGGCGAAAACTCAAAGTATTTTGGACCAAAATCTTTGCTTAGGGCCTACTCACTTAATTACTTTATTACCTACTTTAAGCCCAACAAATTTAGAATCATGAATCTATACTATCTATACTATCTATACTAATATTATAAAGCTGAAGAGCTTGTTTGTTTGAAAGCTAGGATCTCGGGAAGTACTCATCCGAATTAAATGATTCTTTTACTATTGGATAGTCCATTTATCGAGGAAGGCTATAGGCATAAAGCTACCATCAATAGAATCGGAGCATGAATCAAAAATGTAACCAAAACGGGAAAAATATTCCTTTTTGAGAGTTTTCGTACTGTGCTTTTTGACATGACAGCATGTGTCTAAGATGGCGTCATTGAATGAGGTGAGGTGAATTCAAAGAGGTGTTTAATGTGTGAATACAAACCTTTTTGTTTCTAAATCTGAGTTGGTACAACCAATTTCCGACAGGTGGCGTAGCAGGTAGCTGAAGAGGTGTTTTGTTTGAAAGCGAAATTCTCAGGAATTACTAAACTGATTTTAATCATTCTTTCACCGTACAACGGTGATACGGGATCCTGATGAGTACTATATAATGTACTACGGGCAACGCCGGGGCGGACATCTAGTATATAAATAAATTTATTACCTATAAATTTATGATAGGAATGCAGAATGAATGGAGTGCAGCCACCATTTATGCATTACGAAAACCCACAACCAGGTCAAGAGTGATTGCAGAGTGCCATTCTATCCTACAGCGCCTCGCACTCACTCATACTGTCACAGTTGAGTGGAAGAAGCCACGGCGTTTGCCGTGGAAATAATAAAGCGGACATGCTTGCCAAAGAAGGTGCAAAGAAGAATATCAGGGCAGACATAGCAGAGCTGTGCAAGCCAACTGCTTCAGAAACACGGAATCTGCTATGTCTACACATAGAAAAAGAACAACAAAAACTATGGGATAAATCTACTAAATGCAAACACACAAGAACTGTGTTCCCGCTCATAGAAAGAAAAGTAACAAATAAGCTGCTGAATCTGACAAGATCTGATCTTCGTCTGATGATAGGTTTAATCACAGGCCACTGTGAGCTGAACTATCATCTCCACAAAATAGGATCTACCGACAGTCCCCTATGCAGGGGCTGTTTGTTGGAGAATGAAACTGTGGAGCATGTGCTTTTGCGCTGTGAAGCCACAGGAAGTATTAGATCAAGATCGGGACTACTTGTAGAAAATCCAAATCAATTATGGGAACGCATTACATCTGACGAAATGGGACTGGAACTGTTATGCCAGCGACCCAAGGCCGTCCTCCGCTATTTTAAGGAGCTTGGCTGGTTTGGGTAGGCTGGCAGGGGGGAAGTGCACAATCCACCCCTAGCGGGACGTCAGTGCAGGCCAATCACCCCCACCCTGAATTAGAATTAGAATTAGAATGATAGGAATGAATAAAACATTTTTACCAACTAATATCTGTAGTCTTAAGCAATCCCATCAATATTATAAATGCAATACTTATGGAGTGGTCGGACTTTTGCCAGAGTCTGCCTGGGGAAGTACCACACCTTTTCCAGTTATTCTACCGCCAAGCATTAATGTGCAAACATTACCTACTGTGTTCCGGTTTCAAGGACAATGTTACCAGAGAAATTACAGGGTTTAGAGACATCATATCTTATATTTCTGGGTGATGAGCGCAGTGCAGTGCTAGGTAATGATTTAGACTCTTCATGTTCCAACAGCTGGATGTGCTGTTATGTGTCAGGTATATTGCTTACCATCAGGTACGTGTACAGTTCGTCTTGTCACTCTATACTATAAAAAAATGCGATAAGTTGGACGTTTTCTGTGATCTGAAAAAGACTCTAACAACCGCTTCTTTAAATCATATCCTACCCATTATAAGTAGAAGTGTTTTTTCCATTGCAAGTGCTTTTTTAATAATTCGGTATTATGATCATGTTAGTGTCAGTCCAAAAGCCACAAACGGTAGTTAGAGCAATTGAGACAGCCACGGGTCGCAGTAAACGGGGTCAGATGTCACTCGAGTTTGTATCATTAATGACCATGTAACTCTTCTTCGTTCTCAGACCTGTCCTACGTGGGCGACCAAAATACTAACCGCCGCGTTAAAATAGTATAGTATAGCATAAACAGCCAAGTAAATGTTCCCACTGCAAGGACTTTATAGCCTTTCACAAGCAAATAGTCCAAGTTATACCTAACCCACCTCCCTGGCCAAATTTAATGAGGGTTGGTGGATGTCGAAAGATGTTTTCTTGACATATGTGCCAGTTTTCCTTCAGCGTTAAATCAGTGGTAACGGTAAACTTGTACAACTCCACTTACATAATACTTATAATCACAGACGAGATTTTAGCCTACGGCCTCACTATTGTGAAATCCCATGTTCGTTTTTGTAACTGACAGAGCATTTATTAACAAAACTAAAATAGAATGAGAACTACACTACGCTACATACCTAACTACTAACTATTTACACTAAACACATAAATTATCCATGGACCAATGAAGGTCTACGGATAATTAAGATGTTCTAGCCCACTACCAGTCGGAAGCGTATCCAGGATTCTGGCGGTATTACTATAAATATCGTTAAGACCGATCAGCTTCAAGCATTCGAAAGATGAAAAGATACACATTGCTATATAATCGAATTTCGATCCCTTGGCAACCACTTACAAAAAATATACGAATCTGTGTTTGCGTTTAAAAGAGTTCTGAATGTCAACTGTCTTAAAAAAAAAAACAACAAACGTCGCAGCGGCTTTCTATCGCTTCGCGTAGCTTGATACTTCGCCAGGGCCAGTTCCAGCGTATATGTGAATCTGCACTGCCTTGTGAAAATCCTCATGCGAGCCATTTTAAATTCGTTGAAATAACAATCACTATACTTGTCTTAGCTTACTGACTCTTGATAACGTACCTAGATCCATGTTTGAGCATATACTCACCGAATGGTTTGCGATGATGTGACCGAAGCTGATATATGGTGTATCTATAGCACAAGCTTACCTAGAAGACACCTAGTCTTTCTGACTTTGATCTTGACATTCTGATCTATTAGGAAACAATGAATCCACTGACTACTTATTCACTTATTTTTTTAATTTTGAAATTATTTTTCATTATCTTTTTACACTCTTTGGCTGTAAAAAAAACAGGAACGAACACTCAAGCTTTCCTACGAATTCTGAGTTAATCATGCAAGAGTGGTAGTGCGCCAACTTATGACCTGCCTTGTGGTAAAAGGGGTAACAGTATGAAATTGTGGACATTCCGGAAAATGGGAGAAAGACACACTTATCGGGGAAAAGACAAGCCAGCAAGACAAGCTTTTATAAGTATATTCTTTGATCATTACCCCACTTTCGTACTTCTGTGAGAATCTTCCCCATCCATCCATCCACCAACCCGCCATGGGCCAGCGTGGTGGATTATGACCTTAA
Organism: Ectropis grisescens; assembly: GCA_017562165.1. Classification (NCBI taxonomy): domain Eukaryota; kingdom Metazoa; phylum Arthropoda; class Insecta; order Lepidoptera; family Geometridae; genus Ectropis; species Ectropis grisescens. The sequence goes on from CM029775.1 coordinate 26,845,037, forward strand.
CTCTCTTCTTGCGAGAGAAGGCCCAAGCCCCAGCAGTGGGAACATTTAGTGGGCTTTTGATGATGACTCAAAATGTTGACAAGATTTTAAGCTCGCCGCGTAACCGTTCAGTGAATGGAACGGTGGTTTCCGATGTCTTTATTTGAGCTTTAACTTTCAACGTTTCAACTGGCTTCAACTGCTAAGCTGTAACTAGACCCTACCTATTTTTGTGCGTCACAATTCTTGTTGGGTTCCGTAGCATTATGTTACGAGTAAACAAATTTATCACACTAGTGTACTTGTGCAGTTTTGTAAGCCCCGACCTAAAACGAAGAGGTGTGGTAAGTTTGACGTGTTTGTGTATGTCACTATCTGTCGCATCGTAACTACTGAACGGGTGAAGATTTTGGTTATTTTGAGAGGTTGGTCGCAAATGATGGTAAGCTGTGTTTTATCAAAATTGATTGAGCCATTTCAAAGTTATACATTTTTTTGTAGTAGCGGTAGAAATAGGAATGGAATACTGGGTATTTGATTTACTTTCAAATACACTTGACCTAACTTTGCCAGGTGGTGCAAAACGATTGTCTGCGCAATCTGGTCGATAGCGCCGACAACGGCCAACACCACCTCCAGAACATTAGTCCCCCTTCACAGACATCTCTCTAAAGTGCGTCCCTGGCGAATACCCTCACATGATCTTTTCATGGCCCATTCAGAGGCCACTGACTAAAGCGAAGAAGAATGGAGACAGAAGACAAGTAAAACAAATATGAGGGTGAAGGATGATAACATACAATCCTGTCATTGTTTAGATCGAGTAGATAGGAAGAGGAGGATAGGAGATAGGGTAGATAGCGATTCATAGATTTTCCAAGTTTTTGATCATCAAATATTATGGGATCTATGACAGTTGGTTTCACATGGCTTTTACTACCTACCGAGATTTGGGCCTGCGCAAATGGCAAAGGCCTGAAAAATCTTATAATATAAAAATGAATCGCAAAATGTGATGGTAAGCACATAACTCAACAATGCCTGGGCCGATTTGGCCAATTCTTTTAATTAAATGTTCGTTGAAGTCCAAGGATGGTTTTTACGGTGAGAAAAATTCGAATAATTGCTGGGAAAACCTTAAAACAGCCCTTTTCCTTTTCCCATACAAACGATTCGTAATAATAAGTCAATTTGTACTTTATTACCATACCATAAAGTTCAAGTGTCAGTGGTGTTAGTGGAGTGGTTCCAGGAAGACAAAACAATTGAGTGACGGTCTGACGTAATATTGATGTCGATATTTATATGATGGTAAAATGTCACTTGAAATATAAACGTATCTTTGATGTGCATCTATACTAATATTATAAAGCTAAAGAAGTTATTTGTTTGAACACGCTAATCTTGGGAACTACTGGTCCGATTTAAAAAAATCTTTCACCGTTCTTTCATACGTACCTAATCAAATTCCATAGGTTATATATGTACCACGGGCGAAGCCGGGGTGGGCCGCTAGTAATATATAAAATAATAGTTTTCAATACGTGGCCAAGTCGCTATTTTTTGATTTCCCTTTTAGCTCTTTTACTCTTTAGACCACCCACTTGCCTGAAGGTTTACTAAAAATAAGCGTGAACGATAAATAAGGGTTAACTCTAAGCTAGAGCTTCTAGCTTAGAGCTCTAGCCTAGAGCTAGAGATTCATTAGTGAGTCACAGAATCCTAAAAAGTCGTGCAACTAAATGGACTGTTTTAATTTTTTAATTGGTGGCAATGATCGAAGCGAAGATGTATCCGCTGAGAAACGCGCAGCGCTTCGGCTCTAAAACTGATGTTTGTTCGTTCTGTGTATTCTGTGGGATTCGTGTGTATTTGACCTTTAATTTCATTATTGTAGTGACTTTTTTGGCTCAGTAATTGTCTGTTTATGACGAAAAGACTCGAACTGCACGTGGTATACGATTTTTACCAGAAACACACGTCATTTTAAAATGTTCTAACGCCGGCCAAGTGCAGTATGGCATGATACAAGTCTTTGAAACACGACTTTATTTTTCTTTGCCGGCAAAAACCTGATTCATCATCATCATCATCATCATCAGCCCGTGTTCGTCCACTACTTGACATAGGCCCCTCCTATAATACGCCACTCATCCCGATCCTCGGTCTTACGTTTCCAACCGCCAAAACCTGAAAGACAGCTGGTGGCGGTTGGATAAACCTGATTACTTGAATTTATTAGAAATGAGATTATTATTATTATTGATTGATAGTATGCTTCTTTCTATAACATGTATTATTATTTCATAAGAAGAACACAATTAAAATTTTTGATTAACCCCCGCTTACCTCGGATTTTTGTTATCTGTGCAACATTCTACTAGTCAAGCCTTTTCATTTGATATCCATATTGAGGTAGGTTGTGAAGAAATATTTTGTTCGCCATTTTGTGGAGGCGGCCATCATGAATCGATATTAACCAAACGTAGCTAAAAACATCCGGACGGACATTCAAACTACACTTTACTTTACTTTAACAAATAAAAAACCGCATCGAAATCGCTCCATCCGTTTGAGCTCTACGGTGCCACAGACAGACACACACACAGACAGACAAAAAGACAGACAGACCTGTGTGTCTGTCTGTCTTTTTGTCTGTACATCATCGATCGCAGACATCGATGTCATACTTATAACATCTCTTTTTTGGTCGGGTGTTAGAATTTTGAAACAAGGTAATTTTATTAGTTTGGATGTTTACTTTATTCTCTTGTATTTTTTGCATTCATGTCTATTTAATTTAAATGTATGATGTAATGTCTAGACTTGCATACCACTCTTTTTAAAATTATCTCCAACCAAAGGTCTGGAAGAGATCGCTTTCAGCAACGAGGCCGTCTATTTTGGCACTAGTTTTATGTTCTTTGTATATCTGTTTTTATGTTAGTGTGAACTTGTGAAGAATAAAAAGGGTATATTTATTTATAATAAAAGTTTCATATTCCAAACGATGCTTTCTATCATGGTTAAAGCCAGTGGATTAATTTGAAAAAATACACAGAAATAAGGGCGCAGTTCGAATCTATATAATACGACCAATCAGTGGGAACAATTTAGTGGGCTGCTTCTGTTTATGCTACCTAATCTCACTCCATTGAATCAATGGCAAGTTATTGTGAACCCTTCTTTAAAAAACACTGTACATAAACACCTATAAAATACTTCAATACCTGTCATACATATTATTTGTGTTCTGTAATATATTATTACTTTACATTTTGCGTTCTCCTGTGATTACAATCAATAATCACAATCATAATGTCAACAATTTGCGACATGTCATCACGCACACTGACGGATCTAGGGCCCCTGGCCTGGGGGGCTTTTGGGGGCGGACAAGGGAATTTGGGAGTGGGGGTCTTGTATAAGGAATATGCGTTAGGAGATATTTAAAAAAATACTAGGGAATTGAAATCTCCCAAATCTGCAACTTGTGTTGTGACTTTTATTTTAAATCTAAAAACTATTTTTAACAAAAAATTAAACCGACTTCAACACCACAAATAGGCACTCAAAAGCGAAAAATAATTTAATATAGGCAATTAATATAACCGCTACTCACTCATCCATATAAAGTCGGTGCCAGTCTAGTTAAAAAGCTAGTAGATAGATACTATGTACGAGGTAGTAAGTAGGCATAGGTATATCTATCTATACTTATTAGAGTTGGCTGGCACCGACTTCATATAGATGAGTGAGTAGCGGTTATATTAATTGCCTATATTAAATTATTTTTCGCTTTTGAGTGCCTATTTGTGGTGTTGAAGTCGGTTTAATTTTTTGTTAAAAATAGTTTATTTTATACCCTTTTTAGTGCTAAACAAGTTTTCATTAATGCATTTACACGATTTCGTATTGACAGGGTCGAATTTCATAACTTTGTGAAATCTACAAATATGTCACCCAGACGAATTAACCTTCAAATGAAAAAGCCGCATCGCAACCGGCCCATCCGTTTGAGCTCTACGGTCACTACGGTGCCACAGACAGACAGATATTTTTTTGGTCGGGGGTTAAAAAGTATAGCCTTGCTTTCGATTCTATTGTCCAAACGAGGTGGAGGTGTTCAATATGCAGCTCGAGATATAGATGATTCTAACTCGAAGATCGATAGCGCGTGTTATTTTACTAGTAGCGCCATCTAGTTTGCTAGGGCTGTACTAATGGTTGGTAATCAATAAAGATGTAATCAAGTTTGTTGTATGCCAGCCCTCCTTAAATATTTATTTTGTTTTATTCTTAGTATTTGTTGTTACAGCGGCAATAGAAATATATAATCTGTTTCCACTGTCTACCTATTACCGTAACGGTGATACCTACAGACGGATGACGCAATCACTATGTCGTCGAGGTAAATTTTAGTTGTTTTTGTTCATATTTCGAAAACTACTACACCGATTTCGATAAAATTTATATGGGACCACCTCTGAACTATGATCTACCAAACAAAACAAGAACCATCGAAATTGATTGACAATTGGCGGCGCTATCGAGTAACATACATAAAAAAAAAAAAAAAATACAACCGAATAGAGAACCTCCTCCTTTTTGGAAGTCGGTTAAAAATGGTAACTTGGATGTTATTTAACGCTTAATAAGGAGAGTGAGGAGAAGGACAAATAAATATAAAGTATGAAATAATTAAAAATTTCGTTGCATAATGCTTGAACATTCCCTGAGCCTAAAAACAGGCCCGTCCATCCGTCACAATATTTTAATTTATTAAATGACAAAATAACAGATGATATAAATAGATTTATTATGATACAATTGTAACTGCCAATAAATGTCAAGGAAAACAAATAGGTCGAGTTTAAAATACTAGTTTGAAGAATTGCGATTTCAAATAGCTTGACTTTTTAATGTTCTTCATTTAGTCATACAAAAAATCTGACGGCAATCTGGTCCACATAGAATTTAGAAAAGAGCTATTCCATATGAAATTAACAATTTTTCTGTGGTTAAGAACTATTCCAAGCAATGTCATTATAAATTTGAGTTCCTATCAGACTGATCTCTTTTTAGTGCTTACGACGTGTTTCAACAACAGAAAGTCTAGGTAGAATAGTCATTCTCCCTTCTGCACTGCACTGCACTACACTCGCCGAAACGTATCCGAAAAAAAAACCAGATTGAGTATCAACTTTTGGAATCAAGAATGACGGGATGAACGAAACTTTCGTCGCTACAACATTGTGGCAATTTTCATGAAAATCAAGTTTCTCTCCAACCAACGTGCCTTTATCAATACCTCTTGACGCGTTTCTTGATACCCTCAGCGTAGTCTAATTGCCCCTCCCCCAATCCTGAATTCATTACCGATGCTCACGGCCGATCCGCGAGATCATTGCGCTATTACAGATACTCAATTGGTCGTAAAAAGAAAATTTAATGGTTCAGAATTGGTTGAAAATGTGTCGAATGCGGTCTGAAAGATGGCGACCGATTATTGGCGCGCAAATAGCTTTTGCGGTTTAAACAAACGCATGTCTTTTATGTTGTGTTTCTTTAGCAGGAGCTGTATAGACAGAAAGGAATATATTTTTGTAACAAATAAATTTTACAATATTAGCAGCACCTCACAATTTTACCAGTGCAGTTCTCATTCCCCTTATTTTCCCCGGGTTAAAAAGTAGCCTATTCAAGACTATTAGTCTTGTTTGTTGTGTGTGCAAAGTCTGTTGCAAATTAACCCAATCCATTCAGTAGCCCCGACGTGATTGAGCAATAAATATCCAAACTTTCATATTTATGATAATAGTAGTATTTATTTAGTTGAGAACCTGCGATTGCAAGCATGAGGCGTTAGGTTTAAACCCCGCTTGAACTGCTTATTTTTCCAATTGTGTTTTCCTCGTGATATTTTCTCTCTCACTATTGCAGTCAGTTGTACCTAATCAAAAAAATGTGATTAGGTACAACTGACTGCAATAGTGAAAGAAAATATCACGAGGAAAACAACTAATTCCAAGACATTATGTTTCGAAATTATGCGACTGCCTTGTACTTGTAATTATGATTATGGCTCTCTCGCTCTGTGTCAGGAGTTCGAGTCCCAGTATTGGAAAGATAAACTAGACTGATTGTGCTAAATTGCGAGGTATGAATTTGCCAAACACTATATTAAACTCGTAGCAGATTTCTCCATGGAACTTTTTATAGGGATAAAAAGTATCCTATGTGCTAATCTGCACTGTTTTCTATGTATATACCAAATTCCATGAACGCAGCAGGCTATAATTTGTTATATATAAAGATTAGTACCTGGTTGACCGAGCTTTGCTCGATAAATGCGTTTATAAAGGGCTCTAAATAAAATATTTTCTCAGAAAAAAAAGAAAAACCCCGAGTGTATTCATCAGTATTCGAACCGGGGCCTGTAGACTCCGAGAGCGAGCATATTCCGTCTGAGCCATTTAGACTTAAAGAACGGTGGCGAAATAAGTTATCGTCTTCTAATGACATTGTAGGAGTTTTTCATTGTCTAAAAACGCGCATAAAATGATGTTTAAAAAAAATTAAACATAGCTAGATCGATTTATCGTCCCCGAAACCCCCTGTATACATAATTTCATGAAAAATCGTTCGAGCAGTTTCCGAGATTCAAATTCTATATACATATATACCTACAAGAATTGGTCATTTAAAGGTATAAGATAAGACTCATTATCTATAGTCTAGAATAACATATAGGCTCCTTTAAATCCTAGCTTGGGTAACAATAATTCTCAACGTGAATTACCAATCGAGGATAGATAATCTGTGTTAATCTGTGAACTTGAAACGTTTGTAAATGTCTAATAAATTTCATTTCATTTAATTTGCAGGGTAATGGCGCGAACAGGAACTAAACAGCTAAAACTGCGGGTGTTGCTAGTTATTTTTAATACTTAATCCCAAGTTTTCTTAGTCCGAGTTAATTGTGCCTGTGAGTATACTTCGATGAATCGAACCAGATGAACTTGTCATAGTGGTTCGACAATGGAGTCGAACCACGAGGTCCCAAGAATTAGTAGTTCACGTGGTGCGATTCTAAAATCGAACCAAGAGGAAAAAAAAGTTCACGTGGTCCGATTGATCGAACTACGCTGTCGAACCACGTGGCCTGGAGGATTTCTATAGCCTTTGGGTATTTACCCTTAAGCATAACAGTGGCCACGTGACTTAACCGTCGTATTAATTTCTGTTAGAAGACGATTCTTGTTAATAAAATATAATGACGTGTAAATTGTAAATTTCTCAATAAAAAAATTTGACTTTGACTTTAAAAGTTTACTTTATTTTTTCGAGATTTTTTCGCTACATTATTTGACGGATTTTAGCGCCGCCAATTATGAATCAATTTTGATGGTTTTTTTTGTTTGGTAGATTCGTTCAGAGATAGTCCCATGTAAATTTTATCGGCACCGGTGTATATATATTATAGCCTATAGCACTCACATCATGCACATATCGTGATTTTTTTTTGACATTTCAAAAATCACCTATACACATGAATATGAACGAAAAACTAAAATTTGCTTTAAACGATGTAGCGGTAATTAAATTTGGTCGAGTTTCTGAATTTAATTTTAAACTGAAGTCGGTATTTGTTTTTCGGAGAAAATAAAATATGTTAATCTATACTGAATATTACAAGGCTTTTTGTTTGAACGCGCTAACCTCAAGAACTACTGGTTTGATTTCAAAAAATCATTCACCGTTGGATATGTACATGATCTCTGAGTGCTTTAGGGTATAATATGTTATGTACTACGGGCGAAGCCGGGGCGGACCGCTAGTTTGACATCACTAGAGTCTTTAAACTATTGCGATTTGAACCCATTTTGTAAACATAAAATAGAACTTAATCAATCACACACGGCACGGCGGCTGTAAAATTGCCAAAATGGCGAAGGAATGGCTCTGTATAAAAATGTTATGTTGGTTTGTGTACGCTTTAAAAACTCAAAAATTTCTGCACCGATCGAGCTGAAATTTTACAATCACATATAATCATAGGTGTAAAACAAGGCGACCCTCTGTCGCCAAAACTCTTCACTGCTACGCTAGAAGAAGTTTTTAGGAAATTGTCGGAAAGCTGGAAAGAGAAGGGTATTAAAGTTGGCGAAAAGAACCTCACAAACCTTCGTTTTGCCGACGATATTGTACTATTCTCTTCTACAGCTACCGAACTGGCAACAATGCTCGAAAATCTGAGCAAGGCAAGCCTCGAAGTGGGTTTAAACATGAACATGTCGAAGACCAAACTTATGACCAACCGCGCTACACACCGCATAGTAATACAAGGTGATGAGATTGAATACGTCCATGAATACATATACCTTGGCCAAATAGTCTCATTCCAGGTGAGACAAGATAAAGAAGTTGCTAGACGCACCGACAACGCCTGGAAGAGCTATTGGGCGATGAAAGATTTCTTGACAGGTAATTTCCCTCTATGCCTGAAACGTAAAATCATGGACGTATGCATTCTTCCAATCCTCACTTACGGCGCACAGACGTGGTCTTTGACTAGGGATCAAAAAAATACACTCGGGGTTTGCCAACGCGCAATGGAACGCAGTGTTCTTGGAGTTAGGCTTTCAGATCGGATTAGGAATACAACGCTTCGCTCAAAAAACCAAAATCATAGATGTTTGCTTTAAAAGTGGCCAATTAAAATGGGATTGGGCAGGGCATGTTTGCCGAATGCCGGAACATAAATGGGCAAAAATGATCACTGCTTGGGGTCCAACATCTAAACGAACTCCGGGTCGACCCAGACGAAGGTGGCGTGACGAACTAGAATCCCATGATAGAAACTGGGCCACCAAAGCCGTAAATCGGGCTATCTGGAAGGAGGGGAAGAGAGGCTTTTGCCCTGCAGTGGGACAATCTAGGCTAGTAATAATAATAATATAATCCGCATCAAGGATTTTTTTTATCTAATTTTTGCATCACAATGTGCCACAGCGAAACGTGGCTGGGTACAGCTAGTCAAATAAATATTTAGGTTATGATATAGCTGTCCAATATGTTTTTATTAATTTCTAAAAAGTAAAAGTTTCATTGTTTGTTGCCCAATCAAATCGGTAGAATTGAACGAATATGGCTAATTTTTTATAGATTTAGACTAGTTATAATTAAATAGCTTAGATTTGTTATTCCTGCAATGTGTTCAGACTAAGGACTAATGTCGTACGTAAGATGAGACCGTATGTCCGTTTGTCGCTCATAAAACGGAGATCCCACTTATTCTATTTACTTGCATTTTTCTATTGGCTCAAACGACGTCTGGCACAGATTTCTGAGGAGATACAAAAGAAAAAGAAGATATGGTATAATACAAAAGTTTCATGATATCGTTTTCTCGTTTTCGCGCTTTTTTACCTCAGTTTTTTACATACTAATATTATTAATGCGAAAGTAATTCGTCTGTCTGACAGCTGGTTACGTTTTGACGCCTAAATTACTGAACCGATTTAATTGAAGATAGTTGGAAGAGTCTAGAGCCTGAGCTATGCACAGCTTTGGCATAGGCTACTTTTTAAAGTGAAAAGGTTTTAAGCCGTTGAAAAAAGGTGGGAAAAATTGTATGGATGTTGCGTCACTTGAAGCTAGAAAATTAGATTTAAGGCTATTGATAAGTTATAGTATGCATGCACCATTGATCGTATGGGGCTAAAATAAATATTTTTTTATGTTTTCCTTCCCTCACACACACACACCCACAATGTTATACATATTGATAAATGCACATGGTACTCGTATTTTTGCTGTTTCTATGTGGTTGTTGTTTTTATTGTATTTTCACTTATATTTGAGTTTTTTTTGTTGAAATTACCCATTACCCTTTAATCTTGCATCAGTATCACTTTGTTCGCATAATGTAAATCTGTTATTGGTCGTAAGATAGTTTGTGAGTAATGAATATCTGTTTTAAGGGCTGTGGATTTGGTATGAATAAATAAATACAAGAACAAAATTAAACATTTTGATTAACCCCCGACTACCTTGGATTTCTGTACAACATTCTACTAGTCAAGCCTTTTCGTTTGATACCAATTGAGTTTGAGTTAATTTGATATTAAGGGAGTTGTGAAAAAAGAGATGTATTTCGCGATTTTGTAGAAGCGGTCATCTTAGATCAGAAATTTTTCATAGTGCAATGTACTCTACTAGTCAAGCCCTTTCGTTTGATACCAATATTGAGGTAGTAGGGAAAAAATGTATATAATTCGTCATTTTGTGGTGGTGGTCACCTTGGATTTGTTTTTTTTTTATAGTGTATAGTATGTTACTAGTTAAGCCCTTTCATTTGATACCCATATTGAGGTAGGTTGTAAAGAAATATTTTGTCCGCCATTTTGCGGAGGCGGTCATCTTGAATCGATATTAACCAAACATAGCTAAGAACATCTGCACGGATATTAACATTAAAATAAAAAATCCGCATCGAAATCGGCCCACCCGTTTGAGCTCTACGGTGCCACAGACAGACAGACATCGACGTCAAACTTATAAATACCTTTTTTTGGTCGGGGGCTAAAAATTAAAAAAAAAATACGTTTATGGTGTAGTGGTAGGACTCCTAGCAGAGTCCGCATGGGGAAGTACCACACCTTTGCCAGTTATTCTACCGCCAAGCAGTAATGTGCAAACATTATTGTGTTCCGGTTTAGAGGGCCGGCTAGGCAATGATTTGGACCTGGATCTTCATGTTTCAATAGCTGCGTGCCACTGTGCTGTTATGTGGCAGGCATGTTGCTTACCATCAGGCACATGCCTTGCTCATCTTGTCACTCCGGTAAAAAAACATTCATAGTGAAAAACTGTCAAGGCGCGGAATAAACCGCGGGGCACAGCTAGTCCTACTAATTCTATAAATGCGAAAGTCACTCACACTCATATGATGATCGGGCTGAAATTTGAAATACATAGTAGTCATAGTCTGGAAAAACACAGGACACTTTTAGTCCGGGCTCCACGGGCCCAATGTCTCAACCGCAAAGGGCTCAAATATGTAACCACTTCCGAGGGTTGCATATTTGACTATACTAACTTATATGTTGTCTGTGAAATGGCCACCAATATTTTAGATTACTTAATCTACTAGACCATATTTGAGGCAGATACATACATAGTACTCTGTGTAAAAAGTATCGGGAATATGTCATAATCCACCACGCTGGCCCAGTGCGGTTTGGTGGATGACACGTGACTTCGAAAGATTTTAGGCTCATGTCGGTCTCCTCACGATGTTTTCCTTCACCGTTTTAAGTTAGCGGCATTACGCACATGACTTCGAAAAGACAGTGGTGCGCGTGGGGTTTGAACTCGAGGTCTCCGGATCGACAGGCGCCGCGCCGTTCTCCCGACTAGACCAGCCGTAACTTTTTTTTTAAATACGCTCAAATCTTCCTTCATAATTTACCTTAAATGTAGCAAAGGATATTTTAAATAGCACATGTTACACCTAGACCTTTTCCTTATACGCTGAAGTATTGATATCATATACCATAATATATACACATATGTTTGAAGATTGAGTTAATTAAAGGACGTTGAGTCCTAATGAGAAGGTAACAAACTCACAAACTTTTATAATATTAAAAGAAAAACCGATTACGGCAAATTATTTTCCATTGCATATAAAACTTTTTTAAGTATGTGTTTCCCACCAGTTTAGGTAAAAAACAGTTTTTTTTTAAATCTAATTTAATTTAGGGACATTGAGCCTTATTTGACTATGTCAGTCCCATAGTTACACAGAAATTACATTACAGTAACGAGTAATTAAACAACATTAAATAATAAAAACCCTATCTTGAAACAGCCTACGGGCTGAAAAATATCATCCATTTTGGCAAATATTGATAAATTTTGTAATAAGATCGCCATTGTTTACAGCTCTCACAAAAAAGTTCTTTGTCTCTTCCATCATGTATTTAAAAAACATTGTAATTTTTCCTCAAAACTAACGTCAGAGAAAATGATGTTTCTCATTTTTTCTATGAAATCGCTAATATTAAACTTTTCAACTACTTTAGGGGATTTCTTTTCGCTTTTTTTCTCTTTTGTCTGTCTAGACGAATGTGGCAATGTATCTATTTTATCCTGTTTATTGATTTTGGCAATATCTGAATAAAGAGGCTTGTTACTTAATTTCTTTTGCTTCTTAACTTTTTTCATATCTATATTTACGTCACGCTCACATGAGTCGGAACTCCCATCGACTTCAAAATCTGTATGTGAGACGTATTCCTTACGAATGCCATCTGTGTCCAGTAAGGGTAAATCTGTTTTATTGCTATTTTTGTTCAAAATCACAAGGCTATTTTTACTCACGTCTTTGTGTTGACTCAGATATTCATCTAATGCTGCTCTGTAAGTAGAATTACGTTTGCTCATAATTTTTCTAATGTATTTTTCTTTAAGGAATCTCGGGCATTTTCTATCAAAAGCGACATGTTCACCCTTACAGTTGGTGCATTTAAATTTAGTTGCTTCACAATTTGTATGCTCTTCGCTGCATTTGGGACAAATCTTCTTTTTGGATGGACAAAACTTTCCCAGGTGACCAAAATGCCAACAGGATGAGCAATGGCAAACCGGAAATGTGTAGGGTTCTACTTTAAATCTACATCCAGGTCCGTAAACATGCATGGGTAGAATTGCTCCTTTAAAGCAAAACTGCACGGTCTCGCTATCACTCCATTCTTTTTTCACATTTAAGCGTTTAAGTCGCTTTATTGAAAGAATTTCTATTTCACAATCAAAAAATTTAACCAACTCTTCTTCTTTTTAGGTCCACTTCTATGTATTTGACAACTCCATAACTAATGTTTACTTGGGTAGTAAGCCGGCATCTATAGCCTAGCTCTTTAAAAACTTCATTGCTTACCAATTTGAATGCATCTTCTTTATTTTCAAAGTTGATTAACAATTTGTAAGGACTTTTATAATTTATTTTTGTTATATTCAATATTTTTTCGGATTTTAGTAATTTTGCCAATTGTATTTGTTTCGGTAACATTTCTGTAGCACTCACACAGACTTCATAAGAATCTATTTCATTCGATTGCACATTATTCAAACAATTTTGCGTGTTTTTAATCCTTTTGACATTTTTTCTACTCTGAACTGGTATAAAATGGAGGTCGTCACTGACATGTTCATCACTATCTTCTCTTGATCGTTTCTCTGCTCTAGAGGTAAGTGTGTTGCTGCTGCTGTTGCTATCCAAGGTACATGATCGAGGTCTGCCGACCTCGGCCATGTTTACCTTTTGTACTTAATTTAATAAAATGAAAAAAAATCACCAGAATTATTTACAAACAATTATGTCAAACCGTGCGCCCGCTGTCAATGACGGCGCGCGACTGTGAAACAGTTAAAATGGGCGCTAGCTTGTTTCTTCAAGTTTTTGCCTAAACGGAGTGTAAAACGTAATTAAAGAAACTTGTTTTTTTTTTTTTTTCTATTTTTTTCATAAACAATGAATCTTTAAGCAAGCTACTCGTATTATTGTTTAGTAAATATGTAGGTAGGTACGGCAAATAACAAATAGGATAAAAAAACTTGCGCAGTTATTATGATGTCTACTTGAGAAAAAACAATTATTAAATACAATTATTAGACGTTTTCCGAGAACCTTGTTATCAGTAATTTGTATAATTTGAGTTCATCATTGTCATGCGAGTGGTTTACCATCGATATTATCCATAATTTTCTATCCCGTGTATCATATAATATCATCTTTTTCGATACATATTTTTTTTTTAGTAAATAGGTAGTGACGAGGCGAGCTGGACATGTGCCTGATGGTAAACAACATGCCTGCGACATAACAGCACAGTGAAATGCAGCTATTGGAACATAAAGAGTCTAAATTATTACCTAGCACTGCACTGCGCTCGTCACGTATATGGGTATATATCTAAGATGTTATATCTCTAAGCCATTAATTTCTATCACTATAAATTTCTATCACTATTAATTTCTCTGGTAATAACATTACCCTTTAAACCGGAACACGGTAATGTATGCACATTACTGCTTGGCGGTAATGTGCAAATATTCTGGGTCTATTAAAATCAAGTGGTCTTTGGGAGCCTCACCGCGAAAGGGTTACAAGGCCAAACATCTGGCAATAAATTCGGTTCCTAGGTACATCAAACATGAAACGGTATCACTTTTACGAGCTCCAAAAGAAAAAAAATGGTAGTCATAGAGACTGCCGATGAAAGTGGAAACTTATAGGTATATCTCAGAATTTGATAGCTCACTTTGAAACTACGCGGGTGAAACCGGAGGGTGCTAATACTCTGGAATAAATCTTCAAAGTATTGTCGTCTAGACATGGGACGACCTTCGAAACCGTCCAGTGTCCAGGAGGACCATCATCTATATCCTATAGAAATGCTATCTAGAAATCCCCGGTGGTCATGGTCCCGAGTTCACCCGAAGATTTCTTTTATTTAAGAGCGTGACGCTTCAAATCAATTCACGAAAAATCTGTGTATAAATAAATAAATATTGGTGGACAATTCTCACACAACACCATCTAACAAAAACTAAGCAAAGCTTGTACTATGGCGGCCAGATAACTGATATAATACTTGTATAGTTTTAAATACATACTTATTATACATAGAATCACCCAGACACAGTGCAAACATTTGAATTCATCACACAAATATTTACACTGGGTGGGAATCGAATCCACGACCCTCGGCTTCGCAGGCAGAGCTACTACCCACTAAGTCACGAGGCCAGTCGAAGTATGGTCTGCCACTTCACTTCACAAAGGATTAGGTGAAATATACCATGGGGATCAGTATCACACTCATTGTAACGGTTTTACTCCTTAAAACCAACTATATTTTTTTCTGGATATATTATGCTATAGTAATATGATAGCTATGTGCTATTTTAGACAATAATCTGTGTTCCAAACATCAACCCAATCCATTTACGCTCAGAATAACGGTATTAAGCAGCATACATCAAAACATCCAAACTTTGACATTATTAAAATTAAGTAGTAGGATTTTATCGATTTTCCTGTCAAACTTTAATCCGATCTAATCAGACAAGGCATGATTGTGGAACAGGAAAACTTTAGAAAGGAAAGACAATTATTAAAGTTATCATCATCATTTTCAGCCCACTATCTCCCACTGCTATGCATATACTTCTATCATGGTACGGAATTATTTCTGATTTAAGTAAAGGGTATAACTTGCTAAGCTGGCCAAGTGCAAGTTGGCGGATAATGCATGTTCTTGAAAGATACCTGTATTAAAAAGTGGCAACTTTTAAAAAAGCTAATGGTGATAAAAAACTTATACATCTGCACTTGTAAAAAAAAATCAAATACCTGGAGCAATATTGAGATTAAAACATTGAAACGAACTAAATAGGACCGGAGCACACTTCATCTTCAAAAACCTTTTCGAGCGTTTGGTGGACGCGACGTGTGACCAAAATGCTGGCGTTTATTTGGTCCAACGCATAAGAATTGCTATTCAGCGTGGTAATGTCGCCAGCATGCTGGGTACGCTTCCGATTGGTAGTGGGCTTGAACATCTTGATTATCTGTAGACGTTCATTGGTCTATGGATAACTCAGTGCGCTCAGTGTAAGTAGTTAGTTATGTATGTAGCGTAGTGTAGTTCTCATTGTATTTTAGTTCTACTAAATATTAAATACGGAATATTGCATGTTATAAATGTCAATGGATATTTGGATTTTTGGATGTTTGTTGCTCAATAACGTCGTAACGCATGAATGGATCAGGTTGAAATTTGGAACACAGTTAGAGTATAGTCTGGAATCAGACATTGGCTACTTTTGATCCAGGGGAATCAAATGGAACGGGAACTACACGGGTAAAACGGCGGGGCGCTGCTAGTATTTATATATTAGTGATAACTGACCCAGAAACACGTCATTACGTGAGGTAATTTTGAGGATGTTTCGATACCCTCCTTTCTTGGTGAGATTTTGTTCAACCTCCAAATTTTGTTTTTGTTCACGTGAGAATTTTACACATTTTTACTCAATTCCTCCCAGTTTAGTCACGTAATGAATACATTTATTATCTACGAAAAAAAATTATATGAGATTTGACTCGACGCCCTCCTTGAATATCTCACATAATTAATGGACGCCCCTTAAAAAAAAGTTCTTATTGTTAACCAAACTATTCTCGGATTCACCTGAATACACACGAAAAATTTCACCAGAATCGACTTTGATTACAAATACACGCTCAAAAGATTAATTTATGTCAATATAAGTGAATACTCTAATGAAATATGTACGTAGTTTTTTCTGACTTCAAGTTACATTCGCATATTTATTTGACAAGCGGAATTAAGACGTGATAAAACCTTTATTTTCGTAATTGGCCTAGACAAAACCTAACATTTAAATTACTAGTAGTGCTCCCCGGAGTTCCCGATCACATTATTTTTTGGATTATATTATTCTTACTAGTAGCAACCCGCAGTCACACCCGGGTAGTACCCGGTCCCCTAATTTTAAATAAATACGCGGGTAACTCACGTTTGATATTGTCAGTCCAGTCCGACTCAAGTTTCGAGCGCGTCCGGGGATCTTTCGCGCTCGTTTAGCAACTAAACGAGTCTGACTCGTTTAGTTGCCAGTCCGACTCAGTTTCGATCGCCGGATGCGATCGAAACTTGAGTCGGACTAGACTCCGTCTAGTCGAGTCGACGAGTCGGACTCGTTTAGTTGCTAAACGAGCTTCAAACACGCGCGCGCAACGTCCTTGAAAAAGATCGCCGGACGCGCTCGAAACTTGAGTCGGACTGGACTGCCTATATCAAACGTGACTCACCCGTGCATTTATTTAAAATGTGTAAAAACCGCGTTAGTTTTCATACTAAGATCTCCTAATTATTTCGGGATTAAAAGTAATCTTTGTGCTATTCCAGACTATTATGGTTGTACCAAATTTCACTTGAATCAGTAGTTTAGTCACACATAGGTACTTTCGCATGAATAATATTAGTCACGATAGTCCTCGTGATCTCAAATTAATATTTTTAGTATAATAGAGGCATCATCATTATTAAAATATATATATAAAATAATTTAATATCTCGTTGTTTGTCCACGATGAACTCGTAAACAACTAAACCGATTTTAATCAAACTTTGCACAATGTGTTTAACTTCAGGACCTATTCCTCAGAGTTTATAGCTTAATTTATTGTAGCACTATATATGTTTTGCTAATTACAAATTTGTTAATTTGGCATTACTGTAGCAAAGCCTACCGAAACTGCTACTAGAATATCTACTCTAATCATTAATAATAATAATAATTATTATTAACCTATATCTATAAAATTCTCATGTTCAGTGTCTGTCAAAACTCCTCAGAAACGGTTTTTTTTTGTCAATGTAATATTGTAAATGTCAATGTTTGGATATTTTGATGTTTGTATGTTTGTTGCTCAATCACGTCGTAACGTCTGAACGGATCTGGTTGAAATTTGGACAAATAAATGTTTTTTTTCTTTCTTTAAATGGAGAGTGACGAGACGAGCAGGACATGTGCCTGATGGCAAGCAACATGCCTGCCACATAACAGCACAGTGTACACCTATTGGAACATGAAGAGTCCAAATCATTACCTAGCACTGCACTGCGTTCGTCACCCAGAGATATAATCGGTTATTTTTATCCCGGTAAAATGACGGAAACGGGAAGTATGCAAGTAAAACCGCCAGTCCGAGCTAGTATGCTATAAACCATTTATACCTAAGTGATAAGAGTGACCCTCCCCAATCATATTATTGTTTTTTGCGGCATTGAATCATGATTTCGCACTAAAAATACATATAGCCTTTATGTTTGTCCATCTATCACCAAACCCCATTTTTATAAGCGATATTAGACTGTTATATTCTTCATATTAAAATGGCAAAAGAACGTTAGCCGAGTCAATAACCTATGTAAAACTGACTTAGTAACATTTTATAATAAATGGATTAAAATTTAATTATGTCGGCTTTATAAATGTCATTCGATTATTATACATTTTCCTTCCTTTGATATAAAACTATGAAGCATCAAGTTGCATTTCTGATTTTTTTGATAACCGTTCCGATCGCGACACTGGATCAAAATACTGTCATGTCTTAGCGTGATTATGTCGCCAGGATACTGAACATAATTCTGACTGGTAGTGGGGTTGATTATGTCTAGAGATTCATTCGTCTATGGATAATTCAAATTTGATAAATGGAAGTAGTTAGGAATAATATAGTGGAATTTTCATTATGGTTTGTTTTTTTATTTGCTAAATATACTCCCCAGTCAAAAATAATGACTTGGAATACTTTCTGTATATTATGTACACATATTTAGGGAAGTATTTTCGGTCGAAAAGATACAATGTTTCAATAACGAAGTTCATTGTCAAGTAGGTATTCTGCTTCGTATTCACACTAAATAAATTAAACAAAAATACGCTTCAATGTAAATATATAAAGTATATGAATACGTAATTTCAGTTCATTTCAATGGTACGTTTTTTGTTCAATTTTCAAATGATAATTTGCTCTAGTTTAAACGAGAATGACAGATAAGGTTGATGTAAAACTTCAGTTTGTTTTAAAAGTTGAGTTTGAGTGTAAATGAGTGTTGAGTTTACCTTGAATTTGGACATCTCCACTTCACATTTAGTTCACAATGTCCGAGACACTCAACTCTCCGCGGCGGTCACGGGCGCTTCGTTTGAGCGCAGTGTTGGTACTGACTACTGACTACCATTGAATAGGGGACTACATAGATTGATATCAGCGAAAGTGTGCTATCAGACAAAAAGTGACGTAACTCGTATTGTACAAACAATAGTAAATAAATAAAGGAAAACAAGCATATCCGAGGCATAAATGAAGTTAGATTAAAATCAGATTTTTGATTAGATTCTCGTAACGTTACGATAAGCTAACTTACTAGTAATTACCAGCTATACTCAGTGCTAAACCATTAATTTCATAATATATATAAATAAATAAATATTGGTGGACAATTCACACACACAACACCATCTGACCCCAAACTAAGCAAAGCTTGTGTGATGGCAGCCAGATAGCTGAAATAATACGTATATAGTTTTAAATACATACTTATTATACATAGAAACACCTAGACACAGTGCAAACATTTGAATTCATCACACAAATATCTGCACTGGGTGGGGATCGAAACCACGACCCTCGGCTTCGCAGGCAGAGCTAACCAACTAAGCCACTAGACTTATTTTAGTTTAAAATGACATTAATAGATTAAACTAAAAATACAAAAATACATTTCAAAAATCACTTGTTTAAAACAATTTGAACTGTTTGTTTTACAAAAAAAAAATAAACTATTTTTTCAACCCTTATGATAGTCTAGTAAGGGAACGAATCATAAAACACTAGTATTGCTCCGCGGTTTCATCTGCGTTATTCCTGATCCTGGTAATTTCCCGGAATAAAAATATCATTTGTTTTCCAAACCAATTCAAACCATTATCTATCTATGTTGGTTCCATAGACGTATAAAAAGTCGGATGTAGTCTCGCTAAAACAAAAACTGTGTCACTATAGTCGGCCACATTTGCACGTGTGCGTTGTCAGGTTGTCACTGATAGGCTGACACATACACTAGTAATGCGTAATGACCCACTGATGTGCGCGTGTCAGCCTGTATGTGACAGCGCACACGTGCATATTATGTGGTCGACTCGATGGACACAGTTTTTGTCTGAGCGAGACTACGTCCGACTTTTTTTATACGTCCATGGTTGGTTAGTTTTAGTTTTTTCATCCAAGTCATCCAGTTATGTAAGTATTTCATTCAAGTCCTTTCATTAGTTGGTAGTCCCTTCAGTAGAAGGGTTAACAAACATACATCCATACATTCTAAAAAACTTTCACGTTTATAGTTTTAATTAAATAATCCTAATACTTTAAACGCAAAAGTTTGTATCTATCTTTGTTACTCATTCAAGCAGAAACTATTGAAGGAAACAGGATGAAATTGGGTACATAGACAATAGCCTGGAATTGATTATAGAATATTTTATCGCAAAAAATAACGGGATCAAAAACCACGCGAGTAAAACCATAGGATGCTACTAGTCTTTAATAAATAAATATTAATCGTCACTTTGTCACACCATTCTATGTGGCCCCAAACTAAGCAAAGATTGTACTATGAAACTCAAATCGCTGATATAGGTACTGCTATATATATTATCTAATATATAAAATTCTCGTGTCACAGTTTTCGTTGCCATACTCCTCCGAAACGGCTTGACCAATTTTGATGAAATTTTTTGTGCTTATCCGGTATCTATGAGAATCGGCCAACATCTATTTTTCATCCCCCTAAATGTTAGGGGTAGTCCACCCCTAAATTTTGTTTTTTTATTTTTAGACAAAATTTTAACTTCTATTTTTTATGATACGACATACAAAAATACATACAATCCTCAATTTTCACCCTTCTACGATCAACCCTTATTTTTTAATAGCCGTTTTAGTAATTTAATCATTTTTCCTCTCCGGTCGAAAACTGATCAATCGTCATTTAATTAGTTATCCCCGCCAGATGTCTACAGGTGTCACTTCTGACCCAGTAAACAGCACGATAATTTGGGGATCAAAAGTAGCCTATAGCATATATATAGTTTGAACACGGTAATCTCGGAAACTACTGGACCGATTTAAAAAAATCGTTCACCGTTCTTTCATATGTACGTGAATATCCTAGAATGTTGTAGGTTATATAAATGTAGCACGGGCGAAGCCGGGGCGGGCCGCTAGTAAAATATAAAATAGACGCAACACTCTCAACATTAAAATATATTAATACTCTTTGCACACTACAACAATAACTTCGCGTCATTGAACGGTTAAATTATTCACACAATAACAAATACAAGTTTGAAAAACAAAAAATTAAGACAGTGGGTTGAAAAATACTTTACAAATTATTCTCACACCTAACAAATATGCATAAAAATATAAAAATCAAACGAGCCCTTTCGAAGGAGTCTCAACACAAACTTTGTGACACGCGACTTTTATACATATTCTACTATTCACGTACTATATTTACAATCATGGTAACATTAAAAATGTCAATATTTTTAAATTCGGAGGCTTGTTGCTCAACTCAACGGATCGGGCTGAAATTTGAAACACAGATGCCTGGAAGAACACATAGGCTTCTTATCCCGGGAAAATAACGGGCACGGGAACTAAACGGGTAAAACCGCGAGGCACTGCAAGTATTTTTTAAATTCTATAACTAAAACATAACTAAACAATATAAAACCACATAAAACATTATAAAACCTAAATCTAGATCACCGCCGGCAGCGGGGCAGGGCCCAAGCTCCCTGTGGTTAGGGCTGCAGAGTGAGGAACCTGCTGACGATGTGCGCTGTGTCGAGGATGACTGCCTTTTTTGATGGGAAACTTTTTTTGGCATACTACAACAGATTGTTCATGGAATGTGAATCGACTTAAAGCAGCGCGTTCGGGGTGTCTATAGCCTAACGAAAACTGTTTTAGTTTTGATATTGTTGTCTCTTTTCTTTCCGCTTGAACTGATAGAGACAGGAATAGAAAAGCCATAGCAGATTTAGTAAGGCGATAGGAGGGCTGGAATGATAGATATCTTCGGGTAAACTTTGGGTAACTTTTAAGGACGAAAAGTGTTCAAAACAGCTAAAATAGTTTTCACTTGAAAAAAAATTGGTAGATATCTCTTTCACGTAGTTCATACAACTTGATTGAGCAACAAACATCCAAACAGTTATAATTAGTAGAAACACAGAACAAACATCCGTTGTTTTTACCACAAAAATATTGTTCCTCGATGGAAATCGAACCCATGCACTACCTATATATGGCTCAGACAGGAGACAAATTACACGGTTTAGTGGTAGGGACTATTTGCAAAGTTCCACTGAAGAAGTATATCTTTCCCAGTTGTTCTACCGCCAAGGAGTAATGTGCATACATCACTGAGTTCCAGTTTAAAAGGTCATGTTAGAAAAATCACAAGGCATACCTGTGATGAATAGAAGAAAGAAAAAGAGATCAATCATCCTATAGCTCTAGGCGACAAGCACAGTGCAGTGCAAGGTGAATGATTTGGACTCTTCATGTTCCAATAACTCCGCATCATCGCTTAATATCACGCAAAATAGCAGATCTAAATTATTTAAAATAAAATGTTACACACAATAAAATCCTATACTTATTTTTTAGGTGAATCAGGCTTCATTAAAACCTACACCAAACATTTGTTTTGTAAACAGAGGAAACTGATGATAAGAGGAAAGAAGTGGTAATTCATATTTATTTTTAAACATTGTATGCATTTGCTTAGTATTACGATGTAAATAATAACTGAATGGAGAGAAGACGTTCATTGGATGTATAAATTAGTCTAAGCCATGATATCATAATTATGTTCCTATGAACTTACACCTCAACGGGGTAACATGAACTCGAAAATTCGGCATTCGTCTGCGAACTCTCCACAGCTTGTATATAGGTCTATACTCACCTTCGCCTCTTAGGTGAAAAGGTGAGTACAGGCCCACTTCGTCTCCTTCAGGACGCCCATGGCCCCTGAGATTATCTCGAAAGCCAACCAGTAAGTAGGTGCCAGACGGCTTAGCGTCTTGGACACGGTTGGTTCCTCGCTAGCTTTCCCATTATCGCTGATCTTCCTGTCTTCGTATTGGGAATAGGCCTGACTGCCTGACCGCGGTTCAGATTATAGATGGCGGTTTGCAGATCACGGCTCTGGAGCCTCTGGTTCTCTCTGGGGTTACAACGCTACATTAACGGTGACGCAAGCCCACAAGATGTTCCTCTACCAAAGAGTCAACGCGGCGGCGAAAAATGGCAGTCGTAGGGGCCGATAGAAGTCAAAAACTTGGATCCAAAGGATCCAAGCCACCTATAACAAAAGAGAGTTTTTTACTTCAGAGGGGAATACTCTACTTTTCAAATCTTCTGCGAGGCAATTAAAAGGAAGGGCTATTTAAAATATTTTTTTTAGGTATTTATCTTTCGATTTTTTCGGAAGTAGATTATTAATAATCCCTATATAATAATATAAATAAATAGTAATTTTCATACGAATTTTAACGTTCCGAATTCAAATCATTTTAATCCCTAGGGAATCTTCTTAATATTACTTACCTCTGCGTTTTGAAAGGTCACAATCACTTACTTTGTTTTGACGTTTCATGACATGTAATTGGACTTTGTCGAGCAGGAGATATGAAATAAACTATTTTCGTACAAACAATTAAACCGAGCGAAAAATAAACTAAAATCATTATTATAAGCGCTACTCACTCATCTATTTGAAGTCGGTGCCAGCCAAATCTAACGTACTGTCTAAGGTAGTGGATAGATACTACTTACCTGTGCCTACTTACCATGGGCCTACATAGCATCAATCTACTAACTTTTTGACCTGACTGGCACCGACTTCAAATAGATGAGTGAGTAGCGCTTATAATAATGATTTTAGTTTATTTTTCGCTGTTGAGTGCCTATTTGTGGTTTTGAAGTCGGTTAAATTTTTTGTACGAAAATAGTTTATTTTACCAATTTTAGTGTACTTACAAGAACAAAATTAAGAATTTTTATTAACCCCCGACTACCTTGGATTTGTTATCTGTACAACATTCTAATAGTCAATCCCTTTCATTTCATTTGATACCCATGTTGAGGTAGTAATGAAAAATATAATATAATTCGCCATTTTGTGGTGGCGGCCATTTTGGATTTGAAATTTGTTATAGTGTATAGATAGTGTTCTACTAGTCAAGTCAAGTTCAATATGGGCATCAAATATACCCATATTGAGGAAGGTTGTGAAGAAATATTTTGTCCGCCATTTTATGAAGGTGGCCATCTTGAATCAACATTAACCAGACATAGCTAAGAACATTCGCTAGGGTATTAACAGTGAATTAAAATCGAAATCGGCCCATCCGTTTGAGCTCTACTACGGTGCCACAGCAGACAGACAGACATCGACGTCACTTATAACACCCCGTTTTTGGTCGGGGGTTAAAAACAAGTTTTTATTAAAGCATTTACACAACTTTGTATTGACAGGGTCGAGCTTCATAACTTTTTTGAAATCTACAAATATGTCATCTAAAAATTGTACGCAAATTTTAGTTTTTGGTTAATATTTCAAAAACCACTTTACCGATTTTGATAAGATTTATATGGGATCATTCGGGAAGCATACCCATCCGAACACAAAAATAAAATTTTAAATCGGTGCAGAGGTTCTCGAGAAATCAGGTAACATACGTTTTTGGAAGTCGGTTAAAAATATGTGTCATCTACAAAGTACATAACGATAATTGTTTAAAGAATTAGCAAGAATATTATCAGAAGGCCGTTTTAAGAAAAGGATCATTTTTGAGCTCTGACGCAAAGAAGATAGGGGTGATAACTCGATGTTACGAATTTGACGAGGGTGTCTACGAGTATAGTGTCCTATCTCTCAAACGGATGATTTTACATTAATTTTGATATTTTTGTAACAAAGATGATTTGACTGAAAGTGACTCCATAATAAAGTTAGCTTTGCGTTTTGAAATAATTATAGTTTTAGTTTATGAAAAAAAATGGCAGTCATAGGGATTGCCGATTGAAATGAAAATATATAACTCAGAATTTTATAACTTACTTTGGAAACTACGCGAGTGAAACCGAACGGTGTGACCATGACCATGGCTATCCAAAAACGTATCAGACATTTCTAGACGGTCATGGCCATGGTCCCGAGTTTACCCGAAGATTTACTTCATTCCCAAGCGTGATTCTTGAAGGCAATTCACAATTCACAGCCTACAAAATATCCCTCTGTGGAGCGCCAAATGAAATGTTTTCACTTAAAAAATCTACATAGGTACTCGTAGATAGCCTTAATTGGTTTTTAACCTAACAGCCTAACACACAAACGAGAAGCGATCGCTCGTGCGGTTTTTCGTCGTAAATATAAGCTAAAAGCTTATGAAACTTATTATTTTAGAATAAAAATTGACGCTGTTGTCGAGCATTTTTAATTATTTCCAGGGTAACTTACGTGTACGATTTCAGGGTAAATTTGATCATTTGATTATGTACGGCATTGATTCCATACAGTTTCAATACCTCTTCTAATCCATTATTCCGCAACTCCGTCCAAAAATCATGCGACAAGGCGAGGGTCAAACTGAAAGTTCTTAGAACTGGCCACTTATTAACAATATAATAAAAAAAAAAAAAATCTATAATTTGAAAATAGAACTCTTTGCCAATATTACTGAGTATATACTTCATTCATTTGTCATTTGTTTTACGATTTGGCGGCAAATTGAAAATTGTCTGTGTCACGTCAACATGAATTTAACACGAGAAAATTTTCGTGCAATGATTTTATGACTTTCGATGTCATTTAAGCCAACAAGAAAGTTATGATAGACTACGATTGGCCTTTCACGATGAAGCCCCATCTCGTGCGACTGTTTACAACTGGTTTAATGAGTTTAAACGTGGTCGCACTAATCTCACTGATGATTTACGTGAGGGACGGCCTTCTACGGCGACGACTGAAGGTAACATCTGTGTTGTGCGTAGGGCTTGCAAATATTCGATAATTTTAGTATTCGAATATTCGAATCAAAATTCGTATACTATTCGAATAATTCGAATAGTATTCGAATATTTGAAAAAAATTGGTTGTCTGTAAAGTCGGTTAGTTTACAGACGATAGTTTAACATGACGTCATAACAAAACATTGATAGATGCGTCGCAAACGTACAATGAGCATAACGAGACACTTTTTCGTGCGTGCAGCCGGCGTTCATCGATTTATTTGACGTTGTCACGCCAAAAAGTGTTGACGTTTCTGAGTGCAACGGTTTGTAATTAATATAGTTACCACATTCATTTGTATTAGTGGGTTATCAGCTGAATGACGGCCTCTGCTGGTCGAAGGGCTTTCCCAAAAATCTTTTGAAGACCGGACTTGCGTTGCCTGCGTCCAACGATTTCCGGCAGACTCCACCAGTTCGCTGGTCCATCTTGTGGACCTGCCAACGCTGCACTTTCCGGTGCGGCACTTCTTCAAGGTTTTCGAATCTTTCCCTCCCAACGACCGTCAGTTCTGCGAGCTATGTATCCCGCCCAATGAAGTTTAGCAACTCGGTGAGCTGTCGGTTACTGTGGTTCTCTTACGCATTTCCTCACATTCGGGTGTATGTGAGGAAAGCACTGTTAAATTTAAGTATCTTCCTAAGACGAAGACACTTCGGTAGTTCGGATGAAAAGATACATAATTTTCCAAGCATTGCTCAATCAAGTTGGACTCGACAGGTCGTTTCTCGAAATTGGAGCTACGTAACTAAACTGTTTGTACTAGGTAGACTTACGTACGTCAAGAATTTGGAGCGTAGAGTTTTCTACTTTTAGAAGAGCGCGTGTAACAAGATTGATTAACACGATGATCGTTTTGTCCATGTTCATTTTTGGACTCACTTTTTTGGAGACTACTGAGGTCACTCAGGCATCCTGTATAAGTCGTACAGGGTACAGCCACGAGTACAATATCATCACCAAATAAGTTGTTGGTGATGTACTCGCCATTGATGTTGATGCCAAGTTTGTTCTAGTCCAGAAGTTTAAAGATGCCTTTCAATGCAGTGGTGAACAGTTTCAGGGATTTACCTGTTCCCTTTCTCGTTGTAAGTGGATCGGTTTAAAGTTCTTAACTTGGAGACGAACTGACATGGTTGTATTTTCATACAGACACACTAACACTTCGATGTATCGATAGTCAATTTGACACCGCTGGAGCGACTACATCATAGCCCAAGTCACAATAAAATCAAAAACACTTAGCTTAGGAGCTCGTTATACTATTAATCTTTTTTATAATCTGCCGCAACATATTTACGTATGTGGCCCATGGCGCTGAAGCCTATGTAAAATCTACCTTGTTTGGGTTGGAAGTTATCAAACCTGCGATTGGAACGATTTGAATTTACCCTTGAAAACAATTTATAAACATGACATAGAAGCGTGAAGGGCGTCCTTCAACAAGATTTTGTCGCCTTTCTTAAAAAAAGAGAACGACGACACTTCTGGGTCATGATTTTGGCATTTTACCTTAGAGTATGACAGAATTGAAAAGCTTTTGTAGAGTCCTTAGCATAGATAAACCTGCCGCTTTAAAGTCAACTGATGAAAGTGAAACCGAGGATGGAAGGATTGTGGATGGACCACCTCTAAGCTGAAAGGCAGTGAAGAAGTTTTACGAACAGTTATATTCGACAACACAGCAACCTGTCATAAATATGGTCCATGACCCAAGAGTCAGATTAACCTGACATTACACCGAAAATATCCCGGAATTTAGCCTGTGCGAGATTTGAATGGCCCTGAAACAGCTCAAAAACAACAAGTGCCGGGTGATGACGGAATTACAGGAGAGCTTCTAACCGATAGACAGATTGATCCCTCGCGAACACTTTAGAGCCTTTATTTTGCTAAATGGTCCTTTCAGCACATTTAGCGCTGAATCGGCCTATGTCGCGAGTTACATAGTTGAGATCTACCTATTGATTCTTCCATATTGAGAAGTGTCACTTGAATTATGAATTTAAATACCATCTCTCGCGTCTGCTTCTTTAAGTTAAGTAAATTGGATACTGGATAGAGTCGGTTTTTTTGTTCATTTTACACAATGGATTTTATAGTGTGTGGATCCAATCGTTTGGATAACTTCCACAACCCTGTCGTTATAATCGTCCACGTCTACGCAGCAGTTTATTTTAATAAGCAATTCCTTCGTTGGATAACTATTGACAAACTTCATACGATAAAAAGTCAATGGAAATGGTTGAGTATGCATGTTAAGCAACAACAAATGCATCTGATTCTTCTTCTTGTCTGCGATCCACTGAAACTCGAATATTCGAATATCTAGTTTATGGTATTCGAATATTCGTACTGATTTATTTTTCGAATAATTCGAATATTCGAATGCAAGCCCTAGTTGTGCGGCGTATGATAGAGACTGACAAAAGAGTGACCTATCAGCAGATTCGGACATGCTTAGGCATCGGTATGAGTCAAGTGCACAAAATCCTACACGAACATTTAGCGGTCAGGAAGCTTTGCGCCCGGTGGATACCTCATAATTTAACTGAGGCTCAAAAACTCCATCGTGTGGATTGGTGCCGTAAAATGATTGAAAGATTTAACGGAGGTGACTCAAATGCTGTGTTCGACATACTAACAGGTGACGAAAGCTGGATTTACTGTTATGATCCTGAAACCAAAAGACAATCTACTCAGTGGGTGTTTCCTTTCGAGGAGTTGCCAACTAAAGTGAAGAGAGATCGAAGTGCGGGGAAAAAAATGGTGGCCTCGTTCTTTGGAAGGATAGGTCATTTCGCAACAATTGTGTTAGAGGATCAAAAACAGTTTATGCAGAATGGTACACTACCAATTGTTTGCCACTTGTCTTGGAAAAGTTCGAGAGAAACGACCTCGCAGTAGGATCCTCCTTCACCACGACAACGCCTCATCGCACACCGCCAAGCGAACGATCGACTATTTGGCGACATCAAATGTTGAATTACTGGGTCACCCGCCGTATAGCCCCGACCTCGCGCCTTGTGATTTTTATTTATTTTCAAAAATTAAAGAAAAACTTAAAGGAAAGCGGTTTATGAATGCTGAAGAAGCGGTGGTATCGCAATGCCATTGAAGAAACCCCTAAGGACGAGTGGGCAAATTGCTTTTCCCAGTGGTTCCATCGCATGCAGCGGTGTATTGACG
Organism: Ectropis grisescens; assembly: GCA_017562165.1. Taxonomy (NCBI): domain Eukaryota; kingdom Metazoa; phylum Arthropoda; class Insecta; order Lepidoptera; family Geometridae; genus Ectropis; species Ectropis grisescens. The sequence continues at coordinate 26,873,968 of CM029775.1, forward strand.
TGAATGGACAATATTTTGAAAAGATATAATAAAACTAATAACTGGCTAATGTAATCAGTTTTTGATTTTCTAAGAACTTTCAGTTTGACCCTCGCATTTTGTTCACGGGCCTGCAGTCTAAGATAATTTCAAATTGATTAATAGCTTGATTTGACTATAATTAGCATAGACATCCCATTGTAAACATTTCCATTGTTAAAAGTTGGTAAAATACTCTCTTGATAAAAGGTGAAATTCGGTTGTCCAATTACATCAAACGCTTGAATAGATCTGTGCTAAAACTACGTATGGGTATAGTCCTAGCAAACTTATATGTACGGTTGACGTAACAGCTGAACTAAATGTTGTACATATTAGCATCATACTATTATTTCGAGGAGACTCACTAGTTGAGTCCAGAGTCTGCTACTGGGTAAGACTTTATGATATTAATCTAATACATAAAATTCTCGTGTCACAGTTTTCGTTGCCATACTTCTCCAAAACGGCTTGACCGATTTTGATGAAATTTTTTGTGCTTATCCGGTATCTATGAGAATCGGCCAACATCTATTTTTCATCCCCCTAAATGTTAGGGGTAGTCCACCCCTAAATTTATTTTTTTATTTTTAGACAAAAAAATTAATTTCTATTTTTTTATGATACAGCATATAAAAATACATACAATCCTAAATTTTCACCCTTCTACGATCAACCCTTATTTTATCAGGAAATTATTTATATGGCAAAACAACGTTTGCCGGGTCAGCTAGTATTATACAAGAATTTATGATATTTATTAAGAATTTATGATATATATACTCGTATTAAGGCGCTGAATATCGCCAACTAGCACTTTTTAAACACACATTTAACAACATGTATATGGTTTGAGGCTTTTAGTAAAATATATGTTATTCTTGAACATATTTATTAGGTAACCTATTGTATCAAAACACGATTTGGAAAAAAAAACTCGATAAGAAAAAATCCTAAACTTACCTCTAAAATAAGTTTTAGATGTAAATATCTGTGTCATTAATAAACATACATTATTCAAATTTTATAGGTAAACGTATCATTTTTTACTAAGGGGGATGGAAGATTTTGTATTTTGGATTATGAAGTTTAATTCGTATTAATTAATTGTCTTTGAAAAGCTAACTCGACCGAGCCGGCCCGTGTCTTGCTTCTCGCTTACTACTATGAAGTCCAGCAGAAAGCGCTGATGCGCCTTGCTAAAGGACCTGTGTCGCTTTGTCGTCCGACGCTCGCAATTCAAAAAAATAAAATAAACAATTCTCACAAATTCATGCAGCAACATCTATAAAGTTCATGTGGTTTGAAAATTCGACACTACAGACATCTGTACATTTGGCGCAATGTTTAAAGCGGCAGATGAAGTCGTTACGATTTACGATCCTGAGTTCGCATCTCAGCACTACGAAATCTTTTGCGTGTTTTTTTTGATATTGTTTTGTTAGATATTTTCTCCGTTGTTTTTCAAGGTTTTATTTCTCTAGTTCTGTCTGTTCTGAGACACAGATTAGAAAATAGTTCCTAAGTAACCAGAGGCTTTTCATCAAATCTTAAAAATTAAATCTATTTCCCAGTTCCTGATTGAAGTCATAGAAGTTTTACAAACGGTAATAAAGTTCATATGATGTGAAATTTTGGACCCTACTGTAACTTGTCGGTTTGGCTCGGTGGTACAACCGCGTTCAAGTTCTCGAGTTCATATCTCATCACTGTGTAATCTTTTGCATGTTTTTTGATATCGTTGTTGTTGGATATTTTGTCCGTTGTTTTCAAGCTTGTATTTAGTTTTCGAGACACAGATTAGAAAATAGTTCCTATAGAACCCGAGGCTTATCATCAAACAATCTACTTCCCAGATAGATTTGTAACTTCGGTCGGTATGGTCGGTAACTTCAGTTACCGACTGAAGTTATAGATACCAGTTGAAATTGTGTTCCGGTTTGAAGGGCAATGTTTCCAGATAAATTACTGCCCTTAGAGATATAACATCTTAGATCTCTGGGTAACGAGCGCAGTGCAGTGCTAGGTAATGATTTGGACTTCTAATATTCTAATAGCTGTGTGTCATTGTGTTGTTATGTGGCAGGCATGGTGCTTACCATCAGGCACATGTCCTGTTCGTCTCGTCACTTTTTATTTTAAAAATAATAATTGTAAGTATAGTTGAATATTACGATATTTTAACGTGGAGCAGTAATTGAAACAGCCGAGTGACACAACGACATTTATTGGTTTACCCACAAGTATAGTATTAATCTCTAGCCTACCTACATCATCACACTACCTACATTGCAAGACAATGCTCAGTAACAGAATAAATATTAGTACCTACAAGGCTCAGTAATTAAACAAACTAGCTTTGAATCACCGAGGTGTTCGGACGTAGGTGTACAAAAGAGTCCTTGCATAAAATCTTAGCTATGTTTGGTTAATATCGACTCAAGATGGCCGCCTCCACAAAATGGTGGACAAAATATTTCTTCACAACCTACCTCAATATGGGTATCAAATGAAAGGGCTTTACTAGTAGAATATTATTATACGTTGTAACAAATTTTAAATCCAAGATGGCCGCCACCACAACATGGCGAATCAAAATTTTTTTTTCACTACTACCCCAATATGTGTATCAAACGAAAGGGCTTGACTAGTGAATACTATGCAATATGACAAATTTGAAATCCAAGATGGCTGCTACCGCAAAATATCGAAATACATTTTTTCGAAACTCTCTCAATATGGGTTTCAAATGAAAGGGCTTGACCAGTAGAATGTTTTATAGAAAACAAACTGAGGTAGTCGAACCAATGTTTTTAATTTTGTTCTTGTTCGATTGAGCGATGAATTAAAATTACCTAAATCGGTGCTTTAAAACTAAAAAGCCACAACTCAAAATCATTTTATCTTTGTTTTTCAATATTTTTCTATTTCTGATGTTTTTCTATCATTCTCTGTGTATGTTAATTAGCTACAACTTGATTATTTTAGGTATATGATTATTTCAACATTGTGTTAAATATAACCAAAATAATTCAGGACATTTTTTTTTACTTTCAAAGGTTTACACTTGACCGCCATCTCGCCTGATGTTAAACAACAATGTGGTACAAATACAAAAATCTTTATTGCTGTTTGCAGGTAAGATAAGGTGATACAAAACATTTTAATAATTGACCCATACAAACTGGCCTCTTCTTCTAGAGGCATGCAATATGTTTGCCTACGATATGGAGCGTGTTTACCTAGAAAAACCGACTCACTTTGGATTTGAAGACACAAAGATTGTAATTATCGGGGAAAACTCACTCAGGCAACGTATTCCACAGCGTAGACAAAAAACAAAAAGAGTCAAATCTCTTTGTTCGTGCCTTTGGAACATCCACCATGAAACGATGTCGCTTTTTCGAGATGCGAGCAGTAGCCCTGAGTAGATAGCCAAGCCGAGACCTTTTCTTGCACTCATAATGTTGACGTATCTATGATGTCCAACTCTTTGTCAATAGGTTGGTAAAGGTATGGTCCAGTAAAGGAAAATGCACCCTGGCCAAAACCGGTTCTTGTTTTAGGTATTGCCCAAGTGTTACGTCTCTTTGACCTTTCCGCCAACACATTTCAAAGTTGTGATGGGAGACTTCAACGCAAAACTGAGCAAACGTAGATGAGTGAGAGTGGGGATTTCGGATATGGGCAGCGGAACCCAAGAGGGCAACGTCTAGCGGATTTCTTGGAAAGGGAGAGCATCTTTATGATGAACTCCTTTTTCAAGAAACAACCACAAAGAAATTGAACCTGGATTAGCCCAGACGATTCCACAAAAAATGAGATCGACTTCATTATGACGACTAAACGGCAAATATTCAGCGATGTCTCTGTGATCAGCAAGGTTAAGACCGGCAGTGATCACCGTATTGTAAGAGGCACGCTGAATCTAAACATTAAGGTCGAAAGATCACGTCTAATGAAGTCCATGCTCCGACCAAATTATGCTCAGATCGAAGATCACTTGAATCCTTAGATGAATGCGTAACGGCGGACGAAATAAACGATAGGCTAGTGGAAACTGTTCATGGGGTTGGCAGAAAATTTTATAAGAGCCGACGCCAAAACAGAACCGAAAGCTCTCCGATCAAACTCTAGATCTTATGGCGGTCAGACAAGATATGCGACGTATGCTGCTTCAATACTTGAGTATTGAAGAAGCAATCAAGCAGAACAAAGGCTCGAAAGTGTTCGCAAGAAATCAGTCCCTTGGGCAAACTCAGCTGACCAAACTGAAGACCGATAGTGGTAGCATCGTCTTATCGATACCCGAGATTTTGGAGGAGATTGAGAGGTTCTATGGACAGTTATACACCTCTACGCAAGCACAACCTGTCGTTAGCATGGCAAAAGACCCCAGAGCCAAGCTGACCTGACACTTTAAGATGTCATATCTCCGAAACTGTTCACTGCCCCGCTGGAAGATGTTTTCAAGCTACTGGACTGGAACGGATATGGCATCAATATCAACGGCGAATGCATCACTCACCTTCGGTTTGCCGACGACATAGTCATTGTGGCGGAGTCGTTGGAGGACCTCCGTGCTATGCTCAGGGACCTCAGTAGAGTATCCCACCAGGTAGGTTTGAGGATGAATATGGACAAGACGAAAGTCATATCAAATGTTCATGTCTCACCTGTACCGGTTATTGTTGGGAATACCACACTCGAAGTTGTTGACGAATTATACGTCTACCTGGGTCAAAAGATCCAATTAGGTAGATCCAACTTCGACAAAGAGGTCCAGCGAAGGATCCAATTCGGATGGGCAGCGTTCGGGAAACTTCGGCACATCTTTGAGTCCAGAATACCCCAATGCCTAAAGGCGAAAGTCTTTAACTAGTGCGTGTTGCCAGTGATGGCTTATGGAACTGAGACGTGGTCCTTAACTGTGGGCCTCATAACAAAGCTCAAAGTCACACAGCGAGCTATGGAGAGGGCTATGCTCGGAGTCTCTTTGCGCGACAGAATCCGTAATGAGGATAATCGCAAAAGAACGAAAGTATCCGACATAGCTCAAAGAGTAAGCAAGCTGAAGTGGCAATGGGCAGGCCACATCGCTCACAGAACTGACAACCGATGGGAAAAAAGATTCTCGAGTGGCGACCACGAACCGGAAGACGCAGTGTTGGACGGCCTCCCACTAGATGGACAGATGACCTCATAGAGGTCGCTAGAAACCGATGGTTGCAGGTTGCGCAGGACCGTTCGTTGTGGAAATCTAGGGGGAGGGCTATGTTCAGCAGTTGACGTCTTGCGGCTGATGATTATGATGATGTGACATTGTTTAAAATAATAACTAAAATATTTACAAGTTTAATAACTAAAATATTTACAAGTTACGCTCATTTATACTGCTCTACGGGATTATTTATTTTTTATTTATTTAGTATTAGTAGATGAATTTGCTTTTCGTGGAGTTGTGAACGAAAGCAGGTGCGATGAAAACCATAACACAAAAAGTCTATCTCCATTGTTGCTGAAAATATAACTTAAAACCGATATTAGTTGTTTACTTCACGCATAAATGTAAAATGTGACTTTTTGTATCAATTTAAAGCTTAAATTGAAAAAAAATCGATATTATTTAAAGGTTATAAACTGGCAATAATATAATTGGTTGAGGGGCGGAAATAATGATTCATCATCATGATCATCTTCCTAAACGAACGAGAAGAAACACAGCGCTGCTCTAGTGTCAAGGAAAACATAGAAATATATTATTGTATGCTGTAGGTACCCCATATGGAACAGTACTGAAAAATGAATATCTACAAAATCAATGCATTTCATTTGTTACTAGATGTCCGCCTCGGTTTCGCCCGTGGTATATTAAATAGCATTCATCAGGATCCCGTACATATCCAACGGTGAAAGAAAACTGAAATCGGTTCAGTCATTCTTGAGAATATCGCTTTCAAATAAAATACCTCTTCAGCTGCCTGTTACGCCACCTGTCGGAAATTGGTCGTACCAACTCGGAGATTAGCAAAGGTTTTATATTCAAGAGGTATATAATCTGTGATATTCAATGACGCAATCTTAGACACATGCTGTCATGTGTCATGTCACAGCACGAAACGTGCGAAAACTCTCAAAAGGAATATTTTTCCTGATTTTGTTACATTCTTGATCAATGCTCCGCTTCTATTAATAGTAGCGTTATGTTTTATGATCTATAGCCTTCCTCGATAAATGGACTACCCAATAGAAAAACAATCTTTCAATTCGGACCAGCACTTCCCGAGATACTAGCGTTCAAACAAACAAACAAACTCTTCAGCTTTGTAATATTAGTATAGATTATTTTCACTTATGTCTAGACACTATATAGAACTACATATATATTTTTACTCGATTTAATAAAATCATGTATTGTATTTTAAGACATATTCACTTACGAAATAAAAAAAGAATTAGGAAAATTTGGTTATCCATATCGAGGTAGAAGTGAAAAATATAATTCGGGATTTTATGGTGGCACCCATCTTAAATTTTATATTGGTCATAGTGTGTAATGTTTTACTAGTCAAGTTGCCAGCTATTCCACCGCCAAGCAGTAGTGTGACAAGAACAAAATTAAAATTTTAAGTAACCCCGACTACCTCGGATTTGCTATCTGTAAAACATTCTACTAGTCAAGCCCTTTCATTTGAAACCCATATTGAGGAGTTGCGAAAAAGCAATGTAAGTCGCCATTTTGCGGTAGCGGCCATCTTGGATTTTAAATTTGTCATATTGCATAGTATTCTACTAGTCAAGCCCTTTCGTTTAATACCCATATTGGGGTAGTAGTGAAAAAATGTAATTCGCCATTTTGTGGTGGCGGCCATCTTGGATTTGTTATAATGTATAATATTTTACTAGGCAAACCCATATTGTTCTTATTGTTCATTTGATACCCATATTGAGGCAGGTTGTGAACAAATATTTTGTCCGCCAGTTTGTGGAGGCGGCCATCTAGAATCGATATCAACCAACCATAGCTCAGAACAGCACAGATATTTACCTTCAACTAAAAAAACCGCATCGAAATCGGCCCATCCGTTTGAGCTCTACCGTGCCACAGATGGACACACACAGACAGACAGATAGACAGATACAGATAGACAGACAGACATCAATGTCAAACTTGTAACACCCTTTTTGGTCGGGGTTAAAACATCACAGTTTTCCGGTTTAAAGGAAAAAATACAGTATGATTACAGGGCTTTGATATGAAATCCTACTAATATTTTAAATGTTCAATATATGGATAGAAATATATTGAAAATATGGATGTTTGGATACTTGGATGTTTATTGCTTAATCACGTCGTAACGTTGGGTCGGGCAGAAATTTAGAACACATGTAGATAATAGTCGTGGCGAGCGCAGTATAATGCAACGTAATGATTAGGATTCTTTATTTTCCAATACCTGCGTGTCACTGCGCTATTATAGGCATGTGACTTACCATCAGGCACATATACTTACTGCTCATCCCGTCACAACAAAAATACTTTCATCACTTGTTAATAAAAAAGAATGCCCTAACTAAAATGATATAAAAGTGATTTTGGTTTTGTTTTGTTTGTGGACCTTTCGTTACAAAGCAGCGAAATGGCGTCGCTGTATTATTATTAAAACTTGTTTTCCGAGTTGTAGTATGCAATAATGGTGGATTATTTACTCGTAGCCTCGTATAATGATAATGATGATTATATTATGTACTATTAGTATCCAATCCTACTAATATTGTAAATGTCAATGTTTGGATGTTTTTTGCTCAGTCACGACAAACATCAAGTCACGTATAAACGGATCGGGCTGATATTTGGAAAACACGTAAGATTATAGTCTGAATAACACACAGGCTACTTTTATCCTGAAAAATAACGGAACGGGAACAGTGAAGGTAAACTCGCAGGGTGCTGCTAGTCAGCCCCGGACCTTCAATATTTTTTAGGCGGGGCAAAATCTGAAAAATGCCGCCGGGCCGCCACTAATATCTAAATATAATTCAGTGTTTAAACCGAGCAAAGCTCGGTCACCCAGGTACACACACTTGTACTTCACTAACAGTGAATGTTTTTCTTCAAAATTGTACAATAATTTTAAAGAAATGGATTACTTAATATGTAGTGATTCATCTTCCTGGCTTAGCTAATTTATGCAATTTGTTTTTTATTTAATATACAAAAGGACTTTACTTAGTCCGTTAGAAAAATAAGAGAATCAGACGAAAAAATTTGTAAACAGCAAAAGACGTGCATTTCTAATTAATAAAAATTTTGAAAAGCGCCATCTATGAGCATGAGCATGGAAGCCTTTTGTTTCCATCAATGCAAATAATTTTACTGAGTGCACGCAACTTCGTGTGGCGCTGTCTTATCGGAGTTGTAAAGGGCGGAGCTTAATTTTGCATTCGTGAATTTCACTCAGGTCTTCCCAGCGCCTTAACGACCCGTTCCGGCTTCGCTCGTATAATAAAATGATAATTTGCAAAGAAAAGTATGTACGTAAATTGAGCTTTTTTATTGACATACACATGGACGCCAACTTTCATAAATATCGGTTGGCTTAGCAAAGAGTTTGCTGAGAACTAACATAATTACTGCCTTCGTGGTTTCGTGGGTAGTAACTTTGCCTGCGAAGCCGAGGTTCGTAGGTTCCACCCAGTGCAAATATTTGTGTGATGAATTCAAATATTTGTACTGTGTCTGAGTGTTTCTATGTATATTAAGCATAAAGTTACAGCTATATAAGTATATATCAGTTATCTGGCTGTCATAGTACAAGCTTTGCTTAGTTTGGGGTCAGATAGTGTTGTGTGTGAATTGTCCACTAATATTTAATTAAATTTATCTAATATTAACATACGAGTATTTTATCTGAGTTATCTGACATCCTTAGTAAAAACATTAATTTAGAGCTAGATGGTGTTATGTAAAAAAGTGTCGACGCTTATTTACCTATTTATTTACTAGTAACATTCTGCGGTTACTTACCTTCTTACAGGACTTACTTACCTGATTTGATAATTCCAGAGATACAATACAAAACACTTTATTGCCATCACAAATAAAGTTGGCAATAACTTACACATAAAATAACAAAACATACTTATATGAGGAGATGGTATTTATCAAGCTTAAGAGTTCTGTATTATCAAAGTATATATATTTACTATTCTGCAATAAACGATAAGAAATCAACAACAGATCAACAGAAGGATCCAGTTTCAGAAGAAAAATATATAATATATAAATTGAATCTACTAATATTATAAATATCAATGTTTGGATGAGCCCATGGGCTCAGTGTGGGTTGGTGGAACAGACCACCACACTTGGTGGATTATGGCCTTGGCTCTCTCCCTGCGAGAGAAGGCCGCGAGTCGCTGTGGGAACATTTAGTGGGATGTTTATATTATGTTGGATGTTCGTTGCTCAGTCACGTTGTAACGTGCGGATCGGTTTGAAATTTGGATTTTTATAATCTGGAAGAATATATAGGCTTTTTATCTCGGGAAAATACCGGTAGCAGTAAAACCGCAATGCACTGCTAGTGTTATTGAAGTGAAAGCTATTTCTTCTGGCGCACCACAACAGATTTTTCATGGGCTGTGAATTTAATTCTAGCGTCATGGTTGGGAAAGATAAGTAATCTTCGGGGAAACTCGGAGCCATGGGCGTTGCGGGCCATCCAGAAATGACGAATTTCTGGATGGCCATGCTCATGGCCACGCGCTTTGTTGTTTCACCCGCGTAATTTCTAAAGGAAACTATCAAATTCTGAATGATAAGTTTTCACTTCTATCGGCAGTTCCTATGACTGCCAATCTTTTTATAATCATGATTCAAGATGGTAGCTCCATCTTGAATCATAATTATATGTATATTGGTGATAGCTCCCCTCACCCCTAGTCCCAGTGAACTTGGTTTCACCTCGCAAGGGGCGGTTGCGTCCCTACGGCTCCCCAAGGATGCAAAGTTGGGAAGTTTCGATCTCAAACTGTTTCCGCGTGATGGGGCCGGTACTGTTGTTTGGAGGACGTTGACCTCGGAAGGTATTGGTTTACGAAACGCAATAATATATTATGTACTAGCCCCTTAGAATATAAACGCTCTTTATTTCTGATTTTCAAATACAAATATAAGGACTAGCAAAAAAAAATTTACCCCCGTGGTTACCGTTCCCGTCGTTCGCGTTATTTTTTCGGAATAAAAAAGTAACCTACGTGTTCTAACAAACTATTATCTAATTATTTCTTAAATTTCAGCCCGATCTGTTCATACGTTACGACGTGATTGAGCAACAAACATCAAAATATCCAAACATTTATAATATTAGTAGGATTATCAGGCTTGTTAACGTTGGGTACTTGTGTACCTACTTTAGATTTTCAAATATATACGAGTATAAGGATTTTCCGCCTTGGTAATGTTGTGTACATAGTCCTGATTTTAAAATATATATTATGGATAGGGTTTTTCAGAACACTTGTAAGTACTAATACAAGAACTTTATGATCTACTGACAACGGTGGCCTATAATACGTGGTGGCTTAGTGGTTATTCCTTGCGGTCACAACAGTGAGGTCGAACGTCGAATCCCGCACGCATCTCTGAGTACTACCATAACATAATGAGAAGCTACTTAGACTGTGGTATAACTTCAAGTTTTTTTTCTATAGCATAGAGTGACGAGACGAGCAGGACAGGTGCCTGATAGTAAGCAACATGCCTGCCACATAGCAGCTCAGTGACACGCAGCTATTGGAACATGAGGAGTTCAAATCATTACCTAGCACTGCACTGCGCTCATCACACAGAGATCTAAGATATATTTCTAAGGCCTGTAATTTCTATGGACACATTGCCCTCCAAACCGGAACACAGAAAAACCCAACATTACTGCTTGGAGGAAGAATAACTGGCAAAGAGGTACTTCCCCAGGCGGCCTCTGCAAAGACTCCTACCACTACAGTAATTCAAGCGCTAAGAACAAACTTTTACACAAAGGTATCGTCACCGCTGGCATTAACCGACAGGTTTCTAGAATCTTCCGAGTTTTTTTTAGCGTTAACTGCCACCACGCACTGGGCCAGCGTGGTGCGTTACGGCCTTGATTCTCTTCGTATGAGAGAAGGCATCGAGACCCAGCTGTGTTAACATATTACATAGTGGCTGTTTTAGTGCATATTTATGCGCATAAGAAAATATATATATCTGAAAAAATACTCATAAAAATAAATAATTTATTTTGCTCCAAAAAAAAAAACAACAACAGCCTTCATTTTAAAATTAATAATCAGACACTTGGCCAAACTTCATAAGGAGCCATCACTAAGTCATCGACGTATATGAAAGTAATTTTTATTTTTTGAAGTTTATAAAGAGTGCCACAGCTATTTACGGGTATATAAAATTACTATGGGACCACCTCAGAATAAGAATCTACCAAAAAAAATTGGTTGTCTGTAAAGTCGCTTGGTTTACGGATGATAGTATAACGTGACAACGTCATAACAACATTGATAGCTGCGGCACAAGCGTACAATGAGGGACATAACGGGACACTATTCACGTTTTTTTTTTAATCAAAATTTGTTCACCTCTCCTGTAATCTTGTAATTGTACTGTAGACTTTTGCGAAAAAGACTACAAAGTCTTGATCATCGCCGAAAAATTGCCAGCCTATCGGTTTTTTATCGGATACACTTTGGAGAGTGTGCGACTGATTTGCATGATCTGATACCACCTTGCCCTTTTTTCTATCGGAATGCTCGTAGCTCGAAAAAGCGACATCGTTTCATGGTTGATGTTCCAAAGACACGAACGAAAAGATTTGACTCTACTTTTGTGATAAGAACGTCTAGGATGTGGAATACGTTGCCTGAGTGGGTTTTCCCCGATGGTTACAATCTTTGTGTCTTCAAATCGAGAGTGAATCGGTTTCTTCTAGGTAAACACGCTCCATCGTAGACCGCATCGTCGCTTAACATCAGGCGAGATGTCGGTCAAGTGTAAACCTATAAAAGTTAAAAAAAAAAAAAGATTCTATTATACCTCTACAGTCGTCCAGACACGACTTAGTGATAGCTTCTTATAAATAAAATATACGGTCGAATTGAGAAACCTCCTTTTTTGAAGTCGGTTAAAAATTGGTCGAGACTCTGAATTTAAGCTTAAATTAAACTCAGTCTTTGTTGTTTGACGTGATAACGTCTAATAAATCCATGAACGCCGGCTGCATGCACGAAAAAGTGTCCCGTTATAGCTCGTTATGCTCATTGTCCCGTTACGCTCATTGTACGCTTGCGCCGCATCTATCAATGTTTTGTTATGACGTTGTCACGTTAAACTATCGTTCGTAAACATTGATTACACACCTCTTCGTAAACCAACCGGCTTTACAGATAACCAATTTATTTTTCGGAGAAAATACCTATAATACCTGTAGCCCAGCCGGTTATTACGTTTTCCCGCTAAAAAAGGCAAATGAGCATCTAGTCTCGAGCAGCCGATGAATCCTACAAACCAAACAAGATTGCTAGCGTTCTGAAATCTCAACGCAAACTAACAGTTCTTTAAACGAGCGTAATTTCAGCTGGTATTTTGTTTGACGAGCAAATATTATGAGTGAATATCTTATAATTAACGCGCATTGCGGCAACGGCAATCGTAACTTTTAGTTTTATTTTTACAATCATACCGCTTTAAGATTTCCTCATTTCGTTTAGTTCTGCTGTTGCTATTTAACCTTGAGAAGTTCAATCAAAAGTGATGTGGTCATTTTTAGAGTGGGGTATTTTATTCAGTAAAACAATTATATGTGCCAACTGTTTTTTAACCAATTTCCACAAAAAAAGACAACTTGTAAGAAAAGTACTTTATAACAAGTACTTTACTTACAAGTACTTACTTTAGAAAAAGTGACCTACTTTTTCTAAACCACTTTGTCTGTTTGTTTGTATGTTTACTTATTTATGTTCTCAAGAAAACATATAAACGGTGTTTTCTCTGTACGAGTGTGTTACGCGTAGCACCGTCAATCACTTACTTATAGACCGCAGGCCCGTGAACAAAATTTATGGGTCATCGATACAGCAGGAGACCTATGTAGGATGATAGAAGGGTATAAAGTAATAAGATTGAGCACTATGCCGTCACTTGTAAGCTGTCCAACTGAGTGCAGTTGAAGAGGGGGGGTTCAAAACCTCGATCATTTCTCGTTATCTCATAATTTTTGTACGGCGTTGCGGAATAATAGATTAGAAGAGGTATTGAAACTATGAAAATTATAAATTTTAAAATTCTTATTGTTAGTTTGTGAAAAAAAATCATGAATTTCCGACGATTTACAGAGTAAGTTTGGTCATTTGATTGTGTTCGGCTTTGGTTCCATATAGTTTCAATACCTCTTCTAATACATTATTTCGCAATGCCGTACAAAAATCATGCGACAAGGAGAAATGATCGAGGTTTAGAACCCCCCCTCTTCAACAGCACTCGGTTGGACAGCTTACAAGTGACGGCATAGTGCTCAATCTTATTACTTTATACCCTTCTATCATCCTACATAGGTCTCCTGCTGTATCAGATGACCCATACATTTTGTTCACGGGCCTGCGGTCTATTAGTCTAAGTAGAGAGCCGTCAATGAGGCGTTTTTCAGATGTAAATTGATTTGTCAAATATAGTTCTAAAATTTGCCAAATGTGTCACCACTGTTTGTTTTTGTGAAATTTCTCTAACAAAATAAAACATTGGCGCCACTTATGGTGATATTAGGAACTGTCTTTGACAGGACTTTTTGCATCTTGAAAAATCATTGTGAATCGATTTTGATGTTTTTTGTTGTAGTTTCGTAGATCCATAGTTTATAGTCCGATATTAATTTTATCGAAATCGATGAAGTGGTTCTGAAATATCAACAGAAACTAAAATTTGCTTATATTTATTTACCTGGATGACGCTATAACAGAAATTATGAAATTCAATTGAGGGTCGTTATCAAATTAGTAAGTTTAATTTTTCAATGCTGAAGTATACATATTATCAAATTTAATTACAAACTAGGTACATACAAACATTTCAAGCGAACCCCACAGTCTAATAAATCATAAAAGTAGTTTTCTGCAAACTGTCATAGAATAGATAATACTGTGCTACATATTATTCACAAATGGTTATAAATGTTTAAAGTGACATCTATTTCTTCCATCTCGCACTATTTACAAGCAACGCACTGCTGAGATCGTCGTAAAGCGACAAGTTTTTCACAGATGACGCTTTATAAAATCGTATGGATTGTTAGCGAATGTAGAGTATGGTAGAGCTCCGAGCTCCGACCCTTTGGAAACACGGACACGCTGCCAGTCCGGTAATGGCCGCCGCACCGGTGGTTGGCTCACGTTCACGCCGTCTTTCTCGTTGATTGCTTGTTTACTTTATTTACATCACTATCACAACCACTACGATTACAGAAGACAGTGTTACCGACGTATAGTTATTGTTGTCATTACATAGAATCGTTATTGAAGTGTGTGTTCCCAATGTTTTTATAGTTTTGTTCGGCGCGCTCACGTAGCGTTGAGAATGCAGCGGTGTTGTGTTGTGTACTAATTGGATTTCTGGCCATGCTGAGCTACAGGGGAGCCATGTGTAGCCGGCAGCATTCGCAGGCTTGCCTCAACACATCCCTGTCGATACGACAGGAGATACAGAGGTTCGAAAGCGTGCACCCTTCAATCTACGCTCTCTACGACCTCGTCGAGATGGTGCCTGATCCATTGCTGGCCCAGCAGATCAGAGACCACGTCGTGGCTATCGAAGGTCAGTAGTGTATTGCTTATCGCTGTTTCGCTCGTGTTTATGTTTGCAAACGTGCTCTCCGTTTCTAAGGAGACGACTATCGGCTGACAAATCACGTTGGATAACCTATTTCGTACTTGCTTCGACTGGTTCACTTAATTGGATCTGTTCCAATTATGCGTAGATAGTTTTAATGTTATTGCATACATCGTCTGTTGTTTGTTCATTGTAACTGTAACAATAGTAGGTAGCATGTAGAGTTATTAAACATCTAATAATGCTGTAGATTATAGGATCAATTGCAACGTAGAGCTTAGTTTTTTTTCAATTATTTACTAATTGAAAGTAAACAGTCGCAGTAAAAACATCAACAAATAAATCCGTGAATTAGTAACAAAAGATCAAGTGATAAGCGAGCCGAAGATTAGAAAGGGTGAATGGTAATTAGATAGGTAAGTAAGAAAGGAAAACAAAACCAAGCAGCCATTGGAGGGAGTGCAGTAAATCCAATTAGGCGATTATGGTGAAGAAACAGGTGAAGGTACGGTAAACCTGCGATCGATAGCAACGTATAATATATATGTAGCTATGTTGGATATACGTTTCACAAGTTTGCGACAAGGGGAGCAAGGAGAATGGAGCCATAGAGTGACAAACATGATTCAAAAATTTAACACAATTTTACATACGGTAGCTGGTAAATTTGCAGAAGAAAAGAAGCTCATGTTTGTAGTTTAAAATAATTATTTCTCAGTGAAAACCGGACAACCAATTTCAATTGGTGGAAATTTTACTTACCACCACTTGAAACTACCCACTACTTGAAACCACAAAACGATAGGTATTTGCACATGTATTGTGGATTTGTTAGTTTCTCCAAAAGCGCTAAGCCGATTTTGATAAAATTTTAATGGTGGCGGAGCAAGGTGATCTAGCTCTACCTATCAAAAAAAGACTCATCAAAATCGACAGTTGGTAAATAGACATCGCGTTATAAATACCTACGCAAAAATGTGATGCATACAAAAAACAACTGAACATTAACATTAAAAACCCGCTCCTTTTTTAAAGTCTGTTGAAAAGCTTTAAAAAATAGTAGTTTCTAAAAAAATTACTGAGTAATTTCAAAATGTATGACCACATTGCTAAATATGTGATATAGAGTTTCTATTTCCTACCTTTTTAGTAAACTTTACAAAACAAAAAACAAGTGTATTTAATTTTTATTTTATCTAAACTATTGCTACTTAATCTTTTGCCCCGTACCCTTAAATTCCTTAGTAGAGTATGCCGATATCTTTTGTAATATTAGTACCTAATACCTACAAGGACCTACCCACAATTTTGTCCGCATAGAGTAGAGTATTCTTTATGGAACTCTAGATATTTCAGGATAAACATTAGACTACAGACCCGTGAACAAAATGTATGGGTCATATGGTCACCAGGAGGCCTATGTAGGATAATAGAAGGGTACAGAATAATAAGATTCAGCACTATGCCGTCACTTGAAAACTGTACAACTGAGTGCAGGTGAAGATAGGGTTGCAATTCTCAATCATTTATCATTGTTGCATGATTTTTGGGCGGTGTTGCGTAATAATGAATTAGAAGAGGTAATGAAACCTAATATAATAAAATATGTAAATAAAATAAAGTATGTAAGTTTTAATATTCATTCATTTCTTCATTGTTATATTTGTCGAAAAAAATCATGATTATCCGACGATATCAGGGTAAATTTGGTGATTTGATTATGTACGGCATTGGTTCTATACAGTTTCAATACCTCTTCTAATCCATTATTCCACAATGCCGTACAAAAATCATGTAACAAGGAGAAATGATCGAGAGTCGCAACCCCCTATCTTCACCTGCATTCAGTTGGACAGCTTTCAAGTGACGGCATAGTGCTGAATCTTATTATTTTGTACCCTGCTATCATCCTACATAAGTCTCCTGGTGGTTCATATGACCCATAAATTTTGTTCACGGGCCTGTAGTCTAAACGAAAGTGCGATTCCAGTCTATTAAGTACTTTAAATTCTAAATTTCGGACTGATATACTCAGTTTTTATACTATATATAAAAACTTTCGAAAGTACTTTTAATAGAAGAAGACTTTAATAAGCTGGCTATTATTTTATTTACTTATACTTTTTTTTCAATGTATAAATTAAGACTACAACAAATTGTTTTCTCAGGCATATTGCATGCCTCTCGAAGAGGCCAGTTTGTATAGGTCAACTTTTAAAATGTTTTGTATCACCTTATCTTACCTGCTAATAAACATAATTGTATCCAGATCCCTTCAATTAAAGAGTTTACATATACTACGTATAGAGTTGGCACAAACGCTTTACACCGAAAGCTCAGGTAGCATCTTTTTTTGCCTTGTCGCTCTTGTGGAAGTGTCATACTTTTGTCGTGGCACATCACTCTGTTGCCATAGAAAGTATGCACGTCAACTGCATACGATTGACACAAAGGAAGCGTGCGGAAAATACGTAGAATATGTATACTCTTCGTAGTGTAATATGTATACTCTATACGTAGTATATGTAAACTCTTTGCCTTCAATAGTTTTTGCGTGACAGAGTAACAGACGTCCTCAAAAACTCACAAACTTTTACGTTTTTAATATTAATACAATGTATTAGGTACTTTAAATAGGTACTACATAATACAGACAACACATTTAAAGATAATTTTTGTGTCGTAAAACTTATCAGAGTTGCAATGTACGACGGCGTGGGTTGATTGACTACAGATAATAATAGAACGATAAACACCCAAGAGCTCAACAAAAACATTCGATTATACACGAAAGTGAATGGAGACAAAAACACAAACAACTCTTAATTAATTAACGTATTTAACTGAATGTAACTTAAGATGTTTTGAAGTGTACTAGCAGTGCCCCGTGGTGTTACCTGCGTAGTTCCCGTTCCCGTAATTTTACCGGGATAAAAAGAACAAAATTAAAAAATTTGATTAACCGCTGACTAACTCGGATTTGTTATCTGTACAACATTATACTAGTCAAGCCCTTTCATTTGATACCCATATTGAGGGAGTTGGGAAAAAGAAATGTGTTTCGATTTGGTGGTGGTGGCCATCTTGGATTTGAAGTTTGTCATAGTTCATAGTATTCCACTAGTCAAGCCCTTTCGTTTGATACCCATATTTAGGTAGTAGTGAAAAATATAATATAATTCGCCATTTTGTGGTGACGGCCATCTTGGATTGGAATTTTATAGTGTATAGTATTTTACTAGTCAAGCCTTTTCATTTAATACCCATACTCAGATAGGTTGTGAAGATATATTTTGTCCGCCATTTTGTGAAGGCGGCCATCTTGAATCTATGTAACCAAACATAGCTTAGAACATCCGCACGGATATTAACCTTCAAAAAAACCGCATCGAAATCATCCCATCCGATGGAGCTCTACGGTGCCACAGACAAAGTGAGTGTTTCAAATTTCAACCCTGTCCGTCCATATATCCAAACATCCATACAATGACATTTACAACATTATTATTACACATTTCAAATAAATACACGGGTAAATCACGTTTGATATAATCAGTCAGTAGTTTGCTGCTCAATCACTTCATAGATCTGAATGAATCGGGTTGAAATGTAGAACACAAATATTTTAGTCTGGAACAACACATGGGCGTTTTTATATCTATGGTATGTAATTTCTCTAGAAACATTTCCCTTCAAACCGGAATTCAGTGATTCTACGCCTTTGTCTATTACTAATACTTGGTGGTACAGTAACTGGTAAGTGGTAATGAACTTGCTTGCAGACTCTGTAAAGAGTTCTCTACGAAAATGTCCTCGCCACTACTCCACTACCGTTCTTAGTGCTGAGTAAATTAAATTGTCTACTAATGATGATGGTATTATAACAAAGCATAACATTAACGTGACCGTGAAAGAAGATTATTCATGAAACGGATGCTAATATGACAATACGCATGCAACTGAATACGCCCACCGACGTGACCGTTCGTGCTACTGATATCACTGTATAATTATTATTGACAATGTTTTATGGGCATCAAATGAAAGCTAACGTCAAAGAAAACATAAACAAGACTACTAATATTAGACTAACTAAAGGGTCCATTTTGGGAGTTTATACCAATTAATTGATAATTAATTGGTATTACTTAGATCTAAGATCTCTGGGTGACGAGCGCAGTGCAGTTCTTTTTTATGAACGATATGATTTTTTATTAGACCACGCTTTACCAATTATTATTTTTTTGAAATAAATAGTGACGAGACGATCAGGCCATGTGCCTGATGGAAGCAACATGCCTGACACATAACAGCACAGTGACACGCAGCGATTGGAACATGAGGAGTCCAAATCATTGCTAGGTAATGTTCGTAGATAATATATGAATTACACTCATCTCAATTAAAAAGGTAACTTTAGAATGTTTTCGAATACTTATTAAAGTAGTAAATTATCGTTCATAAAAAGAAATTTAATATAATAATTATCACGAAAAGGAATTTAATAGTTATCACGAAAAATACAGACGCGCGACAAAATTTCATAAAATTTGTGAAACCAAACCGATCTAATGAGACAGCGAGATTTCGAAGTAACTAAATATTATATATTATCATCGATGTATGCATATTTTAGTTGATTAATCAAAATCCGAACTGATTTCGCGGTGTTAAGAACACTTCTGATGTAAGGACGATGTACAAATAAAATTAATCATCAAAACTATTCATGATAAATTTACCAAGCTATCGAGTAAACTATACAAATAATACGACCGAATTGAAAACTTTATTGAATACAAACACAAAAATCTTTATTGCTGTTTGTAGGTAATTAATATAATTGAAATATTGAAAATTGAAATTGAAATAGTTTATTTTCCAGATTTACATCCATTTATCAAAATTCAAAATTAGCATAAATAAATAAATTAGCAATTCAAATATAAAATGATACTGAACATTTTAAAAGTTGGCCCATACAAACTGGCCTCTGCGAGAGGCATGCAATATGTCTGGCAAGACAATTTGTTGTAGTCTTAATTTATATAATGAAAAAAAAAATGTAGTAATGAAAACTAACATGGTTATTACACATTTTAAATAACTCGGGTAACTCACGTTTAATCAGTAAGTCAGTCCAGTTCGACTTAAGTTTCGATCGCGTCCGGCGCACTTTTTCAAGTAGAGTGCGCGCGCGTGTAGCACTGTGTGCTAAACGAGCTGCGAACACGCGATCGAAACTTGAATCGGACTGGACTGACTATATAAAACGTGAGTTACCCGTGTAATTTTTTTTTTCTAAAGTCAGCTGATTGAAGTCTGCTTCTTCCTCATCTTTTGTTCATTTCTGGTTTTTATTTAAGCAGTTGTGTTATATGTCATCTGATTCTTCATCTTCTATTAATTTCTAGCTACTATTTGGTTGTGCTATATATATAAGAGTATGATGTAAATGCTTCGTGAGCACAATTTCGCCAACGTCTTGTGTTTCAGCAGGATGTTGTTTTGTGTTTTGAGTTTGAACAGTATGTCCAACCAAGGTCTAAGCTCTAAGGTAGGTAAGGTCTAACTTGAAGTCGGTAATAACTTTTAATGTAAAAAACCCGATTGCAGAAAATCTAAAATGTAAAATATTATGTTTTAAGGACACTTGGATGATTGAGACGAATGTAACGATATCTTGATTGTCAAACTCCATCCATTGAAAGATACGTGGGAATAAAGTTAAAAACATACAAGATACCCGCGAAAAACAAAACCTGTATTTCAGTTGGGTAAAAAATGACAGCCATAGGGACTGCCAATATACGTGAAAACATAATATATATAAATAATAACTTAAAATAATGTTAGTATTGAAACAACATTAATATAATATAGCACAATGCGTCACCTATACACTATACAGCTTACAGCGAGATCACAAGATTTCATCGGCCCTAAAAATGTCTGACAAGCACAGTGCTGCTCTGACGCTACATTGGCATGTCAGTGACGCGAACTAAATGGACGGCAAAATAAATGTACGCGTACCAAAATGTACGGCAGCAAAAGTATTCACTTCGAAAACTCCAAATCGTCTCAGGCGTAACCTAATTTTCAGAGATAAAATACAAAAAAAACGAAGATTTAAAGTCTCAGTACTCGTTTTTAAAATCGGTCAAATAAGCATAATACCTACATAGTTTAAAATTCTTGTCGCACTGATGAAACAAAAACTCCCATAAGTCAGTTTGTTAAAAAACCGGAAGTATACATTAGCAACGTTTACAATAGTTTTAATTGTTCGCAGTGAACAATGAAAGCCTCAGGTACAATGTATCGCACGCCTAGATCTAAAGAGGTATTAACTAAAAAAAACGCTTTCTTCAGGAGAGGCGAAAAACTAATTATTATGCTCCTATGCACTGTAGAACAGAACTGTTTTGTGTAGAATTGTGCTACGCAGCTGGAATAAATGTGTTCTAAGAATAAAGATGTGCACTTCGTTTGTAGTTCTAATTATAATAATTATGTTTGCGACGTCTCTGTTTTGAAAGGAGACCGGGTCTCGTTCAACAAAAAGGACACTTACCGCTATATAATTATTTAATATTGAGTTATTGAAATATTTTTAAAACTGTTTTATTGGTCGATAGGTATATAATTGGGATGACGACAGGGTCAAATATATACAATTATAATTAGTTCTTCAGGTAGATTATGGGGTAGGTATTTTTTATTTTATCAATTTATCAAAAATTTACAAAGATATATACTTACATCATCAAACTTCCGGAGTGGGGGTTGTTACCTGTAACGTCACTGTATAGTAAAAATCGTATCATAGTGTGACGTCATTAAAACTTCTAATCACTGTCATTTTTGTTTGTGAAACATGAAAAAAAATACGTGTATTAATATTTTTAAGTAATCTAACTGATGGACTAATTAATTTTTTACTCAACTTGCTTATTAAGTATTGCATATTGCATATTTATTATACATTTTTTTTTATTAACGAATTTGATGATATTATTCACAAGTCAAAACATAGAATTTTGAATTAGCTTTCTTTAGACCTTGGTGTGCGATATTTTGGACTACATTGTCATTTGCAAACAATTTAAATTTCATTGTAATGTTCGGAACATAATTTATGGCACCAGATATACATTGACTGTAATATTTCCATTGTTGTTTTTTATTTCTTGGTGTGGAAGATAAAGTGTTTTTCTGAGGGAAATAAAAGAGACTTTGTACAGACATGTTGGCTATTCTTTTTTTTTTTACTGGGCAAAGCTTTTTTAAACCCCGACCAAAACAAGGGGTGTTATAAGTTTGACGTCGATGTCTGTCTGTCTGTCTGTCTGTCTGTCTGTCTGTCTGTCTGTCTGTCTGTCTGTGTGTGTGTCTGTCTGTGGCACCGTAGAGCTCAAACCGATGGGTTAATTTCGATGCGGTTTTTATATTTAAAAGTTAATATCCGTGCGGATGTTCTTAGCTATGTTTGGTTAATATAAATTCAAGATGGCCGCCGTCACAAAATGGCGGACAAAATATTTCTTCACAACCTACCTCAATATGGGTATCAAATGAAAGGGCTTGACTAGTAGAATACTATACACTATAAAAAAAATCAAATCCAAGATGGCCGCCACCACAAAATGGCAAATTATATTTTATTTTTTCACTACTACCTCAACATGGGTATCAAACGAAAGGGCTTGACTAGTAGAATACATTGCACTATGACAAATTTCAAATCCAAGATGGCCGCTTCCACTAAATGGCGAAATACATTTCTTTTTTCACAACTCCCTTAATATGGTTATGAAATGAAAGGGCTTGACTAGTAGAATGTTGTACGGATAACAAATCTGAGGTAGTCGGGGGTTAGTCAAAATTTTTAATTTTGTTCTTGTTATTAATAAAACTAAACTATAATGAGAATTACATAATTACATGTGACGAGAAGAGCAGGACGCGTGCTAATGGTAAGCGATATGCCTGTCCATAACAACACAGTGTTACGCAGCTATTTGGAACATGAAGAGTCCAAATAATTTCTTAACACTACACTGCGCTCGTCACCCAGAGTTATAAGTTGATTTCACTAACCTAATATATTTACTTACATTAAGCACATTTGTGATTAATCAGTGGACCAATTATTTTTTTACAATACAGAGTGACAAGTGAGCAAAACTTGCGGATGATAGTACGTCCTCGTGTAACACGCCTGTCCAAGCGCCCATACCAACAGAGTGTCCTGCAATTGTAAATAAATTGTGCTCAGCAGTCATCCAGAGGTAAAAGAGGAATTTTTTACATTGGCCTTCGAACCAGAACTCAATGATGTTTGCACAGTAGTTTAACTAGTAAAGTTATGTTTCGTAGTTTCGCAGATTAATTTGACAAAAAGTATAAAATAGTAGCAGTGCCTTGCGGGTTTCCCGCGCAGTAGCCATTCTAGTTATTTTTTTGGAATAAAATGTGACGGTGAAATTTACCTGTGTTCTAAATTTCAACACGATCCGTACCATCGATATAATTAAGGAAAATCCGTACAGACGTTTCAACGTGATCGAGCAACAAACATCTAAACTTTCGCATTTATAATATCAGTTTCCTGTTATAATCCAAGTATAATAAATGACAATGAAATAACATATTCGAATGGTATCGTCCCGTTAACTCTTAACCTATCATATCAATTCACTGGTGTTGCTTCTATCGTCTCTCCTCGACGTTGTACGCGAGTGCGAGAGAGATAACAGATACAAATAGTTCTCTTTATTGGGCAGTACTCTACCGAATGATAGGCCTATTGTTTCACTTATGTAGACTAACAATAGGTTTGTTTAGGTTGAAGCAAACACTCGAGCCGAGCGAGGCAAAGTGATACGAGTAGTATATCGATAGTATAAAAAGTGTAGTACATTGAAAGTGGGAGTAGTACAAAGAAATTGTAACACTAACTAATAGAGCTTCAGGTTATTTATTCGGGATAAAAAGTACCTTATGTGCTAATCCTGACTGTTATCTAACTGTATTCCAAATTTCAATCAAATGAATTTGCGCTTGACGAGTCTTTATGGAAAAACTCATGATTTTTAATTATAATGGACTAGATGTCCGCCCCAGCTTCGCCCGCGGAACATATATAGCACTCATCGAGATCCCGCACATATCCAACGGTGAAAAAAATTTAGAAATCGATTCAGTCATTCCTGAGAAAATCGCTTTCAAACAAAACACCTCTTCAGCTACCTGCTACGCCACCTGTCGGAAATTGGTCGTACCAACTCAGAGATTAGCGAAGGTTTTATATTCAAGAGGTATGTAATCTGTGATTTTCAATGACGTAATCTTAGACACATGGTGTCATGTGTCATGTCATAGCACGAAACGTACGAAAACTCTCAAAATGGAATATTTTTTCCCGATTTTGTTACATTCTTGATTCATGCTCCGCTTCTGTTAATAGTAGCGTTATTTTCTATAGCCTATAGCCTTCCTCGATAATGGACTATCCAATAGAAAATAATCTTTCAATTCGGACCAGCACTTCCCGAGATCCTAGCGTTCAAACAAACAAACAAACTCTTCAGCTTTATAATATTAGTATAGATATTTGTGAATGTAACTAGCATTGACAATAAATGTTTTCTATTCTTCTTCTAATACATTCAGAAATTTCTTTCTGAACTTTCGCGATTTTAACACATTATGTTTATAATGTACAGGACTTAATCACGATTTAATTCATTGTTTAAATTACTCGACGTTTCGGCAGCTTCACGCCGAGGTCACGAGAAGACTGAAGAAATTGCGGGTCGAAACGTCGAGGTATTTAAACAATCAATTAAATCCTGATTAAGTCCTGTGCATTATAAACATTATTTATACATTCTGACGTGATTGAGCAAACATCCAAACTTTTACATTATAATATTTGGTGAGATTTATAAAAATGATGTAAGTAGTAGTAGTTACTCACGATGTTTTACATCTACGTATCCATATTACCTCAAACGACTTAGTAAAACGCCTGTGGAACACCACGTGACTTGGGAAGTCACGCAAGTGTCGATTTTCAGCACTCTCGAACACGCTCTTGACATTTATGTCTGCCTTTACACTGCGACCAACTTATCTTTAGAATGTAGCGATGGCGCCACTATCGAAAATTATTGTCACCAATTACAAATTAGACAACTCTGTGTTCAGTGGGCATTAGTAGTTCCACTTTTGGCCGTTCTACAGTTAAGTTGGTAGCACTGTACTGCTAAAAATGTTTTATTTTTTTGGTTGGAGCAGCAAAAAGGAGAAAAAATGCTACAAAAACGCCAATATTCCTCGCGGAGCGCCAGAACGACTCAAGCTGTCTTCGTAATCTGTTTCTTTAATGGTTGTTGTTGACGCGTAGACTTCATTGAATACTAGTTTCGCCCCGCGGTTTTATCCGCCTAGTTCCCGTTTTCGTTATTTTTCACGAGATGAAAAGTAGCATGTGTTATTACAGACCAAATTTCAACACGACCTGTTCAGACATTTCGACGTGATTGAGCAACAAACATTTAAACATTCAGCAACCAACTTTGACATTTATTTTCTAATAGTAGTAGGACTGGCAGCGCCCTTTTCCCATTTCCGTTCTTTTCCAAAAAAAAAAATAAGCTTAAATTATATTACTGCAGACTATAATCTGTGTTCCAAATTTTAACACGATCTGTTCACGAGTTCCGTCGTAATTGAACAACAAACATCTAAACTTTGATCTTTAAAATATTAGTACGATTTATCGAATTCTACAAATTTCCATGTATTTTTAAAATTTTTCTTTTAACCGTCGAGTTTCTATCAAAATAAATAAATGAGTTTCCAGATAAAATTAACTTATAAGTTAATTTTATATCAAGGACCTTTGTCACTTTATATTACACATCCAATCAAATTAACGGCTTTTGATCGTAACAAAACGTAATAAACCGTAATTAATATTGAAAATTGGGATCTCATAGAAACGAGTAAAAGTTTTTATAAAACAATTTCGTAAATATTTATATTAATGTACCAAGTTCGGTGGAATCTGGAAAGGGTTTCATAAACTTCCTCAAACATTTGCAATAAACAGGATAAAGTAAGATGTACTTATATTTATAAGGTTACGCAGGTCAACTGTACTTGACTGCAAGGGGGTGTTATATATATATCTCAATTTGCAAACACCATGTCAACTGGTATTCATTTCTTATGTGTAATTTGCTCCGACTTGAGATATTTTTAATTTCAATTATTGGTTTTTATACGAAAAAATCCGAGATAAACCAGAACTGGTGACTAATTGACAAAATTTCGCGATTTAAAGTCATATTGAGAATATGTATTACACATCAACGATTTTTCAACCGTTCGATTATCATTCAGTGCAAATATTTGTGTGATGAATACAAATACTTGTACTGTGTCTGGGTGTATCTACCTCTATTTATAACGACTAAATATATTATATATATGTATATATTACAACTATGTAAGTATCAAATCACCTATCTGGCTTCCATAGTTCAAGCTTTGCTTAGTTTGGGGTCCGATATGTGTGTGAAACCAATATTTAAAATAAGACATAAATGATGTAGATCAGCTGATTTCCCAATGAGACGATTCACAATATGTTTATTTTCTTATCGTCACCACCGCGGCTGTGATGCTGCCGAAAGTTGATGTAATTAATTTTGATGTAAATAATCATTGACATAGCTATTTGAGGTTTATTTAGGACTTCATTCTACACCAATTCGCTCCTCCTGGTAAAGTACCTTTGCCACTTATTCTACCGCCAAGCTGTAAAGTGCAAACATTGCTGTTTGAAGGGAATTGTTCCAGAAAAAATTACCGGGTATATAGTCATAGTCTAGTTCCGTGCATGGAACAAGTCACGGAAGGAAGCTAGTAGAAATAATTCAAAATAAATTAATTAACTTTTCGGATAAGGAAAATTCCGATTTTCATAATTTACTTACGTTTTTTATTTTCTTCTAGTTCACCACAATAAAACGTCGAATGTGACCCTATCGGTTCAGAACAGTTGTTATGAGTTACCTTGCATTTTGTTAAATTTTACGTTAGAAAGCAAAATATTCCGAAACTTGGAAAACAAAAACGTTTGGTTTGTCAAGACAATAATAAGAGATCCTGCTGTACCGACTGGTTTGGTTGTGCTGCTTTTGTATATTGTGTGCTCCTCCTCGAGTCGTATTGCTTATGTCTGAAGGTCGTAAACACCACGTCTCAACAACTTTTTAAGACGAAACTACCCTTTCTATCACCGGCGACCTGCAGGGCATCGTAAATTGATGTGTGTAATAGAGCGGTGCGAATCTGATCTGACCTACGCATCGGACTGCGGCCTCTTGTTTTTTTCTTGTCAACTTTCCCTGTGACTATCAGCTTCTCCAGGTGTGACCTTTCTTCCGACATATGCCCAAAGTACTCTAGCAGTCGTTTGGGGCAGAGTCTTGTCTTGATCTTAAGCTGCTGAAGTATTGAAATTTTGGGATGCGCTGTCCAAAGTGTCCTGAGCATTCTGCTCCAACACCGCATCTCAACGGCATCAAATGCGTCCGCGATCGGCTGATTTAAGTGTCCATATCTTATCTCCATAGAC
Source organism: Ectropis grisescens (assembly GCA_017562165.1). Taxonomy (NCBI): domain Eukaryota; kingdom Metazoa; phylum Arthropoda; class Insecta; order Lepidoptera; family Geometridae; genus Ectropis; species Ectropis grisescens. The sequence continues at coordinate 26,901,516 of CM029775.1, forward strand.
CAAAATATAAATGACCAGGGTCCGGACTAGTCTCATGTTCGTCTTGAGATTTATCCCTCTGTTCATCCATATGCTGCAACATGATGTATTGTATAGTCGTTGAATAATAATTTACCTTCTCCGGAAAAGCAAAAACCAACTTCGATTTAGAATTAAATTCAAGCACTTGAGCAAATTTCCTAAGAAGCCATCAATCACTAATCCATCGAGGTATTTGAAATTAAATTTTATTTTTTTTCTAAATTTCTGAAACCTTCTGATTTCGATAAAATTTATATTGGAACACTTCTGAACTAAGATCTACCCACAGACATCTAAATAATAAGATAATATTATTTAGATATCTGTGGATCTACCGAACAAAAAAGAACCATCAAAATTAATTCACAATCGGAGAAGCTATATATAATTATACAAAATAAAATACAACCGAATAGAGAACTTCCTTCTTTTTTTAGTTAATGATGTCCTTTGTGACATTTGTCATCACTGCGTAACTAGTGATGTACCTAATCATACGACTCGGTACTCGATATGTATCAAATTTACTATGCAGTCTTACAACGTGATTGAGCAACGAACATCCAAACATTCGCATTTATAATATTAACAGGATAATAAGATGATGCATCATTAATCTTCATGGCTGATTCCTCCCTCCGTCTGCACCAATTAATGTTCGACGTCAAACAGAATTATTCAAAACTCAATGGAACAAACTAATGCACAACTGTAATTCTCCAGCCTTATTTGAATAAAGGATCACTCGGGGTTTATCAACAGACAGTTTACAAATCTGTTGTTATTACTTACCAGAGCTACAAACAGTTTTTGCAGTACTCTTGCAGAGTCGACCTGGGGAAGTAGATAGATAGATAAACTCTTTATTGCACTTAACAAGTAAACAAAGTTACAAAAAGATATAAAACTAAAGTACCATACCATACCATATCTTTGCCAGTCATTTTACCGCCAAGCAATAAAGCAAAGCATCACTGTGTTCCGGTTTAAAGGCCAATATTTTCATCAGAAGTTACAGGATAAAGAGGTAAAACAACTAGTAACTATGGGTGGCGAGTGAGTGAGTGCAGAGCAGTGCTCTGCAATAATGATTTGGCCTCTTCGTGTTCTAATAGCTTCATGTCACTGTGCTGTTATGTACACATTGCTTACAGTCAGGCACATGTGTTCGTCTCGTCACTTTATGCTATAAAAACCATGGTATTAGGTTTTATCCATATCAATATTTATATAGAGTTCCCACTGTTGGGCACGGATCTCCCCTAACCAAGTAGGGAGGCTCAGGTCCATAGTTCACGACGCTGGTTACGGGGTAACATACTTCACTTGTCATTTAAGAGTTAAATCTCCTCTAACAAGCAGGTTTCCTGACGATGTATGAACCTTCACAATTTTCTCAGTTAGTAGTACGAGTATTTATTACACACATGTGTTTGAAAAGATAGTGGCTTGCATGGACTTCGACCCAGGGGCTCCGGATCAGCAGTTGCCCGGTTCTCGCGACCTAACCAGCCATAACTTCAGCTGAAATTATCTATTTTATCTTCTACAACTGCATTTATAATAACCGCCTACTATATTTCTTCCTGTTTGTAAAAAAACATTAATTTTATAGCAAACTAGTTACATTGCAAGTAAACAAATAATGATATTGAAAAAATAAACGCTTCATTAAAACTAGTAGCGCCCCGCGATTTTACCAGCGCAGTTCCAGACACGAATGAAGAGATTTGACTCCACTTTTGTGATAAGAACGTCAAGGCTGTGGAATATGTTGCTCGAGTGGGTTTTTCCGATAGTTACAATCTTAGTGTCTTCAAATCGAGTGAATCTTTTTTTCTAGGTAAACACGCTCCATCGTAGACCGTATCATCGTTTGACATCAGGCGAGATGGCGGTCAAGCGTAAAAAAAAGATAAAAATAAAAATAATAATAAAATAAAAATAAGATAATAATAAAAGTAAAAAAAACATCCCGTTCCCGATATTTTCTCGGGCTAAAAAGCCTATGTATTATTCAATATTCAATCTGTGTTCCAAATTTCAACCCAATCCGTTCAAGCCTTACGACGTGTTTGAGCAACAAACATCTAAATATCCAAACACTGGCATGTATTATTATTATAATATTAGTAGGATTATCGTTTTAAAATCCCCAGCGTTAAATTCATCTTGTTTCGTATTTAAGTTTACTTTGTAGAGTGTGAATGATCCCGCATCAAACGAAGCTCGCTAGTTCAGAAGTATTAACTTGAATTCTGCACTAAACTTTGATTAGTAAATGTTAATAAGGTCTTGACTTCGTCTGCTGAAATAGAATTTGTAAGAGATTAGTCTTCTTAAAGTTATTAGGTGAATTAATCCTGAATTTTGTAGTGAAAACTTCTTTGTCGGGTCGAGCACTTGTTGATTGGGGAAATATCATGGCTTTACGAACATGCTAATGTTTATTTATTTATTTCAATCAATTAGTACTTATCGAATTACAATAATGAGGATAACAAATTGATTATTAAAACTATAGTTAATTTAAACATGTGAAAGTACAGTAATTAAACTTTGAATAATGGCTAAAATTCAATACCAATTAATTACAAACAAATAACAAAAACCAAATCAAATGTCAAAAATTATCTAAGGAATAAAATAAAATAAAAAGAAATATTAATGTAGCATAAGAGCGGTGGCGGAGCGGTGCGTATTGTTTGGGCGATTTTTGGATAGGTAAGTAAATAAAAATAAATAAATAATAAATCTTGTAAGTTCGTATCACCGATATCCTATTAATATTATAAATGTCAATGTTTGTATGATTGTTGTTTCTTCACGTCGAAACGTTTAAACGGATCGGGTAGAAATTTGGAACACAACTAGAAGATTATAGTCTGGTAAAACACATAAGCTACTTTTATACAAGAAAAACAATGGGAACGAAAAACCGCGGAGTGCTGCTGTAATACAATGAACAAAAGTGGCCCCAGTGTGGATCCCTGCGGAACACCAGATTTAACATAATACACTTTTGATCTTCAGCCCCTCCCTTAGTTGATTCATGGAAATTTAGTCAGTAAAATGTGGAGTGTTTCCCGGTTTGATCTAACCCCACGGTTTGATTCCATGAACATACGAACATGATACATCTGTGGTCAATGTTGATATTACTCGTAGTAAAGTTTGTATGACTTTATTGAGCAACTAAAAGAGTCGGTATATTATAAGTCGCATCATCGCTTAACATCAGGTGCGATGGCGGTCAAGTGCAAACCTATTACAGTAAAAAAAGTATTTATGTAATTTTATCATGAGTATTTGTATGTTTGTAATCCTTTTTTGTTGTCCTATGATGTGCATATCGTAGTAGCTGAGATTAATGCGTTCAAACAAAAAATATATAAATAAATAAATAAAATAAATATTGGTGGATAGTTGTGTGTGACAACACCATCTGACCTCAAACCAAAGCTTGTAATATGGCTGACATAGTACTTATATAATATAATAAAATATATTGTTTTGACAGAGAAACGTGAAATGCTTTGGAGGAGGCTTTTACCCGCAGCGGTCCATACAATTTTAGATATATCATTATATATATTTTTAATATTTAATAATTTTATTAAAAAATAATTTATTATTTATGTAATATCGAGAACAAAAAATAAGTAAAATAAAAAATCTCTTTAATTGTTGTGTGGAATTAATAAAAATTATTTATTTATTTTATAAATGGTTCTAACCATTACATTTTAAAAGAAAACTCAATCATTTTACATAGTGTTTATTAAATGTCTCATAGAGGCTAGAATACGAACACCTATCGAAATCTACAATATTCAGATGCTCAATTTTAAACTATATCACATTAACATAAAGTTCACACTCGCAGTGGCGTGTTTATAGTTTCAGCTTTGTCATTGTGTCCCTTTCGGAAGTGTGCTTCGATCTCAGCCAGGGACTTTCCTTTTGTCTCAGGGACCACGAACAAAACGAATAAGAAGGCTATTATAGCACAGAAGATAGCGTACGCCCAGAATGTGCCGGCTGACGTCAGCAAACCCTGAGGAAAATGAATTTCAATCAACAAAACTAAAAATTAATAAAATGTAAATGTATGATACCGGCCAAACCCGATTTTAGGACAAACTAGTTTGTCCTAGGTCAAATCAGTTCATCCTATGAGTGGTAGGATAAACCGGCACAGACTAGACTAAACTAGTTTGTCCTATGGCTGATAGAAGAAACTAGTTTCGCCTAGGTTGCACTAGTTGAGCCTACTATGAATTTATAACCACACTTCAGGATTAGCTTCTGTCGCAAGGAGAGAGTGGGGCCATAATCCAGGCTGGCCAAGTTTGGGTGGGCGGGATGCATGACCTTGAAAGATCCTAGGAGCATGTCGGTTTCCTCATATATTTTCCTTCACCGTTTTTATACCGCTCATGGCTTTGAAAATACAGTGGCGCGCATTGGATTGGAATCTACGGATCCGGATCGGCAGGTGCCGTTCTCCTGACTAGACCAGCCGTAATGTCTTATGTCTGTAATTTTTTCTTACATGATGTGTTTACGTTCAACCAAGTTTTACAGTTATAGTAAGTCCACTTGCTCTCATTCCTCTTAGCAACGTGACGATTCTAATTTCATCTGAGTGATGTGATTGCTTTTACGATGTCTAACTGCTTTGTCCGACATCTGATTTCAGCATTATTCTCACGATCTTGTAATTTGATGCCCAGCATGGCAGTTTCGCTTATTATCTTATCTTTATTTTTTACCATAATAATAGGTTCACATTTGACCGCCATCTCGCCTGTTGTTAGGCAACGATGCAATCCTTAGCTAGAGGAAACCGCTTCTCTATCGACTTGATGACACCAAAATTGTAACCATTGGGAAAAGTTCTTTAGTTAACGCATTCCACAGGAATAATTGAAAAAAAAAACAATCATGACGACTGTTGATAGAATTAAAAGCTTATAATTTAGGTTTACAGCACTAATGTGGCATAATACGTCACCTGAATAGCTACAGATTATAAGTACTGCTATTACGTCGTCGGTGACGACATTTCACCCATGAAAAAAGCGTCTACGATGTCCGCGTCCTGCTTCACAGCCGCTACTTTACCACGTTGGTGATACGAACGCGTTTAAAGAAGTTTTCATTTCAGTTAAAACCCAATTTTCATGATAAATGTGGGTAGTTTAGTACCTCAAGAGCGTGGTAAGACTTTACGACGGAGAACATGGCGAGGAGGTTGACAGCGCTCGCCATCGCGGCGAGCTGTGAGCGGTGGTGCGACGGGAACAGCTCGCCCAGGAGGAGGAACGGCACGCCGCCGAACCCAAGCGAGAACCCCACCATGAATACCACCAGGCTGCAGATGGGCAGGTACCTGAGGAATATAGAACCACACCATGAATACCGCTAAGCTGCAGATAGGTAGGTACCTGCGAAATAAAGCGAACCCCACCATGAATAACACCAGACTGCAGATAGGCAGGTACCTGGGGAATCGATACCTTCGTCTTCATCAGCCCAACTAGTCACCTTATATAAAAACATACAAGTAAACATTTTTTAAAGTATAGAGTGACAAGACGAACAGGTTACGGTAGGTAGTTTGATGGGACCTTTTCCACACTTAGCCTCCCAACTGGGCCATCGTGCCTGGCGGTAAGCAACATACCTGCCCATGTCAGCACAGTGACCCGTAGTTATCGGAACATGAAGAGTCCAAACAATTACCTAGCACTGCACTGGGATCGTCACCCAGAGATATAAGAGTTTCTCTGGAAACATTGTCATTGAAACCGGAACACAGTGAAGTTTGCGCATTCCTGCTTGGCGGTAAAATAAAGGTAATAATAAAGGTGCGGTTCTTCTGACAGACCCTACAAAGGCTCCTACTAAAAGCAAACACGTACCCAAGCAAAGAGTTCTCAAAGTGGTAGTAGACTTGCTTACCCAAGCAAAGAGTTCTCGAAGTGGTAGTAGAAAGCAACTCCCATTGCAGCCATGGAGGCGCTCATGACTGCCGCGGACAGCAGCAGCAGCGGGCGCCGGCCCGCGCGGTCCACCAGCAGGGTGCTCACTCCGTTGCTGACCAGCTGAACCACTCCGATGATGATCGTCGCCGTCATCGCGTCTAGTGTACTTCCTGGAAGTAATCAAGTTACAACTGATAATGTAACGAGATGGGACAATCCTTGCAGTGGTATGACGTCATTGAAGCGTCCACCTGGAGAAATACCACAACTTTGCCAGTTCTACCGCCAAGCAGTGATGTGCAAACATCAGTGTGTATCGGTTTGAAAGACAATGTTTCCGGATAAATTACGGTGTATCGAGATAAAGCATCTTATTCGCGGTCCGTCAAGGTCCGCGTCGTGGCTGAACATCAGTTATGCGTCATCCACACTAGATGATGTGGTGTGATTGGATTATGACCTTGACTCTCTCCTTGTGAGAGAAGGCCCTGAAACGTAGAATATTTATTGGGATGCTTACGCCAATGACAAAGTGACTACAAACCTGCGTTTTTGAAGATCTCGATGGTGAAGAAGACGACGGCGTCGATCCCGCTGTACTGCTGGAAGAACAGCAGCGAGAACACGATGACCAGCGGCTTCATCACCTCCGGGGAGAAAAACACCTCCCGGGAGAACAGGCTGGGGTGACTCTCCGCTTCTACCACTTTCCTGGAATTATTTGGAAGGAAATAATTAACTCATCTCAAGAATATACTAAAACAAACTTATAAACTGTTCTGAGCAGTGGGAACAGAAATTGGTCCGCATAGGCTTATGTGGGTTATTTTTTTTCATAATGTAAAGCGACGGGGCTAACAGGAAATTTTTGTGACGGCATAAGCAATACGACTAAGCAATAACAGCATAATGTCACTCAGAAATCTCCTGTATCCTGTTCCTGATTATCTGTACCCTGTAACTGCTCTGAAAACATTGGCTCTTAAAACTTGAACACAGTTATGCTTGCACATTACTGCTTAGCGGTACAATAACTGGCCCAGATGTCGTACTTCCCCAGGTAGACTTGGCAAAGAGTCCTACCATTACATTGCCTTATAGCTTTTGATTTTGAAATGACAAATGATTTTGAAGTCAATTTCGAAAACTTACTCATTGGGCTTATCGTCAAGAGACGCCGTAGCGCGAGCAGATAAGTGCAGCCATTTGATAGCGTGCGAGGTGTCTCTGTTCTTGCTGTCGAGCCAGACTGGTGACTCCGGCAACGGGAGGAGAACCAGGAACGTAACCACTGGAATAAATGGAAAAAAGTTCGAAACTATTTATTTTATGAAGGGAAATACGGCAGTTTGCTTCAAGTGGCATCTACTACCAATCATCAAGCGTGACATCAAGTGGCTTAGCCAACTTTGGGCTAGCGGTGAAGGTGCAGGTTTCTATTAAACTAATAATTATTTATTATTTTTTTAAAACATGCAAATTTCGATAATATGAATGGGATAACTTCTAAACTATTTATGATTTACCAAACAAAAAACGAACCATCAAAATAGATTCCCAATTGGCGTAACTATCGCGTAACACACATACTAAATAAAATATACAACCGGATTGAAAATCACCTTTTTTATTGAAGTCGTTTAAAAAGTACATACATTTTTGACACGTAAAATAATATACAGAGTACACTGCGAGAATTTCCTTCTATTTTTGAAGAATAAAGCTTATAATGTTTTGATAAATAGATAAGTTCGCGCCAAAAATATCCCAGCAGATAATTACCACAAAATGCAGCGGAGAAGAACGCCAGATGCCTCCAGTAGAGCCAGGAGCCGGCCACGTAGGAGATGAGGATGCCGAGGGACATGGACAGGGTGGGCAGGGAACCCAGGCGACCGCGGATCTCGGGGTCACAGCATTCACTTACCTGGAATTCATTTAGCATAGAAAAACTGAGTAAAATGTTTAATGAAACGTTTATTTATTCTACTAACAGTAATAGTGGTTGTGTTAAAGCGAAATTTTGTATGTTTGTTGCTCAATCACGTAGGAACGTCTGAATTTGTTATGGTTAAAAATTATTGCAAACTATTTAAAGATGTTGTTTCATGTTTGACCTTCCAAACACTAACGAAGTGGTTTGAGTCTATTTTTCTGACAAGAACTTCTAGGCTTTGGAACGCGTGGCCAGAGTGGTTTTTTTCGATGGTAACAATTTTAACGTCTTCCTGAATTGATTTCTTCATAGCAAGCACGCTCCATCATCGACAGCATCGTCGCTTAACATTAAAGATATCACGGTTAAGCATGAACCTAAAAAAGTTAAAAAATTGAATAAATTCTGTCTAAACCTTCAGTCGGTACTCACATAAACTTGCGAAGTGGCCAGCATGAACCCTGCGCAGATCCCCGTGAAGCAGCGGCCGAGGATGATGAGAGGGAAGCCCGTGGCCAGCCCCAGGAGCAGCCAGCTGCCGGTCCACAGCGGGGCCGTGAGCTGCAGGGTGCGCCTGCGTCCTATCCGCTGCATCAGCGCGCCCGACACCAGGCTGCCCATGAACGCACTGAGAGATGGCGTGGCACCTGATGACAATCATTTTACTAATATCTGCTTAGCCCATAAAATAATCTATACTTTACACAAATAAATAATATTGAAGTATCTGTAGTATTAAAATAATCGCTTTTTACTACATCCATGTGAATGTATGGACGGTACAGATAATAGTTCTATACCAATTATTTTTTTACAATTTTTGGATGCCTGTCTGTCCTTTTGTTCCGGCCAATCTCTAAAACGGCGGGACCGATTTTGACTGGACTTTCACTACTAGATAGGTGATATGCTAATGCATAACTTTGAGGAAAATAAACAGGTTTTCATGATTAAAACAAAAAAACCTTAAAACTTCTGTGAAACCGCAAGCACAGCTCTGCTAGTAATAAATAAATATTTTAAGACACTTTTTAGACACCAAACCTTGTATATGGAAGCCAAAAAGCTGATATTAATAGGGCACAGAGATAAATCACCTTACTATACCTCTACATTCTACTAAAAAGTCGTTTTGATTTGATACCCTCATTGACGGAGTTGTATAAAAATATGTTTCACCATTTCTCAATTAAGTAAAATAGCTAAAAATATAACAAATTCACATTTAAACAAAAAAAGCAAAATTGAATTATTCTTTCAGGAGCTACGATGCCAGCGACACATACAGCAGATAGAGAGACGTCAAATATATGACACGCTGCCGTCTTTGCGTCGGGGGTTGAAAATAGCAAATGGAATCAAATGTTTTAATTAAAATTCTTTTCAACCTCAGACTCTAAAATTTATTACCATTACCATTCTAATGTGCAAAAAAGAAATACAAAAGATTGTTTTTCATTACTTCAAGGTTACATGGACGATATTAGACAAATTATGCTTAATGCATTTAGCAAGCAGAAAGGATTGTCAGACATCATGGTCATAGACGTCTATAGCAGGCAATTTAAGAATACCTTAAGAATAGTTGTCGGTTTTTTATCGAATACATTTTGGCGAGTGTGCACACTGCACTGATTGCATTCGCAATGAAGTAATTCGTCAGAGAACTAAAGTCAGCGATATAGCTCAGCGTATCAGCAAACTAAGTGGCAGTGGGCCGGTCACATCTGTCGCAGACCCGATAACCGTTGGGGTAGACGGGTACTGGAGTGGAGACCACGAATCGGTAAACGTATTGTAGGACGCCCTGAGACTAGATGGAGTGACGATATACGAAAGACAGCTGGTGGCGGTTGGAAACGTAAGACCCCCGGTCGTACGTATCGGGCTGAGTGGCGTATTATAGGAGCGGCCTATGTCCAGCAGTGGACGAACACGGGCTGATGATGATGCACACTGTGTGCACACTGACCTGCACGGGTTTTCGAGAGAGAGAAATGTGTTGCAGATAAGCACGCCTCAGCGTGCACCGCATGGTCGCTTACCATCAGGCGAAGTGACGGTCAAGTGTAATCCTATATTAGTCGGTGCAATACCACTTGTATATGGTGGATATTCTTTAAATTCATACCAAATGGTTTGACTCCACGTTTCCTATATGTAAGACTTTAGAGTGGAATAAGTTACAGCCTAATTTGTTCTCTGAGAGATACAAACTAGAACTTTTCAAGATCAGAGTGAATATTTATTTTCTGCAGCTTGCGTTTCCTTCGACCACACTGTCGCTTACCATCAGGAAAGTGGTCAAACACGGACCTACGAGTATAAGTCAAAAAAAACGATTTTCCTAATACTAGATAGATAGACAGAAAACTCTTAATTGTGACAAAAAAATACAGAAATATTACAGTAAAACACTTACAAACTATCGCCACAAATGGCGTTCTTACTGCTGGGAGCAATCTTTTTCCAGGCAATGAGCAATACTGTGTGGTTAAACGAGTTCGTACCTATCCAGGACTTCTGCTCGCTGTGTTGTATGATGAGCGGGTCGTGCGCCTGGATGGAAGGGATGGCGGACGCGGAGTAGCCGCGCACCAGCCCCATGATGAGGAAGAACAGCGACGCGCCCACCGCCAGCCATGTCTGGAATTACTTCACATCCTACGATCTATGTTCACATCAATACATCGCAGATCATATACCCAGGGTTCATTGTCCTTGCATATAGCTAACGATCTAATATCCTTCTAAACAACTTTTAACGTAAAACACTGTTTCCTTAACACTATTAAGCCTTCGATTGAAATATTACTTCTTTAAATCTACTAATTTTATTTTTCTAATAAAATATTACTTCATTAGATCTTTTTTTTATTAATTTTAGCCTATAGATTTCAAATTGTAATGACAAAGGTCACAATTACATTTATTTACATATTTCTTGGATTAGGAGAAGAAGGGGAAAACATGGGGGTGTTGTGAACATTTTGAACCTAAGTCTAGTACTAGTCAGTCGGATTTCGTCTGTTGAGCCGATCACCACCGGTTGGGATTCCGATAGTAATCGGACTCGACATCGTATTTTGCCTACGCCGCCTTCCGGAAGGAGGGCCTCCAGAGGGCCCAGAGCCTCCACCACGGCCGCATTTCTGTCCTTGGTGGTTATCTGTACATCACTTCCATGTGCCAATTCATTAGATCTACTAAGTATGATGATTGTCTTTTTTTGCATAAAATACATTTTATTTAAAGCCATGATTGTCTTATTTTCTGTAAAATTATTTGTATTGCCTTAATATCAACATTGTCTTACTTAACATGAGATATTTATATTACATTGAACCCTTTGTCTAAACGCATTGTTTTGTCAGGGGCTAGAGAATCAATAGCTTAGTTTGCAACGTAAGGTAAGGTATGTACCTAAGGACATACTTTACACACACACATAGGTTATGTTATGATTGGTTGTACATAGAGCATCAGTGCTCAACAAAAAGAAATGTTATGTGGTTCACATTACGTGTTATATATTATATTATTTTACCTGTTTGAAACATCCGACCCATGTGTTTCTTTTACGAACTTCCTCACTAGACTTAACTTTTTGATATCTGCACTTTTCCATAATTTGTAAATTTTCTTTTCGACAACTAACTTGATACTGGTTCAAAATTAAAAAAATGGGAACTATATTTATTTAGTTCGGACCACAAAAAAAAATTTCGGCCAAAATTTCGATCGAAAATTCGGTAATATTACGACCGAAATTTCGGTAAAAGGTTGACGGAAATTTCAATTAAATTTCACCCTAAAGTTCGGTAATATTTCAACCGAAAATCAAAATTGCGGGTTGACTAAGCTTTTTGTCGACTACTCAGACTTATTTGAATTTTTTAACACTAAACCATTAATAACCGATAATGTAAACACTGTATCACAGTCGAGCCGTCAACACACAATATGTAGTGTACAGGAGTGGAAAACCTTTCGCGGAAATTGTACACTTGACCTTGTGTTCTTTGGAGCAAGACGCCGACGACAAAAGCTGGCTGAAAAAATAATGATGGTGCGATGAAATTACTACCCAATCTTTGTAGGAGTAAGAATTATTCTGTAAAGTTTGTTTTTTTAAATGAAGATAGTCAGTTTACCTGTTGCTTAAGACGCGGTCTAACATGGAACGTGTTTACCGAAGAGAAACCGCTTCATTCTCGATTAAAACACTCTATCTGGCCACCATAATACAAGCTTTGCTTAGTTTGGGGTCAGATCTGATGGTGTTGTGTGTGAATCCAACACCAATATTTATTATTAATATTTATTTATTGGGAAAGACACAGTCGGGTAGCATATGCCATACCTTAGCTGTACGTATTACGAAAATGAAATCAAACCGCTTTATTATAGTTTTCGGAACATTTCACTCAGTCGGTCAACTGATAAATGACGGCATAGTGCTGAATCTTATTACTTTATACCCTTCTATCATTCTACATAGGTCTCCTGGTGGTTCATTTGACCCATACATTTTGTTCCCGGGCCTGCAGTCTATAACATCAGGTTAATACTTTTTGCGTAGAAGATACTGTCTGATTGTCTATGGTTGAATCTTCTTATCACGAAGAAGTATTTTAACTTACTTCGTACGTACATATGTAAGTACACATAAAAACATACACTTTTTATAGCGCGCATACAGCCGCGTGTGACGTCCAACTCGACTGCTGGTATTTTTTTTGTCTTGTCCTTATCTTGTAATATTTGAACTTAAAAAATTGCTTTACTCTCGAGTCACACCAGATAATTCCTATCAGACAAAAATACTAACTGGATATTTTGCTGCCCACTGGCGAGAGCCAGTGGGCAGCAAACCCAGGTACTGAGAGAGAGTTTGAACGTTTGAGCTTGACCCTTGAGGCGGTGTCTGAATGGGGTGATGCCAATCTGGTCAAGTTCAACGAGAGTAAGACGCAGGCGTGTCTGTCCTCCGCAAAAAGGAGTCCATTCCAACTGACTCCTACTTTTCGTGGTGTATCCGTGCCAGTTTCTGACCGTCTTGAGCTTTTGGGCGTTACTTTGACATCCACGCTCAACTTTGGCTCGTATATCGAGTCCAAGGCTAAATTAGCTGCCAAAAAACTAGGTGTCCTCTCAAAGGAGGTGCGAAGGTACTTCAACTCTGAACAGTTGCTCATATTGTATCAAGCACAGATTCGCTCCTGTATGGAGTACTGTTCGCACCTTTGGGATGGATCGGCTAAGTGTCAGCTGGAGGCCCTGGAATCGATCGAGAGACGTGCCAAAAGGCTCATAGGCAATGACTCTCTTCTGCGAAAAAGACTACAAAGTCTTGATCGTCGCCGAAAAATTGCCAGCCTATCGGTTTTTTATCGGATACACTTTGGAGAGTGTGCGACTGATTTGCATGATCTGATACCACCTTGCCCTTTTTTCTATCGGAATGCTAGTAGCTCGAAAAAGCGACATCGTTTCATGGTTGAAGTTCCAAAGACACGAACGAAGAGATTTGACTCTACTTTTGTGATAAGAACGTCTAGGCTGTGGAATACGTTGCCTGAGTGGGTTTTCCCCGATGGTTACAATCTTTGTGTCTTCAAATCGAGAGTGAATCGGTTTCTTCTAGGTAAACACGCTCCATCGTAGACCGCATCGTCGCTTAACATCAGGCGAGATGGCGGTCAAGTGTAAACCTATAAAAGTTAAAAAAAAAATATAAATATAATCTATGGATAACTAAATGAGATATAAATAAATTGAAATTGATTGATTTCATGAAGGGTATGCACGCACCATCAGGCCGTATCGTCGCTTAACATCAGGCAAGTTGGCGGTCAAGAGTAAACCTATAACTTTAAAATAATCACCTGTTTTAAAAACGCCCTTCTCGAGCTATCTTCATAAACTTTCACCACTTGATATTTGCAAGTATCCATGTTATTAGCCACTAAATTATATTATTTAAATATAACACCACTTTACTATCTAATTAGATTACCGAACATCTCATTTCACTGCTGAACTATCACTAACATAAAACCTGACGGAAAATGTTTTATTTAAACTCTCTTTTATGGATCCTAATAAAACTATATTAGTTATGTAAATAGTAGTAGTTATAGGTGTCTCTCTTCAGGCACCACATTGCACGACGTCTGTTTGCGTGATAGTTCAGTTTTGAATCTAAATTACTCACAGTTATAATTACCAACATGATAACAATATGGTAATGACTTCTGTAATACTTTGTGCAAACACTTGTGATGCCGTTGTTTTAAATATACCCTAGACATTACTTTCAACTTTCCCATCATAAACAATCCAAAACACGCCTAAAGATTTTTCATCTCAATAAACCACGATAATAAATTAAATTCTCTGAAAAAACAAAAGCCGGCGTGGAAACGGGTGGACCCTGGGGCTCTGAGGCAAGGGCTTTTGTTGCCGACTTGGGTCGTCTTCTTAGGGACAGAGGACGTGATCCCCGCTCGGGTCTCTATCTGACCCAAAACATTTCTTTGGCCATACAGCGGGGAAATGCCTCCAGTCTGATGGGCACTTTTGGTCGGCGATTTGACGAGTGCGGAGACTAAATTGATGACTCCAAACTTGTGTTTGTAGTATTTAGGTTTTTGACATTTTTTTTTTTAATTGACATGTAATTTGTAAATAAGGCTTCAATTTAAAATTCAATTCAGACACGCGAACAAATTTCATAAAGTGTGGTCAAACAAGAACCCAGTTTTAGAATGTATGTTACATTCTAAAACTGTGTTTTTGTGGTTTCTTTCTTTGATGCAATTAATCCCCGAGCTACACGAGGCTAGTGTTCAAGCTAGGATAGCAAGCTAGTGATAGTAAGCTTGCAAGTGAAGTTATAGTACTCCTATCTTCGTGTAGATATAAGAACAAAATTAAAAATGTTGACTAACCCCCGACTACCTCAGATTTGTTATCTGTACAACATTCTACTAGTCAAGCCCTTTCATTTGATACCCATATTAAGAGAGTTGTGAAAAAAGAAATTTATTTCGCCATTTTGTGGAAGCGGCCATCTTGGATTTGAAATTTGTCATAGTGCAATGTATTCTACTAGTCAAGCCCTTTTGTTTGATATCATTGAGGTAGTAGTGAAAAAATAATATAATTCGCCATTTTGCGGTGACGGCCATCTTGGATTTGATTTTTTATAGTGTATAATATTTTACTAGTTAAGCCCTTTCATTTGATACCCATATTGAGGTAGGTTGTGACGAAATATTATGTCCGCCATTTTGTGGCGGCGGCCATCTTGAGTCTATATTAACCAAACATAGCTAAGAACACCTGCACGGATATTAACTTTCAAATTAAAAACCGCATCGAAATCGGCCCATCCGTTTGAGCTCTATGGTGCCACAGACAGACACACACACAGACAGACAGACAGACAGTCAGACAGACATCGACGTCAAACTTATAACACCCCTTTTTTTGGTCGGGGGTTAAAAACTAGCGTTGCGTAGCGTTGTCTACACGAAGCTAGAAGTAGGTACTTGTTAACACTAGCTTACTATCCTAGCTTGAAAACTAGCCTCGTGTAGCTCGGGCATGATTAATTATATTTTCATCGATAATAGATTTGTTTTTGACCGCCATCTGATCTAGTCTAATCTAATTTGATGTCTACGATAGAGTATTTACTCAGAACAAACCGATTCACTGCAGACTTGAAAATGCTCAGATTTCATCAGGGAACAGCCACTCAAGCAACGTTTACCACGTCTTTTATTTACTAAGCCTGTCCCGGCTTTCACGGTGGAATATCGTCGAAAACTTATCCTAAATTTGTATTCTTCTATATCTATAGATAATATTATAAAACAAAAGAGGTTTTCTGTTTGAACGCGCTAATCTCAGGAACTACTGGATCGATTTCAAAATACTTTCACCGTTGGATATGTACGTGATCCCTGAATGCTATAAGCTATAATACATTATGTACCACGGACAAAGCCGGTCCGACCACTGGTACAATAAAACTATAATTTCTGTCTGGAGAACTGTACCTTTCTAACCCCACTTGCATTTCAGATTTTTTTCCAATTCCAGGTATAAAAGTTGTCATCACCAGATCACCACAGGCTTTAACGGTGAAGGAAAACATTGTGAAGTGACTGGCATACTCCAAGAATCTTCTGAGGTCATACGTCATCCGCTAACCTATCTGACCTACAACTGAGTCCCAGTTGTGGATACATTTAGTGGGCTCTCTAAGCTAGTATACTCGTATTCGGGGAGTTCTACATGGCAACTTCTGTTTACGGCGAGCTCTGAATAACGTTCAGTCATTTTTACCGAATTTTTGAAGTCATTGAAGTACCTTAAGAATATATTTTAGTAGTTGAATAAAAGTCAGATTCTTTGAAACGTTAATTATTCCAAGTTCTAGAGAGTTCTAAGAATTGACTCTGTGTAACTTTACTGAGTTCTAAATGTCTTAATTTAATCATATCATAACATCATCTAAGATAGATGTTATAATATACCTTTTAAATGAAAACACTAGCGAAAATTATTTATATTATATTTTGCTGTAATGCAGTTCATCATTATGCTCAGCCTACACTACACTACTGCAGGATGTCTCTTATGCTATATTTAATGCTATATTGTTTATATAGGCACATAGATGTATTCACATATTGTTTTACAAATACGTTAACAAAGCGGTAATAAGAAAACAAATACGACGTGTGCATACCTTCAAATAAACATCTCGAAATAGCGCTTAAAACAAAAAGCTCCAGTCTGCGGAAGCTCATATTATTACCGAGCGTAAACAGTTACCACCTCTGTGAAGTAATGACCGTGGCCTTCAAACTTACTGTCACGACTTACTTTATTGTTTGACTGTGGCACAAACCGGTTCCAAAACTGGAGACTGGGTTCGACAATACCCGTACCCATACACGACTTGTATAACTTGACCTTTCGAACTGTTAATATTAACTAGAAACGGAGATCAATATACCTTGGACGTTATATGTCTAAAATTAATGTAACTACAATTGCCTAAACCTTAATACATTAGCAGAATTGTTATAGCGATGCGATTATATAAAGATTAAACAATGCTTAAATATCAGTGTGATAAGACATATTTTAGTGTAACGGTCGCAACATATTGGAAACTATTTAAAAATCGATTCAGCCATATGAAAATAGACCATTCCAGTCTTTGCATATATAATTTTTTGAAAAGAGTTTTCTGGTCGTGGAGTTTAAGTCATAGGAGAAATGTCTCGATACTCTTACTTTTAAAATACTAACCTTAGATTAAGAAAGAATAAGGAAAAAGATCAGGGTTTTCCGCACGGTTCCTTTGTACCAAGTGTAAGTAGATGAGGTGTATGTTAGCTATGCCAACAAAGTGATGAACCGCGACAAAGGAACGACACTACCAAAAGAGAGACAAGACAAGAGCCATCAGACCCGTGCTTTTGGTGTAAAGCGTTTGTTCTAACTCTGTACGTAGGAAATGTAAACTCTTTGATACTAGCGTTATTTTCCTGGTAAGCATAAGCGGCCCACTTTATGTTCCCACTACTGGGAATCGGATTTTTTCTCACAAGACCACAAAACACAACGCTGGCCAAGAGTGGGTTGGTGGAAGACACAATACATATCTAGCTTTGAACAGACTGCTATCCTCACGATGCTCTTGTTCACTAAAAAAGCCAGTGTACGTGGTGTAGGTACATAATACATATCCTATAGAACTTAGGGGTCAAGTATGTATGTACATGTGTGGATATGTATCCGCGCTCTATCGTAGACATCAAATCAGCAGGTCTACTACGAAGTCTAAGAAGCTATGGACGTTTTATACCACGAAACACAATCGGTCGGTTGATGATACAAAAACTGTCAAATCAGCGTCGGTCGGAATGAACGAAACACCCGATCAGATCAACCGACCGATTGTGTTTCGTGGTACAAAACGTCCATAACTTCGGCCGATATATCGTTTATCGGACTTCGTAGTAGACATGCAGATCAGACCAGATGAGATGGCGGTCAAAACCAAATTTAGTATCGAGGAAAATGTAATTACAAATTCATTTATAGAAATAACCAACAACAACACATGTTTAGAATGTTACCACAGATTAAGATCCTGTATGTTACATTCTAAGACTGTTTGACCACACTCAGTACTCGCTGTTACCTATGCAATGACAGGTCGGTATTTGTAAACACTGCAAAACTGTAGCACATATTTCCATTTCCAAATAACGAGGTACGAAGTCATTGAAAATACGTTCAAAGCGTTCCATAAATCGTGTATAACGGAAGCTACGATCTGTTGAGAGTCGGGTACCTGCGATATCAACAAATCAATAATGCACGCCACAGGGCCGGAGCAAGGACCTCGTCGCTCGCCAAAGGGGGTATGTAATCCTGTAAAATGTACAGATATTGATATTCGGAAAGCCGTAGGTTCGAAACTCACCTGCATCTCTTTATATTGGTAGAGAAATACGAATTTGTTGTATTTTACCGCCAAGCAGTCATGTGCAAACTGTATGTGTGAAATGTTTCTAGAGAAACTATTTCTATAAATCATCTTATATCTCTGGGTGATGAGTGTAGTGCAGTGCTAGGTAATTATTCGTGGCTGGGACTATTCGTGTTCCAATTGCTGCGTAACACTACTGTGCTATTATGAGCAACTGTGTTGCTTACCATTTTGCACTTGTTCTGGTCGTTCCATCACTCTATGCTATAAAAAAAAATCATCGCTAATTTTAAGCGTAGAGGAAAACATTGAGAACTAGCATTTTTCAAAAGTAAGATCTTTCGTCAAAAACCTGCGTCATTTATTTTAAATAAGTAGGTCATGTGCCTTATGGTAAGCAACATGCTTGCCCATAAAACCACAGTGACCCGTGGTAATTGGAACATGAAGAGTCCAAATCATAGAATGACTGGCAAAGGTAGGGTACCTACCTAGTTCCCCAGACGGACTCTACAAAGAGTCCTACCACTACAAAACTCAAAACTAGCCATTGTGTTGGATTATAGCCCTGACTTACTCTATCTGTTTATAAGAAAATGCCCAAGTCCCAGCGGTGGACAAAGTGACCTGTTTATTCGTGCTGTACATTTAACATAACTAGTGGCTGACAAGTAGTCGAATTTCGACTGTAATGACTTTCAACGTGGTTTCCATCAATCTTTAAAATTAACGATTTCTGCAAACATGAAGAAACATAGGTGGTTAAATTTTACCTGTGCGTGTAGATTATCACAAACCATAATAGATTTGGAGCATAAATAAACTGTAGTTTGGAATAGCAGATAATGCCACTTTTAATCGCGTAAAAGTGACGGTAAATGAGCTGGTAAAAGTGCAGAGTATTGCTAAGGAAAATATAACATAGTATTAAACTCCCGGCGGGGGGTTCTTGGCAAGTGCCCCCGCTAAACGCCGCCTGAGTCCGCTCCCGCCAGAGGCTCGTATTTGCGCTGTCCAGCTATCGCATGATATGTAGTCAAGTGACGCGGTTATTCGCCGTTTTTTCATCAGCTGTAGGGATGGAACGTTGGAACGGTCCGCGACGGATACATAGCTCTGATAGCGCGGTATTTATTGGACGTGGGTATTAGTCGACGTTTATATGATATTTTGAACAGGACATGTTTTTTGGATGTGCCTCGGGAGTTTAATACTATTGTCACATCATCTTCAAAAGCCTATCGAAGCGCTTAGTCGACGCGACGCGTGACCAAAATTCTGGCGTTTATTTGGCCCAACGCATAAGCATTGCCATTCAGCGTGGTAATGCCGCCAGCATGCTGGGTACGCTTCCGATTGGTAGTGGGCTTGAACATCTTGATTATCTGTAGACCTACAGTGGTCTATAGATAATTCAGGTGTGCTTAGTGTAAGTAGTTAGGTAGGTTTGTAGTGTAGACTATAGTCTAGTTCTCATTGTTTTTAACCACCGACAAAAAAAAGGGGTGTTATAAGTTTGACGTCGATGTCTGTCTGTCTGTCTGTCTGTCGGTCTGTCTGTCTGTCTGTCTGTCTGTCTGTCTGTCTGTCTGTGTGTGTGTCTGTCTGTGGCACCGTAGAGCTCAAACGGATGGGCCGATTTCGATGCGGTTTTTTTTATTTGAAAGTTAATATCCGTGCGGGTGTTCTTAGCTATGTTTGGTTAATATCGATTCAAAATGGCCGCCTCCACAAAATGGCGGACAAAATATTTCTTCACAACCTACCTCAATATGGGTATCAAATGAAAGGGCTTGACTAGCAGAGTACTAAACGCTATAACAAATTTCAAATTCAAGATGGCCACCACAAAATGGCGAATTATATAATATTTTTCACTACTACCTCAATATGGGTATCAAATGAAAGGGCTTGATTAGTAGAGTACTTTGCACTATGACAAATTTCAAATCCAGGATGGCCGCTACCACAAAATGGCGAATTACATTTCCTTTTTCACAATTCCCTTAATATGGGTATCAAATGAAAGGGCTTGACTAGTAGAATGTTGTACAGATAACAAATCTAAGGTAGTCGGGGGTTAATCAAAATTTTTAATTTTGTTCTTGTTTAGTTTTGTTAATAAAGACATCTTAATACTATTGTTATATATTTAATAGCAGTGTCTCGCGGTTTAATACACGCAGTTCTCTTTATTTTTACGCTATAGAAAGTAGTAAATCTGCTATTCCAGACTATATTCTAATTAATCAAATCATGCTTTATTTACACACTAACAAAGTTCAAAACAATATTCACAGTACAAATACAATTTCACATAAAACTCACACTTACATAAATTATGTTCCACATTGAACGGTGCAGCCGTTCCGACGTTATTGAGGAAGAAACATCTAAACTTTCGCATTTATATGATTAATAAGATTTATTGAGGTGGAGGCTGTTTATATAAGCTATTTGTACAATAATAATGCGTTCAAATTAGTGTCTTATGACCGTACTAAGTGGCGATCGCTTTTGAGTCTAAAGAAATTACATTGCTTAGAAAAGAATTATGTAATAATATCTCTGGGTGATATCTGAGTATATCTATCGCAGTGCAGTGCTAGGCAATGATTTGAACTCTTTTAAGTTCTACTACTCGTAGATGCGGCATACTGTAATATTAAGGACAGGCATGTTGCTTGCCATAAGGGGCATGTCCAACTCTTTCCATCATCGTTTACTGTAAAAAAAGTCCTGTGCAATGTTTTCAATACTCTTTCTTTTTTGCATACCTATTTATGCCTTTCTGTAGAGCATACCTGATAGCATACATGATTACATGAAGCACATTCGAACCATTTCGCTATGTTAATACATTCGTACGCGCTCGCCGCCGCGTGCGACACTCAGCGGTGTAACGAACATGCGTCATGAATTATTTACGATTCCAGTTTTTGTCGCTGCGACGGTATTTCTGTTACGAAACAGTACTTGAACAAAAATGTATACAAATAAATAAAATTGGAGAGGATCTGCCTGCGAAGCCGTGGGTCGTGGGTTCGATTCCCACCCAGTGCAAATATTTGTGTGACGAATTCAAATATTTGTACTGTGTCTGGGTGTTTCTATGTATAAAAAGTATGCATTTAAAACTATATATAAGTATCATAATATAAACATATATCAGCTGTCTGGCCGCCGTAGGACAAGCTTCGCTTAGTTTGGGGTCAGTTGGTGTTGTGTGTGAATTGTCCACCAATTCCACCAATATCTCTATGTGTTTCCAGAGAAATTACAGGGCTTACATAATATCTTACATCTCTGGGTGACGAGGGCAGTGCTAGGTAATGATTTTGACTCTTCATATTCCAATAGCTGGATGTCACTGTGCTGTTATGTCGCAGACATGTTGCTTACCATCAGGCACATGCCCTGCTCGTTTCGTCACTCTTTATATGTAAAAAAAAACTCTATGCATCGAATTAACAGTTTACTTACAGTGCGGTTGTAGGCAATAATTTACGTTTTTCGTGTTCATATACATATTTGCGTAGCACTGTCATATGGGTAGACGATTTGCTTATTTTTAGGCGAAAATCATTCGATATTGTAAAAAAAGAAAAACAAATCATAGATTTACAAACGAGTGGACGAAATCGTTCATACGAATATTTTCACCAGTAAGAATCTACGTCACTGTCAAGCTGTGAAGGTTTTTGCGCCGTACATAGAGTTTTTGTCGATCACAACATACTGACTGCACTTAGCTGCGTAATACAGGCAGAATCGATAAGTAAGTAATATTTAAGTCAATGATAAGTAATGAATGTGATTTCGCTTTCAGAATAACTCCATTATCTGCTAGTTTATAGCTCACCGAGAATTCGTTGTAACGATTGAAGTTTTAAGTTTATGGGTTGGCAAATCTTGGAATTGACTATCGGGGATACTTTCCAATTGGAACGTATCCATCGTGGTGTTTTATAGAACTGAACATTTTATTCTATTTAATTTAATTACTTCAATCTATTTTATTGAATATTGATATGGTCATTATGAGTATATGATGTTGTTAGGTTCGCTAATTACGTAATGACTTACAGACATGAGGTTTAAGGGGATATAACAAAGTAACCAACTTACAATTGATCTCGCAACTTTTTTCGGTAGAAGAACTGAGTTGTTTTTCGACGACATTATTTTGCCGAGTCTGCCTGCATGTTTTTGTAGCTCCGGAACAAAAGAATTTCTTTCAAAATGAAACTATAATATATTTTTCTTTTATTAAAATGATTTTGTTATTTTATTAAATGATTTGATTTAAAAAATCTAGATTATTTATTTATCTTGCCAAATGAGTATTTTACTTTACCTTTTGGCATGCGTACGTAAATACACACTCACATATTTTTTGCGTTTCTTTGTGCACATCATCGGCCATATGTTTGCTGATCTTGGATCCCACGTTGAGGCACGTGGCCGCCCCGGGCCCCGGGCAAGCCAATTATGACTTCCTTGTGAAGAGGACGCGTGTTCGTTAATTATATTTACTTTTGGTTCGTTAGCGTGAATAGACTAATGAAAGTGTTCATAAAAGATCCTATAAAGTATAGCGTGCGATCGATTATTTGATACAGGAGTATTTTTCAATTTTGGAATGGTTATGATGACTAAAAAAACTAATTAGTCAATGATCGTCAGTTAGATTTTTTTTATTAATTGTTGTATTTTTCTTTTGTTTCACAATAAAAAATAAAAGTGGTCAAGTGCGAGTCGGGCTCGCCCATGAAGGCATCCGTAGCAGCAAGTAACATAAAACAAAAGTTCTTGTACTTCGTACTTGTAAAACTACTTACTAGATATCATTCAAACCAACTTTCGTTGATAGTTTACAAGGTAACGTACATCTCTTATTTTATATCATTCTCTTATTTTAGAAGTTACAGGCCCCCCTGTACACTTTTTACCGCTTTGGAAGAGTCCCAAGCGCAAACTATTCAGTTTAGCAAAAAAATAGTTTGGAAACCTCAATATCATTTTTGATGACCTATCTATAGATAACCCACACGTATGGTATTGATCAAAAAAAATTTTTGAGTTTGAGTTCTATGTATGGGACACCCCTGATTTGGGGATTTTTTTGTTGTTTATTTCTACTTTTTGTAACAAAACCTTAATGCGGTTTACAGATTACATCTACTTACCAAGTTCCAACAGTATAGCTTTCATAGGACGGACAGACAGACAGACATGACGAATCTATAAGGGTCCCGTATTTTGTCATTCGGCTACGGAACCCTAACAACAAAGATACAGTGCTTAAAAGTATCCAGTGTCGTCACGTCATTGTACGATTTTTACGAAGATGTGAGGACACAATTCTGAAGGTTTTTGGAAAACAACACAACACTTATTTGTGGAATATTTTTCCATAATCTGGCGGAGTAATTAAAATGATATACATATATATCTTTGATGCAGTCATCACTCCAATTTGTAGTATTTACTGGCTTAAAGTCGCATAACACGCTATGCGACGAGGAACGAACTATGCTCGTTGTATTTTTTTTTTTACTTTTATAGGTTTACACTTGACCGCCATCTCGCCTGATGTTAAACGATGATGCGTACGATGAAGCGTGTTTACCTAGAAGAAACCGATTCACTCTCGATTTGAAGACACAAAGATTGTAACTATCGGGAAAAACTCTCTCAGGCAACGTATTCCACAGCCTAGACGTTCTTATCACAAAAGTAGACTCTTCGTTCGTGTCTTTGGAACATCAACCATGAAACGATGTCGCTTTTTCGAGCTACGGGCATTCCGATAGAAAAAAGGGCAAGGTGGTATTAGATCGTACAAATCAGTCGCACACTCTCCAAAGTGTATCCGATAAAAAACCGACAAGCTAGCAATTTTTCTCTCAGGGATCGTAACCGAAACGAAATCCTCGATCAGAGGGCCAAGGTTATCGACATAGCTCAACGTATTGGTAAGCCGAAGTGGCAGTGGGCGGGCTAAATCTGTCGTACCTACGACCGATTATAAGTCCTAGAGTGGAAAAAACAATGCGAATAGTAAAACGTAGCGTAGGACGCCCTTTAACTTGATGGAGTGTTGTTATATGGATAGTACTTGTACTATTTTTTTTTTTTTTTAAATGAAAAGTGACGAGACGAGCTGGACATGTGCCTACCACATAATAGCACAGTGACACGCAGCTATAGGAACATGAAGAGTCTAAATCATTACCTAGCACTGCACTGCGCTCGTCACCCAGAGATCTAAGATGTTATATCTCTAAGCCCTGTAATTTCACTGGAAACATTGCCCTTCAAAGCGGAACACAGTAATGTTTGCACATTACTGCTTGGCGGTAGAATAACTGGCAAAGGTGTGGTACTTCCCCAGGCGGACTCTGCCAAGAGTCCTACCACTACTAATATGCTTACTAGCAGTAGCAGAAGAAATCTGTGAATATGACTATAGAGTAAAATCAGTACAGAATTTCTAAGAGCCAAAATTAAGCTTAACTCAACTACACTTAGTGCTGAGCTGTGCTGGAGGTTGCGTAGCATACCATCAGTCCTATTCCTCATGCTTGTCTCAACACTGTACCTTATAAAAAAGTTCTCATAACCAGAACTAACAGAGTGGTACTGTGCCGTTACGGGCAGCGGCGATGGTACTTTCTGGCGCATGTTTTGCTTATCCTGTATAAACTATACAATTCTATTAATATTATATCACTATGCGTATTAACATGTTGGTGACGCAAAGTCATAAAGTTTTCCTCTACCGAAGCGCGGCTAGAGCTCACTTCAAAAAACCCCGTCAAGTTTTGTGATACGTCTATTTGTTGCAAAAATAACATTCCTTAATATTTTTATACGAATACCTATAAAATAAACTATGTTAACCCAAATAACAGCATAGAGTAGTTGTAGGAATGTGCGCAGAGAATGCGTTTGAAGTTAATGACAAGTCATCAAGATATGTGGAGCATTTCAATGTTTATGTTTGAAACTAGGATAGTTTACATGCTTTGCATTTTTAAAAGTAGGTGTGTCGTTACTACATAATTTATGATACCTACATATTTGTTTGATCCACAGAAAAAACAGAATAACGATTTTTCTTTTTTGTCGATAGTAGGTTTGTACTTGTCATACCTCGCCTGATGATAAGCCACGATGCGGGCCATGTTAGAGTTCGCTAACCTTAAATAAATTGATTCACTCTAAACTTAATAACACTTTGATTATATTTGTCATCGTAAAAATGTCAACATTGTCAGATTATTAATTGTAATCTAACGAAGGTCAGATTACAAACTATACCGTCAGGTGAGATTATATTCTTACGTTTTAGATTATAATCCGGCGGTGTTGACAAATTTTTCGGTGAAATATTCATCAATAAATACCCACGCAAATAAATTCACAGTTTAGATTTTGTCGCTCAATCATGACAATGTTACTACAACGGAACTGGATAATGCTGAAATTAAGAACTTGTTATAGAATATCACATAAGTAGGCTTCTTTTATTCCGGAAATTCTGTTCTTTAGGAATAGTCCGTTTCTAAATTCCAAGGCTGAATTTCTTAGATACACTTCTTTATTCTGGCACAAATGAATATAAATATCACAGTTAAACACTTTTAATCTAGCGCCAGAAGTAGCGACCTTATTGCTGAAAGCAATCTCTTCCAGCCAACTAGCTAGCAAGTTACTGCAGGTGTTAGTTTTAATACAGGTTTTTAAGCCACATCTTATGCGCCTCAGTAAGAAAAACAGTGCAATACTACGGTAACAATGTGAATACTGGTTCGTCCCACGAATTGATGGTATTAACTAGGTATATCCATACTACCTGTGGTCCTGGTACATAAAATTGAACCTAAGAGTAACGGTGATAGGATTCAATTTAGCCCGAAATGGTATTTACTATCCATGAGATTGAGCTGGTATGTCCATTCTCATTATGTAAGACTGATTTTGATAGTGATAGTGTTTTGTTCCGCTCATGTTCAATTTAATAATTAAAAGTATCGTGTCAGAATGTTTGTGATCGTGTTTCGGAATAGCTCAACCGATTTTAATGTCATTTTTTGTACATTTGGTAGGGGATTATGGCGCAAAGTATTTCTCACTCACTAGCCCCGTAGTCAATTTAAGAAAATTGATTTTTGTGACGAAAGCAGTTTCATCTATTGCTCGGATTACTCCTTATAAGAGAATGGCTGTAGAATGGTTGCAATGAGATGATATAATCCATTTATTTCACTTGTCTTCATTATATCATAAGCAGACCACTAAATGTTCCCAGTGCTGGGACTCAGGACTTTCTCTCGCAATGAAAGAGTCAAGGTCATAATCCACCACGTTGGTCCAGTGCGGATTGGTGGATGACTCATGACTTCGAAAGATTGTGGTAGGTACCTACATGTCGGTTTCCTCACCATGTTTCACCGTTTTTGAGTTAGCGGCATTACGCACATGATTTCCAAGAACCAGTAGTGCGCGCGGCATTTGAAGTCAGCTTTGAAATCAGTGGTCACCATTCTCCCGACTAGACCAGCCGTAACTGTTCTTGTCTTCAATTGTTTTATCAATTTAAACATATCCAAAAAGAAGTTCCTCACGATGTTGAGCTGAACTGTTAAATCTAGTCTTCGTTTTGATGACGATATTACTAAAAAAAATATGTTTTTTTTCAAACTTATGTTTTTTTTTTCATTCTAATGTTGTCAATGTTGTCATTATCAAAATTATTAAAAACCTTGTAATTTTATTTTCGTACACATATCGAGTATACCTACACTATAGGAACAGACAAAAATAAAGTTTCCAATAAACAATTTAAAGTCCTGTATTGCGTGACAAACGAAACCCGTTTTGGATTGATGAAGTCAATTGAAACAAACCGCAAGTTATCGCAAACTGTCGGGTCAGTGACCTTTTGTTAAAGATGGAACTTGATATCACAAAATCCCCGTTACACCGGAACGATGGAATATGCTGGTATACAGGGCTACAAAAAACTCCCGAACCTAAAGTACCATAAAAAGTATTCTGTACTAAGCGTACTAAGTAAGGGTCGCATCCTATTCATATTCTGAACAAATTTAGCTAAGGAAAGCAAATTGAAATCGTAAAAAAATTGCCGGCTTTTTAATAAGAAAAGTCATTTCAGGACTATACTGTTCTACGCATAGACATGTAAAGAATAGAAGAATTTGTTTCTTTGTGGATTTAGAATTGCATATTTTATGTGTCAATGTTCGGATGTGTGTCATTCCACTTCGTAAGAACTGAACAGATATGACTCTAAATTGGAGCTTATATAGATTATAGTCTGAAGTAACAAACAAGCTAAAATCTTTTAAACACTAGCATATCACATACATATTTTATCAATTACTCCCTACAGCCTAAGTCGAGATCGTACCATCTGACGTGCCCTTGAGCTAGTCTTCGTACGAGATGACCTCGTAGGAAAGGTTAGCAGGGCCTTATGCTATATATGTTAGCCTGAAATTAGAAAGGTAGTAGATGCCATTTGAAGCCAACCTTAGGTACCCAACAAACTTTAAAAAAAAACAGACCTCTTATTACTCCCACTCATCTTACTCAGATTTTTCTTGAGGCCATAATCCACCACCGGCCTCTAATTCCTCTAAATCCTCATCCATAGCCGTTGTACTCAGTAAGTACATACTTTTCTACACAACTTACTTTTTCTTTTTTTCACCCTAAAAGTGCTTGGAAGAGATCGCTATTAGCGGCGATAGCTATTATTAGCCGATCTGTTGCAATAACTTTAACCTTAGAAATTGTTTCAAATTCTGAATTATTTTTGTGTAGTGTTCTACCAAGTGTCACCGATTATCTATCTAGTTCTCAACAGTTGGCCACCCCATCTTTGGGTTTCAAAATTGGCCCTATAGTAAAAAATATTCACAATTATGAATATCACCACCCACACTTAGATACGTCTTAGTCCTTGTGAGTAACCCTGTAGATTAGAAACCTCAAAACTGCGCAATATACATTCTTGGTTACCACCTGACCTAGAAATACGCCTTAGCCTCTATATTAATAGAACTCTTGGAATCGATAACTCGAAGGATCTGCGAGGCTAAAAAGCGATACAAATAGATAAAAAATCAGTTCTAACCACAGACGAAAACTGAAATAGACCAATTATTTATCCATTACGTGACCCTAGGAGACTTGATTTTTATCGGTTGGATTTATCAAATACAAACAATCAGGTATGAAATTTCTGAAATTGTTAGTTATAACTAGCAGCGGCCAACGGTTTTACCTGCGTAGTTCCCGTTCCTGCGATTATCGTGCGCTGAAAAGTAGCTATTCCTGTGTGCTATTTCAAACCATAAGCTATCTAGTTATGTTCTAAATTTAAACCCGATCCGTTCAGACATACCGACGTGATTGAGCAACAAACATCAAAACTTTCACACGGAAAGTGTCAATAGGCTTGTTTTTTCTTCTCTTTTTTGTAATTTAGAGTGACGGGACGAAAAAGGAAAACGCCTGACGTAAGCAACACGCTTATCCATAACATCACAGTGCCACGTAACTATTTGAACATGACGAGTCCGAATCACTGTTAGCACTGTACTACGCTCTGTATAACAAAGCTTGATCAATAATACACGGGTTATACAAGTTTACTATTGTTCCATTGGCAACAGTTTTAATTTCTCTTCGTCGACGTAAAAACTATCACGATTGGTTTTCTACTAATTTTAACGTTTTCACGGTGTCTATATTACTCTATGGTAATAGTGAAGCGAATCCGAACTGTCTAACTAAATCCAAAACACAATAGCAACTGACACAAGTTCCAGAAATGAATAGAAAACTCCGATTCACGTCTTCGTGATGGCGACATTAAAATATCGATTCGGTAAATCGATTCGGCCATTATCGTTACTTTTATCGATACTCCGCTGATTGGGGCTGATGCTGCTTTTATGACTGTTGTATGAAATTCGCATTTTGCCCGATATCGATATTTTATGATTTACGGCGTTTCCTTTTCTAATTTTCCTAAAATGTGTGAAGCTTTTCCTCTCAATGTTTTATGCGATATTTTGTAAATTTATGTAAAGCTACCTACAATATAAGGATATTATATTATTACTAGCTGACCCGGCAAACGTTGTTTTGCCAAATGAATAATTTCCTAATAAAATAAGGGTTGATCGTAGAAGGGTGAAAATTGAGGATTGTATGTATTTTTGTATGTTGTATCATAAAAAAATTGAAATTAAAAATTTCGTCTAAAAAATAAAATAAAAACTTTAAGGGTGGACTACCCCTAATATTTAGGGAGATGAAAAATAGATGTTGGCCGATTCTCATAGATACCGGATAAGCACAAAAATTTTCATCAAAATCGGTCAAGCCGTTTCGGAGGAGTATGGCAACAAAAACTGTGACACGAGAATTTTATATATTAGATAAAATATTAACTATTAACTTAGAAGATTAGCTATGATAGTATGTTTGCCCACAGAGCCATTGAGCTGGGCAGGTTTTATTTATTTAGGATTATTATGTGTACTATTGACTCACACAGATGTTGAGGATTCGATTCCCATCTCGGACAAATTATTGTGTGATGTTTGTGTGTTCTGTCTGAGATTTTAAGAGCATAAGTACGTGTTTGAACATTTAATTTGTGTAAGTATATCATTGATTAGTTCTCATTCCAGTTATCTAGTTCCCATAGTACAAGATTTGCTTAGTTTGGATCTAGGTGGAGTGCAGTGTGAGAAATTGCCACTAATATTTGGATAATTTTATAATTACCAGTATATGTGTATTTATTTTATTTTTAACCTCCGACCAAAAAAGAGGTGTTATAAGTGTCTGTCTGTGTGTGTCTGTGGCTGTGGCATCGTAGAGCTCAAACGGATGGACCGTTTTTCGGATTTCGATGCGTTTTTTTATTTGATGGTGAGTTTCTGGTGTGGTGGTTCTTAACTATGTTTGGTTAATATCGATTCCAGATCCACAAAATGGCGGCCAAAATATT
The DNA here is from genome assembly GCA_017562165.1 of Ectropis grisescens. NCBI lineage: Eukaryota > Metazoa > Arthropoda > Insecta > Lepidoptera > Geometridae > Ectropis > Ectropis grisescens. Next base: position 26,932,043 of record CM029775.1, read on the forward strand.
TTGTTCACAACCTTCCTCAATATGGGTGGGTATCAAAAGAGAATCCGTGTAATGAATATACACTGTAACAAATTTCAAATTCAAGATGGCCGCCACCACAAAATGTCCAATTTCATTTCTTTTTTCACTTCTCCCGCAATATGTGTATCAAATGAAAGGGCTTGACTAGTAGAGCGTTTGACAAAATACAAATCCGATATTATAATGAATCAAAACTTTTAATTTTGTTCTTGTAATGATTATAGGTGATTGTTTAGATTAACTTATAGTCGACACTGTTAATATTTATTAATGATATCAGATTCTGTTATGTATATGTATATATGAGTAATATAAATAAATAAATAAATAAATATTGGTGGACATTTCACACACAATGCCATCTGACCCCAAACTAAGCAAAGCTTGTAGTAGGGAAGCCAGATAGCTGACATAATACTTAAATATATTTTTAAATACATACTCATTATACATAGAAAACACCAATATATCTATTTACTAAATATATTTGTGTTCCAACATTGATATATTTATGAAAAGGATGAGTTTAAGAGTTCAATGTATTCCAAAATACAAACAGATGTGACTCAAAATCGGAGGGCTTTATATTTCCTTGGTATCAAATAAATAAATGCGACAAATTTTGTTACTTATCGGATTATTTATTGAAGTTGACTGGAAAAGTACCACGCCTACGTCAATTGTACGAGCAAGTAGTAATTTGCAAACATTACTGTGTTCCGGTTTAAAAGCCACAGAAATATACCGTCGAATTCAAACTGGGGTTTGAAACAGAGTGGCATTTTATAACGGGCAATTGTCACGCTTACTGTCGGGCGACAACCCTAGTAGTCCAGTCAATTTAGACCAAAAATTGAGAGTGTAGAGGTGCATAAATTCACAACAACCTAAAAATTAGTAAAATTGTTCAATACATAATTATTTAAAAACAAAATTATAAAGTTCCTTGCCAATCGCTTGTATGAATAAAATCGAGGTCAAAGGTAAAAAAAAATCTTTGTGATTATCAGTAAAACAGTAAGTTTTATCATAAAAGTACCTAATATGCCTAGTAAAATATAGATCATATTTTTTTTACAAAAAGTGTGACAGTATTTTTAACCCCAGACCAAAAAAAGGGGTGTTATAAGTTTGACGTCGATGTCTGTCTGTCTGTCTGTGTGTGTGTCTGTCTGTGGCATCGTAGAGCTCAAACGGATGGGCCGATGTCGATGCAGTTTTTTTATTTGAAAGTTAAAATCCGTGCTGGTGTTCTTAGCTATGTTCGGTTAATATCGATTCAAAAGTCCGCCTCCACAAAATGGCGGACATAATATTTTCTTCACAACCTACCTCAATATGGGTATCAAATGAAAGGGCTTGACTAGTAGAGTACTATACGCTATAACAAATTTCAAATCCAAGATGGCCGCCACCACAAAATGGCGAATTATATAATATTTTTCACTACTACTTCAATATGGGTATCAAACGAAAGGGATTGATGAGTAGAATACTTCGCACTATGACAAATTTCAAATCCAAAATGACCGCTACCACAAAATGGCGAATTACATTTATTTTTTCACAACTCCCTTAATATGGGTATCAAATGAAAGGGCTTGACTAGTAGAATGTTGTACAGATAACAAATCTAAGGTAGTCGGGGGTTAATCAAAATTTTTTAATTTTGTTCTTGTTTTCCTACGAGCCACCGTTTACGAGAAAACTATAACACAGTCATGACCCGGAATTAATCATAACATGAGGGCACACTCCAGTATTGTCAAATAACTAGATTATCCCTTTATATACACGACACATTTCTGGATTGTTTCGAAAATATAAAACTCACGCCACAATTCACTTTACACGCTACAGTGCTAATGGATTAGCGTCTAGAAAAATTGCTCCGATTTATATATGATCCTCCACTAACACTTACGGTTCTATTTTCATTACGATAGATAGGATTTATTGTTTTTTCACGTACGAACCAAGTTGGCGTAGAACAACAACACCTGAAGATTGGAACCGCAAAAAAAATTAAAACTAACAAAAATATGCTTACACTACTTCACGTACGAAAGTTCTATTGCCCTAGTGGTACGGTCCATTTCCAAATGTCCTCGAATAAGGTAGCTGTACCTAATTTTAGCCGATAAAGGTTGATCATATCAATGCCGCCACAGCTCCAACTTAGAGTACCTATACAACCGAACTAAATTAGTCATGGCTTTACCAATCGTATCTGTGTCTAGCTCTCTTAATTTCCCCTAAAAATCAAAGAGAAAGCAATAGCAAAGCTTTAAATATTTTAGACAGGTGGACTACTCCAGGTTTGACTCGAGATGGCTACAATATAGTTAATCTATTTTAGTAACGTCCAATGCTCCATCCTTGATGCGCTCTTGCAATTCTGTGGTTATTTGTTCATAGCTTTTCACTACATTTCGTTTATTCTTGTCTAGTCTAATAAATCTATGATATCGTTATAACTTAGCGTGGGCTGCAATACTGAAACAGTTTAAAACTCGATTTGATTGAAATTGGTAAAAAATAAACTTCAGCATTACTCAAACAATATGAGCTTACAAGCCGTATTCCGAACATTTAACTGGCCTTGTGGTTTAGAGAGTCTGCCCACTATGGAGGCTGTAGGTTCGATTCTCGCCCACAACAAATATTTGTGTGATGATTACGAATATTTGTTCTGTCTGGTTGTTTATATTATATTACAATTATATAAGTACTAACAGCGCCCGCGGCTTAATCCGCGTAAAAAAATAACCTGTGCTACTCCAGACCATTATTTATATATATGTACCAAATTTCATTCAAATTCCTTCAGTAGTTTTTGCGTAAAAAAGTAACAAACATTCACCCATCCTTAATACCAACTCTGACGTCCAAGAACGGCAGAGATCCACCTCCAATTCAAATGTGAACTTAATGTTGACATGTATCGAGTTGAGATGCTCCAAGAAACGGTTTACTGCTTCCCTATCTCCTTTTAAAATGCAGAAAACGTCGTCCACGTATCTAATCCACATTCTGACCGCGGCTGATTGAAAGTCAACAAACTTTTCGAAATGCTCCATCCAGATGTTGGCTAACACTGGTGCCACAGGACTCCCCATAGCTACGCCATCTATTTGTAGGGAATGCTGCCCACGGTATAGAAAATAGTTACCGTCTAAGCACGGTGCGGGAACTGGTCATTAGATCGAGCTCCACGACCCGAAGATTCTCTCCACCGAACGTCATTAACGCAAGAATAGTTCGGGAAGCCTTAGAAATTAAAAAACCATCGTAATTTCAACCGGGCGGGATGGTTTTCGGTTATCGGCGTCGTGGAATCCAGTCATAAATAAATGTACGCATCGCGGAGTGAGTTCGGAGAAGCCTAGTGATACGGTTAGTGTTGTGTGTCGTGGTGGTAACCCTGCGCTTTTTGAAGACCGAATGAGGGTATATCTAGATCCCCTCATTTCGCAATGAGACGACCCGCAATTTCTTCACTCTTCTCGTGACCACGGCGGTTATAACGCTGCCGAAACGTCGAGGTATTTAAACAATGAATTAAATCGTGATTAAGTCCTGTACATTATAAATATTATGTGTTCAAATCACGAAAGTTTAAAAACAATATATGAATCCTGACAAATTTCAACCAAAGTCAATTCAGTTCATAAATTTCTCTTAAAGACTTCATACGACCTGACCTTCCTTACATTAATTTTGTAACACGAGTACGGTAGCAAGTTTTTTTCGGTGGCATCATAACTGAAAGAGACATGCACAAAACTGTTTTATCCCGGTATTCAATAAAACTATTCAATAAGCATATAATTTAGCGGGCCGCTAAATGATGTTTCATTTTTGTCTAATTGCAATAAAGACATTATACTCGTATAATGCTTGACAGTTTTCTGTACAATAATTATTGTAATACAGTAAAGTCGGTTCAAACTTTGAAAATGTATACAATTTGTATACTCTTTCTTTTGTTTTTATTTTTACTAATTGACGTGTAAATTGTACATTTATGAATAAAGTACTTTGATTTTGACTTTGTTCCCACTGCTGGGACTCGGGGCCTTCTCACTCAAAAAGAGAATCAAGGCTAGACCAGTGCGGGTTGGTGGGTAAAGTTGGTGTCGTGTTATATAAGAATCTAATTTTGTCGTTTTCGAAAGTATTATCAAATTCGCAGCCATAAGTCCTCGCTTCTTTGTGTGCTTGGCCAAGGTCAGTGGTCCGAGGACATGAAACTCTTGAGGAATGATTTTTTCTCAGTTCCGTCGATTACATAGCTCTACCATTTTTTTACTGATTTTTCGTGGGAGGTTCGTAATCTTTGCTATGTATAGGCAAGGATTATTCGAAGACGCCTGAATCGATTTGTTTTTTTCTTCTTTTTTTGTTTCAAAGGGTATATGTTATGTACAAGCAATGCCTAGCGGTTTTACCCGCGTAGATTTTCGGGATTAAAGAAACCTATGTATTCTTTCAGATTAAAATTCGGAAAAAAAAATTTGTGATAAATCGATTATATTTTGGTTTAAAACAAAACTAACGTGCTTATCAAGAAAAAAAAAACATATTGGTGGACAATCTGACCCCAAACTAAGCAAAGCTTGTGATGTGGCGGCCAGATAGCTGATATAACACTTACATAGTCGTAAATGCATCTTATTATACATAGAAACACCCAGACATAGTACAAACATTTGAATTCATCGCACAAATGTTTGCACTGGGTGGGGATTGAACCCACGACCCTCGGCTTCGCAGGCAGAGTCACTACCCACTAAGCCACAAGGCCAGTCAAAAGAAGAAACCGATTCACTTATTTGAAGACACCAAGATAGTAAGTAACCATCGGGAAAACCCCACTCAGCCAACGCATTCCACGGCTTAGACGCTCATATCACAGAAGTAGAGTCAAACCGTTTCGCTCGTGTCTTTGGAACATCAATCATGAAACGATGTCGCATTTCCAAGGTACGAGCATTTCGATAGAAAAAGGGCTATGTATAAAATTATAATATGTAGTAGTATAGTTTGAGAAAGCTCTCGGTCCCGCTGCGTAGGGGTCGTCATAGTAGGTACTCGAGAAGTCGCGGAAGTCCATCGTAAGCCGCATCGTCGCATAACATCAGTCGAGACAGCGGTCAAGTGTAAACCTATAAAGTTGAAAAAAAGGTTTTAAATCGCATTACAATGAAAGCACTCGTCGGTACTCCTTTGGTGTGGTTGAGCATAGAGCATTACTACTGCAGCGGTACTTCGGTGCAACGGTACCGGTTTCACACTTGACGTACCACCGAGAGAGCCCATCTCAAATGTACAGTTCTACCAACATTACTCTTGAAGACTACACACAGCGCCACCGCTATAAGTCTCAAACTAAACTGATAATTACGAAGTACAATTTTAGTTCACGCATTTAGGCATATTTAAATAACTTTGCAAGTTTACCTGATTGGAGTTATTTATGGCTTAATCCACAACAACTATTTTGCAGAGCAGATAATTATCATTTGCTACCACCATGTTATCGTGTATAGTATCAACTTCATTGTTTAGACTAAAGGTAATGCTCAGGTTACGCTAGTTTAGTGAGAGAACGGCGACTGCCGATCCATAGCCTCTGGTCCAAACCCCACGCGCACCACTGTCTTTTCGGAGTCATGTCCGTAATGCTGCTAACTTAAAACGGCGAAGGAAAGTATCGTCAGGAAATCGACATGTACCTAGAATAGAATAGAATAAATTTATTATCAATGCTAGTTACGCTCACAAAATATTGATAACTACACATCCTGAGTATTCTCAGCAGACTCGTCAAGTAGGTACAAATTTGTAGGTAGGTTACATTGATAGTTAATAATAATTTAAAATAACAACAATAACATAATTAATAAATTCAGCTGTAAAAGGGCTGTGTCAAAGTTTTCTTTTAATTTGTAATAGAAATAATAAATAAATGAAAGCGACAGTAGCAAATATTCCCTAAGATTAATACGATAGATGCAATGATCCAAAGTTAGATCCTTGCTAGTCGATGGGGTGAGAACAATGTAATTGAAATCTGACTTACATACCTAGAATCTTTCGAGGTCAGGCGTCATCTCACGCACCGCACTGGGGTTGCGTTTATGGCGTTGCCTCTTCCTTGCGAGCGGAGGCCCCTAGTCGTGGCAGTGGACCTTTGGAGTCCTGGAGTGGGCTGTTTAATGTAATGTGCGCTTTCGGCGCTTCTTGCTTTAGCTGCTAGCCGGACAGATACCGATTTATGACTATTCATGCTATCAACATTTAATTACTTTACATCGATTATTATTCAATCAATATAGAGGTTTGTTTATGTATTACTTATTACTTTCATCATGTACGTATCCTGCTAATATTATTAATCCGAAAGATTGGAGGGTTCGTAGTTTGATGGTCAATACCATCGGAATACCGGAACGGATTGGTTTAAAATTTGGATAACAGATATTAATTGTAGTGTAGAATGTTTTTTTTTTGACGTGACAACGTCTTATAAATTGGTTTGCCGGGAGACACTTCAAGAAACTGCGTTACGCTCCGCTCACGTTATGCGCTCACAACGAAAGCGAGTGAGAGGCACGCGTCCCTTCCACTCGGGCATGGTAAGCCCGCCTAAGAGCGAGAGAGACAGACATAAAAAGTGAAAGGCACGCGTCCCTTCCGTAAAATTATTTTACCACTCAAAGTCGTTGTCACGTAAAACTTTCGCCCGTATACCGACTTTACAGGCAACCAATTTTTTTTATTCTAATTTATAGTTTGTGTAATTTACTTAATCAACAAAAAACTTTATTTTGTATAACTAATATATTTAAATTGTAGTTAGAAGAATCATAAACTCACAAAAATAAAGTAACGATGACATTTAAATTCTGTATTACAAGCTATCACATAGCCCGCCCTGCACCGTTCCTGGCGCAAAGGAGCACAAAATGCGGGCGGCATTACCACGCTGAATTGCGATAGAAATCCTTTGCACTAGAAACGAACCAGACCGGGAGTCGCCACCTTTACCGCGAATTCGGCGACCAATGTCTTTCACCAGGGTTTTAACCTCGGCTCCCCAACTGCCCATGGTTTCCACAGCTACTGGTACAAAATAATACTGCGGTTCCATCGTCGCGTACTTTTGGTGCTAATTACACATTTTCATCTCTAAAATGTTATTGGCACGGAAACTACGCGGGCAAAACTGCGGTGCGCTGCAGGCTAGTCAATACTAAAAGTAACATAGATTATAAATGCTTTGCTCTACATTTCTTTCATATCAGTGTGCATTCGTTCCGACGATTCGGGCTCAAACTTACAACGAATAGACGTTCTAAGATTTCACTTCTATTGATAGTCCCTGTGACTGCCAAATTATTTTATTACTATAGCTTCTTACTCTAAACTTTGGCAAACCAAGGTATGTGTAACGGAACGCGTAATGGTGTTGCCAAGCCAATCTTGTCTCCTTATTCCTATTTTACAAGATTAATATCACTAATTTTCATTTCATTCGAATGTTTATCTCTCGTTTATTGCTGACTGTACATAAAAGTAGGTTTATTTACCTTAGCTACTTTATTTCTTCGTTCTTTCACGTTTCGGAGGCTAATTACGAAGAACCCTGGGGCAGACGCACGGAGATAAATATATATTAAGAGCTAATTTTGTACGAATCATTTATTTGCTCCCTTTTCCAAGTTCTTTTGAAATAAGATATCAGTAAGATTATGGAGAAGTACTCGCGTAATGGGGAGAGGGTGATTTTATTTTTCGCTGTTAAATAATTTTATTTGGAGCAACAGTTTGTTTTGATAAAAAATACATTTTAGCATACAATTTTATTATAGTCCTCATATAATTTGAAGACGAAAGAAAGAAGGAGCTTGATCGTAAGCGTGATGAGCTCAAGAATAGGCTCAAAATTATATTTATGTGGATGGCATCCTAACTTGCCTTGACTATTCGCGAACTTTCACAGTAATAATAGGTGACATAAGTCATCTGAGAGCACACCAACCACGGTAAATGTAATGAAAAAAAAAACCAGAAGCAGTCGACGTAGACGAGATCTGCTGGAAGACATCATCATCATCATAATAAATTATAAGATACTATCACTAAGTCGTCCAGATGCATGAAAGTAAATTTTAGTTTTTTGTTCACATTTTAAATACCAAAGCACCGATTTCGATAAAAATATATAAATATGGATCTGACTTGGCGAATTTTTATATACGAGTTGTTACATTACTCATAGCTTTCGTAGATTATAATGCTATAAGTTATAAATTGTGTAATTTTACATTTATCTATAACTTAATTATTCATACGTATACTGTTTGTGTCGCTGTAAATAAATGAATTATTAATTTATTCTTCAATTAATATGGATTGACAGTAGAAAGAAACTAGCCATCGTAAACAGAGGTTTTCAATGATTGTTTTAGTAGATATTCAATAAAAAAAACAACATTTGATGTGTCTGTGGTTGTGGCTCCCAGTGAAAGCGCATTTCGATGCATTTTTTAATCTGACGTGAAGATCTAGTTACCTAGTTCTCAGGAAAAATTTAGATTTGTCCTTGTATTTAATAAAATCTTCTTTTTTCAGGTAATACAATTATAAATATTCAGATCTGGCGTCCGATCGTAAGTAAGCAACCAAATTGTAGTTACCTTGATCATTGCATGGATGATATACGTGGATGTATCCAATACAGTACAAAATACAAGACAATTTTTTTAAGCTATTGCATATCTTTTATCGCGTGCCTGGGGACCGAATTTTAGTGATCGTGCATCTCTTTCTTATGTTCACAAGAAAGAGGGATGGAAGACCGTAACGCCGTCCTCCCCACTCGGTCATTCGACTTTGAATCTTATTTGTATTAGCTTTATAGAATAAATGCTCTTAGCAGTGTTGCCAACTTAACGGATTTCCCGTGATATTTTTTTATGGTAAACAAATGTCACTCTTCAAAATAAAAGCAATTCCGAAAAATTGTTAACAATCCTATTGCTTATGTTGATAAAAATGCATGCAACATGCAATAGCTTTACCGCGGCAGTCTCCGAGTGCCACACTTATTTTTTTATTAAAAAGCCACAAAACACAAAAATATATCTATTAAGCACTGTACTTTTAGTTCTATGTTCTCATTGCTGGGAATCAGGGAATCAGGACCGTCTATCAAAGACTGAGTGTGGTACTACCGCAGGCGAATTCTCCAAATTTCTACCACTAAGAAACTGTTTTGCTTTAGAATAATTATTATTCATAAAAGGTGTGTTACTTCCCCAGGGGAACTCAAGAATATATTTTTTGATATAGTGACGAGACAAGCAGGAAATGTCTGGTGGTAAGCAACATGCCTGTCCAATACAGCACAGTGACACGCAGCCATTTAAACATGAAGAGTCCAAATCTTTAGCTAGAACTACAACACTAAGCCCGTAGTCCAGAAATATAGGATTTCCCTATGCAATTTCTGTAATTTTCTTCTTTGTATCTGTTTCCAGAGGGAACATTGACCTTCAATCGAAACATAATGGTGTTTTCACATAACCACTTTGCGGTAGATTAATTGACAAAGGCGTGGTACTTCCCCAGGCGGACTCTAAAAGTTGGGACTATTTAATAAAATCAGCCCAAAATGAAATAAGTTTCGTCCGGCGCTCGGTACCCTCGGTGTAAATCACAGTCGGCCGAGCTAATTACTCTCAACTTTCCTTGTTTTACTACAATATTACTTTTGAGTATTGTTTGAATTTTTCTCAAAACTCTCCGTTTCAACGGATTCACTTTTTTTTTTGTCGCAAGTATAGAACTGCGCGTTATAGTTCCCAAGTTACTACTTAAAATTCTCTTGAGACTGGCATAGTTTTTGCGGTATTTTGCTCTTTAAAAACAAAACTTAGTATTGATAATTTACGGCTGGTCTAATAGGGAGAACGGCGACTGCCGATCCTTAACCCCTAGATCGAATTCCACGCGTATCACTGTCTTTTCGAAGTCATGTGCGTAATGCCACAAACTTATAGTCCAAGATCCCAGGGCCGCCAGACGTCACGTATTTTCTGATGGATGAAATGTGCACGATTGAGTAGAGCTAGTACGTACTAAGAACACATGCTTACCCGCTAACTTGCTTATGGTAGCGGTTCGCCCGGAGACCGCAACACGAGACCGACACGCGAGACCGCGACCGGAGACCGCGACAGGCACTTGACACTATGGAATTGTATGGGCGCCAGTTCGCGCCGAGACCGCGACAGGAGACCGAGACACGTGTTGCGAGACATGTGTCGCGGTCTCGGCGCGAACTGGCGTCCATACAATTCCATAGAGTCAAGTGCTTGTCGCGGTCTCCGGTCGCGGTCTCGCGTCGCGGTCTCATGTTGCGGTCTCGAACCGCTACCTTTAGACGGCTAATTTTGAGATATGGGGTCTGCCGGCCCTGAGATCTTACTCTATTGAACACGTTGAAGAAAAACTTCGTGTATCCGATACTAATTAGTCTAGCAATTTTCATGACGTCAAACATTTCTTCGCAGCAGTTCATGAGTTCAAGCGGCTTCAAGTTTGCTTCGACCTTGTTTTCGTGAGCATAAGTTTTCTTTTTGTGGGAATGATTTCAATGATGTTATCACGCCATTGTTTTATTTTACGGCGAGTTTCTCTGCCAAGTTAAACATAAATTCGTAAGTACAACTTTTTTTTAAATTCATGCTATAGAATAGACGAGCTAAAATATCTGTTAACATAAATTATGTTTTAAATTAGTAACATCAATTGTGCTCAATCGATCAATTCTTTGAGTTTTCTGTAATATTTTTAATTTACTTAAAGGGGCCCACCCCTTGACGTGACACGCAGCTATTGGAACATGAAGAGTCCAAATCATTAACCTAGCACTGCACTGCGCTCGTCACCCAGAGATTTAAGATGTTATATCTCCAAGTCCTATAATTTCTCTGGTTACATTGCCCTTCAAACAGGAACACAGTAATGTTTGCACATTACTGCTTGGTGGTAGAATAACTGGCAAAGGTGTGGTACTTCCACAGGCGGACTCTAAAAAATGTGTCTAAGTAAGCGTAGGCTTAGGAAACAGATAGACAGAGTCAATGACCCCCGATAAGCGGGAGTAGACTAATCACCGGTCGTAAATCAATTGTAGCGGCAAACTGCTAATAAGGATAACTAAATAACTGTGAGTACCCGTATAGATAGAACGAAGACTTGCGGTCTATTTGTAAACAATCCTGTTGGATATATCGGTGGGTAATTCACACACAACACCATCTGACCCCAAACTAAGCAAAGCTTGTACTATGGAAGCCAGATAGCTTATATAATACTTATATAATTTTTAAATACATACTTATCATACATAGAAAACACCCAGACACATATCGTTTTGTAATCTGTACTGTTTTACTTAATATTATAAATCTGAAGATTTTATTTGTTTGAACGCGCTAATCTCAGGAACTCCTGAACCGATTTCAAAAAACCTTTCACTGTTAGGTATTTATGTGATCCCTGCGTGCTATAGGGTATATATGTACCACGGATAAAGCCGGGGCAGGCCGCTAGTGTCTAAATAATATTATTAAGGTGCGTCCCCCAGCAAAACGAGTTTTTTGACCAGTTTTCACAGCTATCTACTACAATAGCCAAAACAAATATCAACTGGTAAAAAATATAAAGTAAATTAAATTTCTACAATTTCTTGGCTTCAAAATGGTAGTTTCGTTTTTTTGTTAATTAATTTATTGTTTCAATAATCTTCTCAGAACGAAACCATAAAAAATAGAGATAATTGTAATTATCATGCATCTACTCGAAAAAGCGCCATTATATGGATTTTGTAGTTACACTATACCAAACAAAAAATGACTACGATACTCGCACTTTGTTCAGAAGGTTCGAGTAACGTCACGTTATGGTACGATTTCAACTATAGAGTGACGTCACAACCCCTCATCCCGGAAGTTTTATGATCTATATCTCTGTCAATTTTTGATAATTTGGCAAAACAAAAAATATTGATCGCATATGTTTTCTTAATCTACCTGACTGGCTCATTTGAATGATGTATTTTTAACCCTGTCGTCATCCCAATTCAACAGGCCTTTCAACGAATCAAAAAGTTCCAAAACATTTTCTACGATTGAGCCATATACCACAGAGTAGTCAGATTATCATTGAATACGTTTGAGCTGATCTGTGAGCTGGTTCACAGATACAGCTCAAGCACTTGTGCCGTGAGCAGCGCAGCTCATGTATTGAGGGTATCCATGACTAGTCTTAACTTCATTCTCCAGCCTAGTCCATTAATTTTTTTTAACTTTTACAGGTTTACTCTTGATCGCCACCTCGCCTGATGTTAAGCGACGATGCGGTCTACGATGGAGCATGCTTACCTAGAAGAAACTGATTCACTCTCGACCTGAAGACACAAAGATTGTAATCATAAGGGAAAACCCCTCTCAGGCAACGTATTCCACAGTTTAGACGTTCTTATTACAAAAGTAGAGTCAAACCTCTTCGTTTGTGTCTTTGGAATATCAACCATGAAACGATGTTGCTTTTTCGAGCTACGAGCATTCCGATAGAAAAAAAGGCAAGGTGGTATTAGATCATGCAAATCAGTCGCACATTCTCCGAAGTGTATCCGATATAAATCCGACACGCTAGCAATTTTTCGGCGATGTTCTTGACTTTCTTTGAAGATGAGAGGATCTTCCAACTAAAACGGTTATCACTTTACTATTGCTCTCTTTTATCTCAAGCTAACTAAAAGACAGCCGTATCAAACTCAAAACTATTCATACAAGCTTTGTTTAGTTTGAGGTCAGATGGTGTTGTGTGTGAATTGGCCAACCAATATGTATTTATTACCAGCTGTACCCTGCCACGCTGCGATGTAGCACATTGTGATGCAAAAATAGTTATAAACAATCCTTGATAGGGATTATATATCATTCTAAAATTTCAGCTCGATCGGTGCAGAACTTTTTGAGGTTTTGAAGCGTACACAAACCAACATAACATTTTTATAGATAGAGATTTATTTATTCCAGTAAAGCGGTAGACCTCCGCAAGTGAGCGACAATCTGATTTTTGAGTCGCTTTCAGATGCTCGAAATAGCATCATACTTCCTGTCATATTGGTAACATTAATAATTATAACCTTAAATTTTAATGATGATGATGATGTTGGAAACTCTGGAACGTGCGGTATGGTTCAAAGTGCCTAAAAAGTAGCCCCTAATAAACCCGAGAGAATGAAAGGCTTATTTCTAGACTGTAGTACTTAATTATCGTATCGGATATAATAGAAATCTTCGAATCAACCCACTGCGAATGTCGTTACCGTATTTTAAAAGTTATTCTATTCTTTTTAACCCCCGACCAAAAAAAGGGGTGATATAAGTTCGACGTCGATGTCTGTCTGTCTGTCTGTTTGTCTGTGTGTGCCTTGGCCGATTGCGATGCGGTTTTTTTGTTTGAAAGTTAATATCCGTGCGAGTGTTCTTAGCTATGCTTGGTTAATATCGATTCAAAATGGCCGCCTCCACAAAATGGCGGACAAAATATTTCTTCACAACCTCAATATGGGTATCAAATGAAAGGGCTTAACTAGTAAAGTACTATACGCTGTAACAAATTTCAAATCCAAGATGGCCGCCACCACAAAATGGCGAATTGTATAAATTTTTTCACTACTACCTCAATATGGGTATCAAACGAAAGGGCTTGATTAGTAGAATACTTTACACTATGACAAATTTCAAATCCAAGATGGCCGCTACCACAAAATGGCGAATTACATTTCTTTTTTCACAACTCCGTTAATATGGGTATCAAATGAGAGGGCTTGACTAGTAGAATGTTGTACAGATAATCTTAGGTAGTCGGGGGTTAGTAAAAATTTTTAATTTTGTTCTTGTCTCTCTATATTTTCAAGCGAGTATAAAGACATATCAAACCCACTTCAGTACAGCGGTAGACCTCCGCTCGTGACCGACAATCTGATTTGCGAGTCGCTCTCAGATGCTCGAAATAGCATCATAATTCCTGTCACATTGGTGACATCATTAATTTAACCTCAAATTCTGAGGATAAGCGAACAGTACATTGTTAGACATTGAGTCAGGCAGAAAAATAGAACTATTGCCAGTCTCGTAGCATACCCTTTGAGGCCCGTGGCAAATTGATGGATGGATGGCTAGGGTCTTCTTAGTAAATCGTCACTTTGTAATAAGGTTTATTTGTACTGATGATAAATGGTATTTGTTTATGTCTAACTTGAATTGATTTCAAGTACTTGGTTGTTTAAATTGTTGTGTGGTCTTTATGTATGTCGAATTTTAACAACAAACATTTCGAAATACATAAATATCCCGTAAATATGTTGTTGATACATAAATATCCCGCATCGCACTTTATCCGTTGCTAAAACGCTCCTAAGATTTTCACGTTGAATGACAATGACCTTTGCTGTAACCTGTAGTAACTCTGTAATGAAACGCGTAATAATTAATTTCAACGATAGTCTTAGGTTTAAAAACTTAAACGTAACATTAATAAATAATCTTTTTATTGGTATTACTATTAGTATTATTATTCTTGTGTTTAGTGACTTACTGAGTTTTTTACATATTAAAACAATCTATAAACAATTGAATTTATTATGCCCTTCAGGTCACAAGCGTGTTCATAATCACAGATTTTAGGCATATGCTCTGTGAAAGTAAGTAAAAGTAGAAACTACTGGAGCTGTTATGTATGGAGCAAATTTTTTTTTAAAATACAATTTACCCTCTCAAGTCCCGAGGCCCCTTGGCAAGTAGTCCTCTCAGCCATCTTATTGTTGCGCTACTTTCTAGCTAGTACGTTTGACAAATGTCAATTAAGAATTCGGAATATATTCGGACTTGGTACGAATTGCAGCAATTTGTCTTTACGAGCTAATCTTCCAAATTAGGTCTTAACCCGCTCGTTTTAGCCTGAAACTCTAGGCCAACTAGATGAACAAAGTTTATCGTATTGGTAGATGTTTTCCGCATCTGCTTTATTTTTTGTGGGTGAAATGTGTTTACCCATCGTCCGCTGATAAGGCACACCTCTTGGAATACCCTGAAGTAGTATGGGTACCGGCTAAACCCCTCACAGGTTTCTCCAGCCGTGGCTTGGCGACAGAGTCGCGGGACACTCTCGCATTCTACCGAGACCCTACCACTTCCACCGCCCTTGTAGGCCCCCGTCGCGAGGTAACGAACCCTCACATAAGGGTCCAGGGATGGCAGGTAACCATCTACGATAACGGGACGCTGAGACGCCGTTTCACTCTAGATTTAAAGACATTTTGATTGTATCAATTGGACAAAATCCACTTGGACAGTATATCCCGCGTCTTGGCTGCACTTAAGACGAAAATGGAGTCAAATGACTTCGTGTTTCTGGATCGTGAACCTTAATTATATCGGAGTAATTTTTTTGAGTTTCGAGATGTCCATAAGAAGAACAAAAAACGCTAAGTGGTTGTGGTTCAGGTAGTCGTGAAGAGCAAAGACAATCTGCAATATATCCAGTAAAAGACCGGTAAAGAAGCTATAATGCTATAATAAGAAGCTAAGTGTTTATTGTCATTACTGCATCGTTCCAAGGTTGGCGTTCCATAGACTCAAACGAGTAGATTTAACTCCACTTTGTCATAAAAACGTCTAGGCTGTGGAATACATCTTCGAGTCGAAAGTGAATCGGTTTTTTTCTACATAAACACGTTTCATCATACATTGTATCGTCGCATTATAAAATAGTTTTTAACAAAATCAAAACAAATGGTGTGATTTATTTTTGGCACTCTGCCCATTGCTTTATCCAAATATGTCCCAGGTCTAAACTGCCACGTACCCAGTAATGGATGAAGTGTCGCGGGGATTACTCGGGACGGATGGATCCGGTTAAACTTTATTTCTTTCTGCTCGCTATTTGAATGGGAAACAATTCCCTCGACTGAAATATTGGAGCGAGTTTTTTTGAATGCTCGTCGACTTTGAGGCATTGGAGCGGGTTTTGTCGTTTGATTGTTACTTAAAGATAGGATGGAATTTAATGGTTACGTTCAATGGAATTAGTTCTTGGTGAAATTTGGAAGAAAGTCAGGTAGAAAAACACAAATACATGTTATGCCCACCAAGAAAATTACAGTTAAATACAATTCAAACGAAAAATTATGAGATATAGTCAAGTGTCTGAGTTTAATTTTAAATTGAAGTCGCCTATAATCTTCGGGACAGTTAAATTATTGTTTATTTTTTCTGTTTGTTACCTCAGGACTTCCGGCTGCGTGAACTAATTTTGATATATATTTTTTAGATGTGTAGCTGTCCCATATTAACCCCAGCATATTTCGGTTTATATTATACCAACAAACCAATACTTTTTTCTATTTAAATTGGTTGTTTCGTTTTTAAAAAAATCATGTATTATTTTTTTATAATGAATTTTTCAGAAGTTTTAAAACTACACACTAAACACCTTCAAACAAATTACCAACTCCTGACAAAACCAAATGGCCGTATAAAATAGGAGTAGTAAACCGGGCAGTTTAGATTTAACTACTTGTCCAAACTGAGTTTAACAGGGAAGGAGTTTGAACTCGCCAGCCGGAGTTAAAATAGCTTCGTAGAGCTGTTAATTCGTTGCAAGCTTTACAGCCCGGATTTTGTTGCGGGAACTTGAAATTTAATAAGATTAAAGTGGTGCTCCGAGTCCGACATACTCTCCGTAATCCGTCTTATTGAATTGTACACTTTTATTTGTGAAACAAGAGAGCTTACCGTGATACCGAACATTTTCTTCGTGTTTTCCAAGTTACGACTGAAAATTGTAAGCATCGTTTTGAAGTGGAATCTTCTTTTGACGCAGCACACACAGATTTTTCGTGGGCTGTGAATTGAGCTCAAGCGTCACGCTCGTAAATGAAAGAAATCTTTTGGGGGGAACTCGGGATCATGGCCATGTTTTCATCTGCGTATTTTGCAAAGTGAGCAATCAAATTCTGAGTTATAAGTTTTCGCTTCTGTCAGCAGTTCGTATGACTGCCAATTTATTTAATTTAGTTACGGCTGGTCTAGTTGAGATAACGGTGACTGCCGATCCGGAGCCCCTGGTTCAAATACCACGTGCACCACTGTCTTTTCCAAGTCATGTGCGTAATGCCGCTAACTTAAAAACGAGGAAGGAAAACATCAAGTTGCACTGCGTCAGCGTAGTGGATTATGGCATTGGCTCTCTCTTTGAGAGAAGAGCCCGAGTTCCAACAGTGGGCATTTAGTAGCTGTTTATTTATGCTACAGTCAGTATTGAGGTCAAATTATATTGGTTTTAACTCGTGTTTAGTTTGCTCACTAGGCTATCACGCCAATGGAGCCATTCGCTCAGTACAATAATTATGATCATCTCTTCTAGGACGCAAGGACGTTCCTTGATCATCTCTAGAGCTGGCCCACGCTCAGGTCGCGAAGTCTGAGGTGCCCTTGGGCTAGTCGTCGTAGGAGATCTAGTATTCGTTGAGTACCGTAATATTAGACTACCCTACTGCGCTAAGCCAACATTTGCTAAGCAGTTGAAGCAACAAGAGACAAACTGCCATAGGTCCCTTTAAAAGTGAATGATACCACACGTGTATGTTATGGACCAAGTGATAAATGGAATGCCCCATTTATCACTTGGTCCATATAACATAATTCTTAAAAATCATGCATAATGACCGGGCACTATTAAAAATGCCCACTAAGAGATGCCAAATCAACAAATTAATAATTATTCTAATAATCGAATTGATTGGACATTGTACATAATGCTCATCACCTTTTAGGCAGAGTTATTTTTTTATATTACTACAATCAGTTAGGGTCTATCACTTAAATTTGACACAGGGTGGGCTCCTGCCAGAAGCTCTACGGTCAGCCCTATCGCTTCTCCATACTCGTTCAGCGCTCCATTACTTTTTCACTACTCCCGCAATTTTTATACACTCTAGAGTTTGTAATAGCGACAAGATTAGGTGGAGTCGGGGTGCTCCGAGTCGGATCTGGATCCTAAGTATTAACATTATGAATAATGCCCGCATCAATCACATTTGCCATAACATGTACACATATGAATAATATATTGTTGAAATGGTGACTTCGTCTTTTCAAATTTGCGATACTGTGATCAAAATTCAGAAACAACTCTTAAACGTCTCACAAGTATTCTTACGACGTAAGTTACTTCTATTACGGCAGAAACACTTTAGGAAAATGTAATAAAGCAATTGACTTGCAAGAAAACCACAATGGATCGATAGCCAAAGCAGAAACTGCGAAGTCAGGGGTTTGCAATTTAAGGTGAGCTTGGCAAGACCGAAACATAACATCGACCCTTCGTCACAGGAACCGCAAACACTCTGATGTATTTCCAGCCCTCTACAATAACTATTTGTTATTAATATCGTGTGTAACAAACAAGGGTTATCGTGACGTGAGGTGGTTAGACACCCTTGAATGTATATATAGAACTTGCAACGCCATAAATAATTTTATTTTGTCGAAAGTCTTCACATAATACTAGTATAACCCAGTAAATGTGAATAAGCAGCCAAGTAAATATACCCACTACTGTGGTTTGGGACCTTCTCAAATACAAATACAACAGTTATTTGTTATACAAGAGTGCAAAGTTGATTTTTAACCGCGTGCTCAATTTTGATGACCGAGCAAGCGAAGAAAAAAAAAGCGCAAAATTAGAATCCTGAGCGTAGCAAGGGAATCAAAAGAGCACAAGGTGAAAAATCTTTTCATCCCACCAGCTCGGAAAGAGTACTTTTGCTCCTCGATATCAGGGCGCAAAAGTCGTTTTACCCTCTAGAGGTTAAAGTAAATTTGAATTTAGAACATCGTGTGTACTGAAGTTTTGAATTCAAAACATAATTCAACCTATTTATTTCTACCTCCTTGGTGCCGAATGCATCATAATTTTTTTTTATATGTAAAAAACAGACTCGGAACCTCCTTGGTGTACTACTTACTTTTTTTTAATTTGCTTAGCGCGAAAACATTTAAAAATTTGCTTTTAGTCATTTCCTCGCTGAGGTGGAATGAAAAGTTACGTGTTGCACTCGAGTGCAAAGATTTTTCACCTTGTGCTCTTTTGATTTCCTTGCTACGCTCAGGATTCTAATTTTGAATCACTCGCTGCGCTCGTGATTCAATTTTAGAATCCTTCGCTTGCTCGGTCATCAAAATTGAGCACGCGGTTAAAAATCAACTTTGCACTCTTGTATAACAAATAACTATTGCACTCGAGTGCAACACGTAACTTTTCATTCCACCTCAGCGAGGAAATGACTAAATGCAAATTTTAAATGTTTTCACGCTAAGCAAATTTAAAAAAAGTAAGTACACCAAGGAGGTTCCGAGTCTGAGTTTTTTAACATATAAAAAAAAATGTATGATGCATTCGGCACCAAGGAGGTAGAAATAAATAGGTTGAATTATGTTTTGAATTCAAAACCTCAGTACACACGATGTTCTAAATTCAAATTTACTTTAACCTCTAGAGGGTAAAAACGACTTTTGCGCCCTGATATCGAGGAGCAAAAGTAAGTTCCGAGCTGGTGGGATGAAAAAATATTTATTGCTATTTGCAGATAAGATAAGATAGAAAACATTTTAAAAGTTGACCTGCCATACAAACTGGCCTCTTCGAGAGGCATATTATATATCTGGCAAGACAATTTGCCATTATACTCGAAACCAACTGTTCTTTGAAAGCATTTGTTTTTGGATAAAAGTAGCCTAGATTATTTTCAGACCTTTTCTGACTCCCGTATTTCAGCCAACTTTCGCCCCTGTAGTCTAAAATGGTTGTTACTTTTTCTTTATTTTGGCTTAAAATCAAAGACTCCAATAACATAGCCATAACCGTTCTAGTTGGCAATAGCCCCCGGTTCGGTTTTTACGACGTGGTTGAGCCACAAATTCCCAAACTTTAACATTTAACAATAATAATAAAATCAGTTACAGGTGCTGAATACTTGGCGGCATTCATTTAAATTACAAATTCCTTGTGTAAATATGTTGTATTCAAAGTTGTATACAAATTTTAAACCGTGAAAAAAATTGGCATTCGTGTGGACTGACGATGTCAAAACTTGTAACTTAGAATCTGATAGAGCACACATAAGCAGTTCTTACGAGTACCTAATACTGCAAATGGTACTGTAATAAAAGAACGAACGAAAAAAAGACGCAGAAAATTAATTTTGTGATGGGAGTATGGTTGAAATTTCCATCTACCCCAGGCCAGCTATCTTCCCCAAGATGTCAGAACCCCACATGCCTCTGCATTTACTTTGAGCGCGAATTATTTACACATGACGTCTGCCGCTGAGCGTTCACACCTAAATCCACGGAACCTTTGAAACAAAGAGGCAGTCGCGCAGGTATTTAATTAAGCCCTCCCGGAATTTAGGAGAGTATTACGGGTGCTGCGTGGGCGGACGTATTCAGGGGAACGTCGGGGGCTCAATCCGAGTGATTCTTCGAAAACGACGAAGAAAATTTATTCCGCAATAATCTTTGTAAATAATAAATCATACTGACGTCGTTTTCGTGTTGTTATTTAGGGTGCTTGTTTTCAATGTGATTATTTCGTAAGGTCAGAACCTCTTCAACTGTAATAAAGTTTGTTAAGGCTGTTTTTTTGACAATGGTAGGCTAGCACTTGGCCTCTATTTCGCCTGTTGTTAAGCGACGATGCGGTCTACGATGTAGCGTGCTTACGTATAGGAAACCGATTCACTGTCGACTTGAGGACACGACTATTGTAACCATCAGGAAAAACCCACTCAAGCAACGCAACCCACAGCCGTAGGTTACCCACAGACCAGGGTAGGCAAACCTTTATTATGCATCAATGTGCCATTTTTTCCAAAAAATGTTTATTGGGGTCATTGCCGTGCCATCAAATAATTTTGACTTTCAGATTATTTGGAAAATAATAATATATACTATCACGTTTTTCGACGTTTCCTACGCATAAGCAGCCCACTAAATGTTCCCACTGCTGGGACTCGGGGCCTTCTCTCGCAAGGAGAGAGTTAAGACCATAATCCACCACGCTAGCCAAGTGCGGGTTGGTGGATGACACATGATTTCTAAAGAATCTAGGTACATGTCGGTTTCCTCACAATGTTTTCCATCACGGTTTTTATGTAAGCGGCATTACGCACATGACTTCGAAAAGACAGTGGTGCGCGTGGTGGGATTCGAACCCGGGGGCTCAGGATCAGCAGTCGCTGTTCTCCCGACTAGACCAGCCATAACTTTACTAGACCAGCCGTAACTTTACTAGACCAGCCGTAACTTTACTAGACCAGCCGTAAATTTACTAGACCAGCCGTAACTTTACTAGACCAGCCGTAACTTTACTAGACCAGCCGTAACTTTACTAGACCAGCCGTAACTTTACTAGACCAGCCGTAACTTTACTAGACCAGTCTTAACTTTACTAGACCAGCCATAACTTTACTAGACCAGCCGTAACTTTACTAGACCAGCCGTAACTTTACTAGACCACGTTTCCTACGCAATACCGAGCAAAGACAGCTAAACGTGCAGATTTAATTGACGTCAGTCAAAGAAGTTGGACGTCAGTGCTTTTGTCAAAACATAGCGATATAAAAGCAGCATCGTTTTGTTGTTTTTTGTTTCATGTTCGTCAATTTTTTATTGATCTGTTATAGGTATTTTCGGCTAGTTTTAAGATTTTTTCTTTTATAGAGTTTCTTTATAGAGGAGTATCTTTTATTAGCAGAATTATCTCATCTTTAATATCAAACAATGCTGTTTCATCGAGATGCGAGCGTACCGATAGAAAAAAGGGCAAGGTGGTATTAGATTATGCAGATCACCTGCACACTCTCCGAAATGTGTCCGATAAAAACCGATGCGCTAGCAACTTTACTGTTTAAGACATTGATTTTTTTTACACATGGGTGTCGTTGCCTGTGAGCCTTTTGTCACGTCTCTCGATCGATTCCAGAACCCCCAGCTGGTACTTAGCCGATCCCACAAAAAGATGCGAACAGTACTCCATAAAAGAGCGAATCTGTGCTTGATATAACATGAGCAAAAGTTCAGACTTGTAGTAGCTTTGCACTTTTGAGATCCGCTGTTATGGATGTGTGTTTTGTAATATTAGGTAGGTATATCATCTGCTTAGGCATTGATGATGACGACAATATTGTATGGATTCTGGGATGTTCATCTGTATATGGGGCGCTACTAGCCCCTAAACTAAAATCCTTGAATACCTCCTCCCCCGAAGGCATGGTGTCTTTTGTACTGTGTTAACTTAGGTGAGCCATACAAGAGAATTACCATCTCAGCAATTAGATCCTTATGACAATGGCATTTGGCTGGCTTTAGCTGAGCCCAGTCTGAGGACTGCAATGTATTTAACGATGCGTTATTTCTTTTGGATAAACCTACTTCATCTGTTTTTAAATTATTTTCTGTTGTTTTAGGGTTCCGTACAACGTAAAAACCGTACTCTCATGGGATCATCATGTCTGTCTGCCTGTTTTGCTTTCCGTCCGTATGTCACAGCTATTTTTTTCCGAATCTGTAAAACCGAACTATACTGTTAAAACTCGGCAGGTCGATGTATTCTGTGAACCGCGTTAAGGTTTTACACAAAAATAAAACTAAAGTTTTATAATTATTTTTTTTACATCAAACCCATACTTATTGTTAGTAATAGGCGTTAATAAATGATGTTGTGGTTTCTAATATTATGTTTTCTATACTTACTGAATAATTTTCGTTTACGCGAGAGACACTTCCAATGTGGTAAATTGGTTTGAACTCGATTTAGTAAGTAGTTTTTAGTACACGTGATAAATATACTATTATTAAAACATCAATCACAGATACAACGAACTACAAAAACTTATGTAGGTATAATGTTACTGGCTGCTGAACCCTTCACGGGGCAGTCCCACTCGCACTTAGTCGCTTTTATTTAGTGATATGCGAGGCGAGCAAGTCTGGGGTCTAATAATCTGCTATCAATTTAGATATTTTCATACCTTATTTATTTAGAAATTTTCGTATAAAGAGACGATCTTCTTAGCATTCCATAGATTCACCGTGCGGGTGCCGGGTCCATCGTGTGGCAGAGAGAGAAAAACTCGAGTAGTTCCCGAGACTTGTGACTCGGGCGTAGGTTTAAGGGGCCCCTTTCTGACGTACATCAACACTCACCTTCACTACTCGCTTTTCTCTCCCTGCCCAGCCAAATCTGATATGAGCCTACTAGTGCAGCTTTAGATACTCGTTCCAGTATAGAACTTACTGCACTTCTGGATAAGCCAAGGTCTTTCAGTAGGTTATAGAGAGATTTTGCTGGTATACCTCTCGCTAACATAACCGTTTTTTGTTAATTCGTTTAGGAGGTCGTAATACTTATTTTGTTTCATCGCGTGGTCTTTAGGTGTATTAGTTTCCCACGGTACGGTAAGTTCTACAAGGACTATGCGTTTCGTAGCTCTAGAAAAAAGGAAAATGTCCGGTCTGGATGACGAAACACCCACATCCTCTGGGATTTTGTAGTGCTTTTCATACGTGTCCATTAAAATAGTCCAATCAGGTGCTGTACCCAGGATTGAGTAAGGCTTGTTCCTGGAGTTTGAAGTTGAGCCTTCTTTTACAAAGTTAATTTGTCTTTTGTTTGTCGTCAATCCCTTTTGGGCTCTAGCTACTGAAAGGCTCATATGAACAACAAATATAATTCGACATTTGTTTTCTAATTACTCTTTTTACTCTTATTTGCCATTGTTACTGATTTTTTTAAAACGCTCAGTCGTGGTTATTTATTAAAATATTATTAAAATAATAGTACCAAGCATAATAAATGCGTAAGTTTGGATATTTTTGCGTCACACTTAAAATAAACTAGCACAACCTTTAACGGTTGTAGTACAAAATTTTGGCTTCGCTCAATCTTATCCCCATAAATTCCTTTGATGTCACGAACATTGAAAATATTTGCTCAAGCGTTGACTTTGGCTTTTATAAGCCTTGTGCAAATATTTTTTAATATGGCGACAATATTACAATGCCAATTATATTACATACATTTTGTAGCTGTAGAGCTCTTTGCAGAATCCGCCTAGGGAAGTACCACACGTTTGCAAGTTGTTCTGCTGCCAAGCAGTAGTGTGCAAACATTACTGTGTTCCGATTTGAAAGGCAATGTTTCCAGAGACGTTACTGGGCTAAGAGATAAAACAACATCTCCGAGTGACGAGTGCAGTGCCGTGCTAGGTAATGATTTGTATTCTTCATGTTCCAATAGCTGCGTGTCACTATGGTGTTATGTAGCATGTTGCTTACCATCAAGTACATGTCCTGCTTGTCTTATCACTCTATACTTAAAAAAAACTTATAACTTATAGATTTTTTCCAGTGAGCCTTGAGTAAAAGTGACAACAATATTGTTATTATACCATATATATATTTCACTGAAGTCAAAAAGTACAGATTTTTCGCTCATAATATGAGCTCATATACGCCTTGTATAAGTTACTAAATGTATGCAACATGTCTGCAAAGCTCATATCGCTTGAGATGTAACGTGATCTGAATTTTTATTTTTATTTAAAACGACGCAATCTCCGAGCGAATCAGGTAATAAAATCGGCTGTGAACAGATTAACGTCGTATAACCGCTTCTAACTCGATCTGTTAACGATATTCGAATGTAAACACGTCACTTCGCCTCGTAAGAGTTGGCAACCTACTCCATACTCAGTATCTACATACAGATATTCAGTAGTCTTATATCTGGTACGAAGGTAAAAAACACTCACAAAAACGCCAATAAAAGGATTTTGTTTAATGTTTACTTTTTTTTTAATAAAGAGTGACGAGACGAACATGTGCCTGATAGTATGCAACATGCCTGCCACATAACAGCACAGTGACACGAAGCTATTGAAACATGAAGAGTCCAAATCATTACGTAGCACTGCACTGCGCTCGTAACCCAGAGATCTAAGATGTTATACCCCTAAGCCCTGTAATTTCTCAGGAATCATTGCCCTTCAAACCGGAACACAGTAATGTTTTCACATTACTACTTGGCGGTAGAATAACTGCCAAAGGTGTGGTACTTCCCCAGGCGGACTCTACTAGGAGTCCTACCACTACTAAAACTACTCCCCCAATTTATTGTGATTTTGATGATCCCTTTTTTGTTTTGAAAATTATATTTCAAAGGAAGAAAATTGTATTTTATCGAAATCGGTTTAGCGGTTTTGAATAAGCTAAATGAAAATATTTATGCTATTTTATATAATGTATTTGTACAACGTGTAACGGTTTATGGTTTCCCTCAGAAAATGTTAACTGGGTACTTTGCAACAATTGACATTTACTTTTAACCGACTCCAAAATAGGAGGAGATTCCACACAGCTATTTTAACATTAAGTGTTCATATCACTGTCTAGCACTGCGCTCGTCATCCACAGATCTACAATATTTTATCTCTTTGGCCTGTATTTTCTCCAGACACACTGCCCTTCAAACCACAATATTGTAAGTGTAGTCCGCTGCCCGCAATTTCCTTTACACCAAGGGATTATTCTAATTCCCCACGATAATAAGAAGCCTATACGCTATTACGTAGTATACAATATAATCTACATATGTCCTAAAACCCTAAGTTGTTCAACCGTTCCTATGTTATCAAACTATAAATATTTAAACTTTTGCATTTAAAATATTAAGTGGGATAAACTGAATTTTAGTTTATGTAGGTGTATTAAAGATTTTGCTTAAGTGTTTTTACAGACAAAGGCTAGCCATTTTCTATAATTATATATTAACTAGATGCCCGCCCCGGCTTCGCCCGTGGTATATTATATAGCACTCATCGGGATCCCGTACAAATCCAACGGTGAAAGAATGACTGAAATCGGTTCACTCATTCCTGAGAATATCGATTTCAAACAAAAAACCTCTTCAGCTACCTGCTACGCCACCTGTCGGAAATTGGTCGTACCAACTCAGATTTAGAAAAAAATTTTTAGCAAAGGTTTATATTCAACTAGATGCCCGCCCCGGCTTCGCCCGTGGTATATTATATAGCACTCATCGGGATCCCGTACATATCCAACGGTGAAAGAATGACTGAAATCGGTTCACTCATTCCTGAGAATATCGTTTTCAAACAAAAAACCTCTTCAGCAACCTGCTACGCCACCTGCCGAAAATTGGTCGTACCAACTCAGATTTTAAAAAAAAATAGCAAAGGTTTATATTCAATGCACAGATTACTGAAATTCAATGACGCAATCTTTGACACATGCTGTCATGTGTCATGTCAAAGCATGAAACGTACGAAAACTCTCAAAAGGGGAATATTTTTTCCCGATTTTGTTACATTATTGTTTCATGGACCGCTTCAATTAATAGTAGAGTTATTTTCTATAGCCTAAAGCCTTCCTCGATAAATGGACTATCCAAGAGAAAAAGAATCATTCAATTCGGACCAGTACTTCCCGAGATCCTAGCGTTCAAACAAACAAACAAACAAACTCTTCAGATTTTATAATATTAGTATAGATGCACAGATTACTGAAATTTAATGACGCAATCTTTGACACATGCTGGCATGTGTCATGTCAAAGCACGAAACGTACAAAAACTCTCAAAAGGGGAATATTTTCTCCCGATTTTGTTACATTCTTGTTTCATGCTCCGCTTCAATTAATAGTAGAGTTATTTTCTATCCTTCCTCGATAAATGGACTATCCAATAGAAAAAGAATCTTTCAATTCGGACCAGTACTTCCCGAGATCCTAGCGTTCAAACAAACAAACAAACAAACTCTTCAGCTTTATAATATTAGTATAGATAAGTGCGTGTCACTGTGCTGTTATGTGGCAGGCATGTTGCTTACTATCAGGCACATGCCCTACTCGTCTCGTCACACTATGCTATTAAAAAATATATGTTTTGTGTATAATAAAGATAATGTTGAAGGGAAAAACACACTTACTTGTTTTGGCCTCCACAATAACTGTTCTCCAATTTTCCAGAAGTAACGTTGATACCACATCATTTTTAAAAAACTGAAAGCGACACTTGTGTCTGTGATTTAAACTCGACTGACCTCTACAAGACAGCCTCATTCTAAAAATATTTTTTGGAACTAATCTTGTGAAGAATACGTACAATAACTTATAATACTTCAATGTTTCACTTGCTCGTTCTTAATTGTTCCTAATTCTACTAATATTTAAAATGCGTTAGTCTGAATGTTTGTTGCTCAATCACGTCGGAACCACAGAATGACTGAACTGATCGGTTTGAAACATTATTAAATTATGGTCTGGCAGATAGGCATCTAGGTATTACAAGAAATTTACAGGAATGAGAATTACGCGAGTAAAACTGCGAGGCGGTATTAGTTTATAAATAGACTATAAATATATCATCATCGTCATCATCAGCCGCAAGACGTCCACTACTGAACATAGGCCTCCCCCTTGGTTTCCACAGCGAACGGTCCTGTAAATATATGTATATAGCTGCCCGTCCCAACTTCGCTCGGATAATAGCCTAGATACCGAATGCAGCGCCATCTGACGGGCTGGTTTGTGAATCTAAACCATCCAGGGCGTCACCCAAACGCATACAACAAAAATCATTCAAATCGATCCAGCCGTTTAGAGTTCAGTGACAAACACACGCACAAAAGAAATACATATGATATGTTTTTTTTTAATAAAGAGTGACGAGACGATCAGGACATGTGCCTGATGGTAAGCAACATGCCTGACACATAACAGCACAGTGACACGCAGCTATTGGAACATGAAGAGTCCAAATCATTACCTAGCACTGCACTGCGCTCGTCACCCAGAGATTTAAGATCTTATATCTCTAAGCCCTGTAATTTCTCTGGAAACATTGCCCTTCAAACCGGAACACAGTAATGTTTGCACATTACTGCTTGGCGGTAGAATAACTGGCAAAGGTGTAGTACTTCCCCAGGCGGACTCTGCCAAGAGTCCTACCACTACAAAATGTATACTGGTATAAAGATTTTATAAAGCTGAAGAGGTTTTATGTTTGAACGCGATAATCTCAAAGACTACGAATGCTAGACCTATTTAAAAAAATCTTTCACCGTTGGACGATGTATGTGACGTGTGATATGTGTATGTGCTATAGGCTGATGTTTATATATATATATTATGTAACAGGAGCGAAGCCGGGGCAGACCGCTAGTGGATAATATAATAGCGTAGGTAGCTCTGCCGTGAAATATGACAATCCTACACAAACACTGGTTCTCGCATATACGAGTACGTGACGTATCGTCATAATAAGGTTTGAAAAGCAATGTTTCCAGAGAAATTACAGGGCTTAGACATATAAGATCAGATCTCTGGGTGACGAGCGCAGTGCAGTGCTAGGTAATGATTTGGACTCTTCATGTTCCAATAGCTGCGTGTCACTGTGCTGTTATGTGGCAGGCATGTTGCTTACCATCAGGCACATGTCCTGATCGTCTCGCCTCTCTTTATTTAAAAAAAATAATTATATAACTTGTAATAGCCCACGTTATGTTCCCACTGCTGGGACTCGGGCCTTCGACAAGGTTAAGTCAAGGACATTATCCACCACGTGAACCGGACGCGGGTTGACGGTTGACGCAGCATTAGTTGTAGGCTCTATGCAGAGTCCGCCTGGGGAAGTACTACACCTTTTCCAGTTATTCTGCCTTACGCAGAAGTGTCTAAGGCTGAATTAGCCGCCAAAAAACTGGGTGTCCTCTCAAAGGTGCAAAGATACTTCAATTCTGAACAGTTGCTCACGTTATACAAAGCACAGATTCATTTCTTAACTGTTCGCACCTTTGGGATGGATCGGCTAAGTATCAGCTGGGGACTCTGGAATCTATTGAGAGACGTGCCAAAAGACTCATAGGCAATGACACTCTTGTGCGTAAAGACTTCAAAGTCTTGATCATCGCCGCAAAATCGTTAGCTTATCGGTTTTATCGGATACACTTCGGAGAGTGTGCAACTGATCTGCATGATCTAATACCACCTTGCCCTTTCTTCTATCGGACTTCTCATTCCACAAAAGGGCGACATCGTTTCATGGTTGATGTTCCAAAAACGCGAACGAAGAGGTTTGACTCCTTGTTTGTGATAAGAACGTCTAGGTTGTGGAATGCGTTGCCTGAGTGGGTTTTCCCTGATGGTTACAATCTTGGTGTCTTCAAATCGAGAGTGAATCGGTTTCTTCTAGGTAAGCACGCTCCATTGTAGATCTCATCATCGCTTAACATCAGGCGAGATGGTGGTCAAATGCAAACCTATTATAGTTAAAAAAAAAAAGTGTGCAAACATTACTGTGTTCCGATTTGAAGGGCAACGTTTGCAGAAATTATTGGCGTAGTGATAAAACAACTAATATCACTAGCATATACATAATCTATCTTTTTTTTTAAACTTTTATAGCTTTACACTTGACCGCCATCTCGCCTGATGTTAAGCGACGATGCGGTCTACGATGGAGCGTGTTTACCTAGAAGAAACCGATTCACTCTGGATTTGAATACACCAAGATTATAACTATCGGGAAAAGCCCACTCAGGCAACTCATTCTACAGCCTAGATGTTCTTATCACAAACGTAGAGTCAAACCTCTTCGTTCGCGTTTTTGAAACATCAACCATGAAACGATGTCGCCCTTTTGTGGAATGAGAAGTCCGATAGAAGAAAGGGCAAGGTGGTATTAGATCATGCAGATCAGTTGCACACTCTCCGAAGTGTATCCGATAAAAAACCGATAAACTAGCAATTTTGCGGCGATATTCAAGACTTTGAAGTCTTTTTCGCGCTAGAATGTCTTTGCCTATGAGCCTTTTGGCACGCCTCTCAATCGATTCCAGAGCCTCAAGCTGATACTTTCTGCGTTCTAAATTTTAACACGATTCATTTAGATGTTCCGACGTGATTGAGAAACAATCATCCAAACTTTAGCATTTATAATTTAACTAGCAGCGCCCCGCGGTTTTACCCGCGTAGTTCCCGCTATTTTCCCAGGATCAAAAGTAGTCTATGTGTTCTTCCAAATTATACTGCATCTGTGTTCCAAATTTCGACCAGATTCGTTCAAATTATCCAAATATTTACATTTATAAGGTATGATTAGTAGGATAATAGGATTAACAAATGATTTAGAGCTATAAGAGTTGATGCAATGATAACTATTTAACCAAATAAATACAACTATTACAATCGGTATATCTCTTCATATAGAGGTATTATACATGTGTGGTTTAGTATATTGTTTAGGGACCACGTATTCGTTGTGCCAATATTTCTGGGGGTGCGGGTTTCACAATAAGCTGTTGGCTTTACTCTGTCTATGTTCTCATGGTCCATTGCTTGCACTGCGCTATCCCTGGAAGCCCGGAACGGATATGGAACACTATATTACGAAACAGAATATTAAAATGAGCAAGTCTAATGTAAAGAGAGTAAATTTTTACGATGCGCGCGCACCGTCACGAAAAACCGACACCTTGAAGTTAGGAAGTCAACATTTCAGTAAACATTGTAACCATCGATATAAATCAATGGATGTGCCCTCCCAAACTTCAAGCGCACGAAATTATGTTTTCGTTGGGAAGAGTGAGCTCACTCTTTCCGTTCTAGTCGGTTGTAGGAAGCGGTGAACACCGGACGTTTAAACCTATCAATATTCGTTGTCAACAACCAGAATAAGTTGAACCGCAATATACCTCGCCGCTAGCGATTCTAGGGGTAAAGCAGATTGGTAGTTGTAAAACAGTCACGCTACGCACGGAATCATAGTTTATATACAATTTCAAGGTGCTCAGGGCACATCTTTTGATTTTTATCGATGATTGTAACTAACTTCAGATTAATGTCTCTTGTGTTGAAGGCATTATCTATTCCATGCAAAGAGTTTACATATACTACGTATAGAGTTAGATTTTCCACACGGTTCTTTTGTGTCAATCGTAAGCAAATGACGTGCATACTTTCTATGGCAACAGAGTGATGTGCCGCGACAAAAGTATGATACTTCCACAAAAGCGACAAAGCAAGAAAGAAGGTACCCGTGCTTTCGGTGTAAAGCGTTTGTACCAAAGCGTAGTACATATATGTAAACTCTTTGATTCCATGGTTGAAGTAGACTTAGTGCGATATATAAAGAGAAGTAATAAGTTATTGCGTGCGTAGGTACATTAGTATAGGTCCACACACATTTTTCATCTGTGAAAGGCTTATTAAATGAAGTTGTACAAAGAAAAGACATTATACTGTCCCTAGCATCTGAGTTTTGGCAACCGTCCAAATACCGAAAACGAGGACGATGAAGGAAAACATCGTGAGCAAAATTTTATTGATCCAATAAACGTTTTCAAAAATTGTAATGAAACCAGCATGCATGCTGGGAGACACGTCGAAGTGGCTTCATACCATGTCATTATTCGAGAACACATACTGAAAATACTCCTTTCCATAAATACAAAAATCTTTATTGATGTTTGCAGGTAAGATAAGGTTTGTAGCACCTTTTCAAAAGTTGACCCATACAAACTGGCCTCCTCTTCTAGAGGCATGCAATATGTCTGGCAGAACAATTTGTTTTAGTCTTAATTTATACAATAAAAAAATGATAAGTAAATAAAACAATAGTCAGCTGATTAAAGTCTTTATGCCCGCTTTTTCACTACGAGTAGAACGGACCCATTACGAATTCCACTGTACTCGTAACGTTTACTCGTAACGATAACCACCAAAGCGAAGACGAGCGGAGCGGAGTGAGCACGTTAAAAGAGTCACATACGAGGCTAGCGAATTGAGCGAGTTTGTCAGTGGAAGGCGAAATAAATTATTTAAAAAAACTTTTTCTTAGTAGAAGGCAAAAACCATTTATAATTATAAACTCCGTTCCGGTCAACTATTTCTCGTTCATTTCACTTACGCATTGGAAAGCGGGCATTATCTTCTTCATCTTCTATTCATTTTCATTTGAATCTTTACGTCGAAATAGGATGAATGAAGTTGTATGAAGCCACCATACTGTCCCTAGCATCTGTGCGTTGGCAGCGGTCCAACACCAGCAGTTGTCCAGAGCGAATTTTGATGGAGTAATGAAGATGGGACACTCCAGCTATAAATAGCTGAACAAGTTCAATAGCACTACGTAAATATAAATTGTAGTGTTGCCACTATGACGACACGAATAACGTGTACCTACGCGTGTGACGAGTAACTTTTTTTATTTTATTTTTTTAACTTTTATAGGTTTACACTTGACCGCCATCTCGCCTGATGTTAAGCGACGATGCGGTCTACGATGAAGCGTGTTTACCTAGAAGAAACCGATTCACTCTCGATTTGAAGACACAAAGATTGTAACCATCGGGGAAAACCCACTCAGGCAACGTATTCCACAGCCTAGACGTTCTTATCACAAAAGTAGAGTCAAATCTCTTCGTTCGTGTCTTTGGAACTTCAAAAATGAAACGATGTCGCTTTTTCGAGCTACGAGCATTCCGATAGAAAAAAGGGCAAGGTGGTATCAGATCATGCAAATCAGTCGCACACTCTCCAAAGTGTATCCGATAAAAAACCGATAGGCTGGCAATTTTTCGGCGATGATCAAGACTTTGTAGTCTTTTTCGCAGAAGAGAGTCATTGCCTATGAGCCTTTTGGCACGTCTCTCGATCGATGTCAGGGCCTCCAACTGATACTTAGCCGATCCATCCCAAAGGTGCGAACAGTTACAATTATTGATAACTAGCGACCCGCCCCGACTTTGCACGGGTGCAATGCTGCTACTAAATACACTAATAAAAATAGTTATTGTGGGTTATTATATATTACCTCTTTGGGTTCAGCCAGTGTTTGTAATGCCAGCGCAAAAAATGTAAGGGTAAAATCCTATGATTTTACCAACCCTGTTAAATACCCAACACGGGCTCGAGTAACTGATATGCTAAAATAGCGGCGTAGCGCCGGAGCGGCGATGGAGCAACGGGGCGGAACGTTCGCTTTATACGCTTATTGTCTGGGTGAAATCATAAGACTTCACGTCACTGACGTGTGTAATCCATAAGTACAAATATTATCCAGCTGAAGAGGTTTTTTTGTTTGAACGCACTAACGTCTGGAACTACTGGACCGATTTCCAAAATTATTTCACCATTGGATATGTACGTGATCCTTGAGTGCTATAGGCTACGTATTATGTTTATTAATTTATTTTTTAAATAGAGAGTGACGAGACGAGCAGGTCATTTTCCTGATGGTAAGCAACATCCCTGCCACATAACAGCACAGTAGTAGCACTGCCACATGCAGCTATTGGAACAAGAAGAATCAAAATAATGACCTAGCACTGCACTGCGCTCGTCACCCAGATATCTAAGATGTTATATCTCTAAGCCGTGTAATTTCTCTGGAAACATTGTCCTTCAAACCGGAACACAGTAGTGTTTGCACATTACTGCTTGGCGGTAGTAACACCACGGGCTAAGCCGGGACGGACTGCTAGGAGTAGTATATCTGAAACTGTACAGGTGACGTATTGTGCAACATTCATGGTGTTTCAAACTAAAATTATAGTTACTACTTTTCGCTTCTACCGATGGTTAGTTTCATGGTTAGTGAAGAAATGCTACCTAGCATTGCACTGCGCTCACCTCCCAGAGATATAAAATTAGCCTATGTGTTCTTTTAGATGTTAAACTGTGTTCCCAATTTCAACCAAGACGTTACGACGCGATTGAGCAAAAATCATAAAACATCAAATTCCATTCCATTGGCATTTACAATATTAGTAAAATACACTTTCGCCCTGTAATCTGTATGTATGTTTTGTGCTTGTAGATACATACATAATATGTCACACTCCTGTTACGGCAACGTAGTATGTACATATTTATGCAGTACGTAGACTGAGCACAAAGGGGCTCGGCATTATAGGATGTCTGGGAAAACCAAATGCCAGATGTTCACCTTTTGGGACAATTAACCTCATTTAGTCTAGCTCAGGCTCAAATACTCGGCGTCAAATACTCTACCTCTAAATAACAGGTAAAATTACAGTCTTTACTTGGTGTTGTGTTTACTGGTTATTGTAGAAGTGTTGTAATGGTAGGACTCTTTTCAGAGTCAGAAGTACCACAACTTTGCCTGTTATTCTACTGCCAAGCAGTAATGTGCAAGCATCACTGTTCCGGTTTTAAGAGAAATGTTTTCTGAGAAACGATAGGGCTAAGAGATAAAACATTTTATTTCTCTGGGTTACTAGCGCAGTGAGATGGCTATGTCATTTTGGGACTCTTCATGTTCCAATAGCTACGTGACGCTGTAATTTTGTGGGCAGGCGTGTTGTTTACCATTAACTTGTCCTGTCACTTTATATTGTAAAAAATACCAGTACCATGGCTACTTTTTTTATTTAAGAGTACCTGCAATAGAAAATTTGAATGTAACATTAAACATGGTTTAAATAATAATTTATTAGACTAAGGAAACAAAATCCTACGCCAGCATTTATTTCTCTCAACGTAAGGATTGCTATTTAGCGTGGTAATGCCACCAGCATACTGGGCCCGCATCTGATTGGTAGTGCAATTGAATATTGTTATCTTTACGCGTTTTTCGGTCTATAGATAAGATGTGGTTAGTGTATGTAGTGGAGTGTTGTCAAAGAGTTTACATATACTACGTATAGAATTAGATTTTTCTCACGGTTCCTCGGTGTCAATCGTAAGCAGATGACGTCCATACTTTCTATGGCAACAGAGTGATGTGCCGCGACAAAAGTATGACACTTCCACGAGAGCGACAAGGCAAGAAAGATGGTACCCGTGCTTTCGGTGTAAAGCGTTTGTGCCAACTCTATACGTAGTATAATATGTAAACTCTTTGAGTATTGATTTCATCCTACTAATATTATAAAAGCGAAAGTTTCTCAGTATGTATGGATGTATGTTTGTTACTCTTTCACGTAAAAACTACTGAAGGGATTCGGATGAAATTTGGTGTATAGATAGGTAATGGTTTGGAATAACACATACACAATTTTTTATCGTGGGAAACCAACGTGACCGGGAACTAAGCGAGTGAAACCGCGGGGCCCCGCTAGTTGTAAATAAAGGCAACCAGTGAAAATGAAATTGCCAGTCTGTGGCTGTCTGTCTGTCAATTGGCGGACTGTCGATAGATTTGAGAACAGACAACTATCACATCCCGATCCGTTGCTCCGCCGCCGCTCCGACGCTACACCGCTGACTTTGGCATATCAGTGACGTGAACACGTTAAATTTTCCTCTACAAAAAATTGTTAATGTGTTTCAAAGTTCTCACTTTAAGAATTAAGTTAGCGCCGGCATATTCGCTGGTTTTGTCAATAAAGTGATCCATCCAAGTTTACATTGTCACAATACGAAGAGTGGCATAGTGATCCATCGTGCAGATAGGGTGACGTGTGACAGTGCAGCAAATATGCATTAGTAGTCTCCGGTACCTATAACGTCATGGTATCAGGTGTACATGTTTATGCTAATTTATTAGCGTAAGTATTCCATTTTACCCCGCAACTCACCTGCCAGGTCTTCGCTTCCGTGATGGGGTGTAAGGAGAGTCATGTGACAAGTTCTCTGTTTGCCTCAAATCCCAAAATTTGCTACCCACTCTCGGAATATTAGGTTTAAGTTAGGGTTAGGTTCTTTCGAGACCTGCGTTCTCGGCGCTATGTGTGGCTGATATGTAGTGGAGTCTCAGTTTTTGTTTTTCTGGAGCTTCACTTTAAGTGAGAAGGTAGGATTACTACCCACTTGCCTGTCCCTGGTCACTACGGTACCACATTTTTTCCGGTCAACTGTTACTGGTACTGTAGTGCCACAAGCACGAAGCGTTCGGAAACACGATTTTATTAATAACTAGCTGAACCCGCTACTTCGTTCGCGTAAGCAGATGTTACTGACTTATACATTAGTTGTATCGTAGGTACGTCAAAATGTTTGGATAAGTAGTCATTGCAAAACCGAGTGAATTTGTTTTCCACACAAAATTAATTTAATTTTATCATCTTTATTTTTCTTGTTTTAAACAAAATCAAACATACTTAGTAAGGTTTCGTAGAATCGAAGATAGACGCAAGTGTCAAGTTTGTAGGATTTTTATAGGATACATTATAAAAAGTCTGAAGCTGATGTGCATGATCTGATACCTACTTATCTCTTGTTATCCGCAAGCTGTTTTCTGGCTGTTAGCCGCGACTTCGCCCGCCTAAAATTTTGAATGAAGCCTGTGTGGAATCAATGTGATAAAATTTTGAGTTTTAATGTTACTCAAGCAAGTTGAACCCGTACATCTAAGCCAAGTCTTAGTGAAATGTTAATGTATGAATTGAATTGTAACACAGAAAAATAATCAAAGAACGAAAAATCCAAATTCGGCATCAAAATCCTTTTAGCAGCAAAAAACTCATTAGTACAATTTAGAATACCAGTAACGCCACCTAGTGATGAAAGAAGAAATACATACCACAACAGCAAAACATCGATTTAAATGGCCTTTAGTGCTTTTAGATTTAAACTGGCATTAGTGCCATCTAATGAGAATATAATGTTGTTGTTCTTATTTTGATTTTGCACGCAAAGCACCTGTATTATCTACGCCAGAACAGGTGCATACATTTTCATTTTGGCTTTTACCTTACCATCACATCAGCATGAGCAACTTTTACAATGGGGCTAAATTCGGTATTTAAAGCAAGTTAGTTAAGGAATTAGTTAACTTTTGTATTCCATATAAACTTTGTATTTTCCCGGGACAATAAGTAGCCTGTGAGTTATTTCGAACTATAAACTATCCGCTTTGCAAACCACTCAATCCAAGTTCCTTACGAAAATATATACTTATATTAATGTGGAGTTAAATGAAAATATAGACTTCTTAGGTATTGTGAAATTTAGTTAGTCTTTCCGACGTCACAGTAACCTATAAGTAACCGATTTGCTATTTCTGAGTAGGTACAAACTACGTGTGTTTCGAATTCCTTCCAAATATGTTCAGCCGTTTCAACGTTGTCCTGTAATTATTATGAATGTCAATGTTTGGATGTTTGTCATTGTAATCATGGCGGAACGTATCAACTGATCGGGTTGAAATTTGAAATTTTAGATTAAACAATTAGATTATAGTCTGGAAGAACACATAGGCTAAACATTGCCTATGTATTACTTAAGCTAAGCCAAGAATGTGTTTCAAATTTTAACTCGATACATTCAGCCGTTCCAATGTAATTGTGCAGCAAAAATTTAAATATTGACATATTTATATAATAGTATGAAAGGATAGGATTATACAAAATTTTAGAAAAAATAAAACCTGTCAAATGCCCTGGGACTCGCGCGAAGGGTTCCGAACCATTAGCAAATAAACGGCTTTTATTGTAGCCCCTTTAATAATTTATTTTACTCAATTACATTTAAAGAGGACATAAAACTAAATATTATGTGAATAATTAAAGCGTCTACCTGTGTCAGGTACGTTATTAGTATCGAGCAAGAAACGGTAAAAAAAATCAAGTTTGTTGTATGGAAATAAGCCCTCTTCTCTTTTTGGTTTGTTGTATGGAAATAAGCTGACCTAGTCGGGAGAACGCCGACTGTCGATCCGGAGACCCAGGGTTCAAAACCACCCGCACCACTATCTTTTCAGAGTCATGTTCGTAATGCCGGTAATTAAAACGGTAAAGGAAAACATCGTGAGGAAACTGAAATGTACCTAGAATCTAAGTTCTAAGTCAAGTGTCATCCATCAACCGACACTGGGCCAGCGTGGTGGATTATAGCCTTGACTCTCTCCTTGCGAGAGAAGGTCCCGACGCCCAGCAGTGGGAACATTTAATGGGTTGTTTATGCTGCTTCTATATTGTAATAATATGTTTTCACCTAAAGAACAAAAATCTACTTCAATTATTAATACTTGGTAATTAATTTAATTCTGTCATTCGACTAAATTTTATAAGATGCTATGACTACGTCGTACAGATACATCTAAGCTGATTTTAGTTTTTTGTTGATATTTGAAAAACTACCTCCCTGTTTTCGATGTATGAGATCACCTCTGAAGTATTTTCTACCAAACAAAATAGGAATTATCAAAATCAATTCACAATCAGCGGAGTTATCGCGTAAAATAAAACCAAATAAAAAACATGCAACCCTCCTTGATTTGATCCCATGATTGAGAACATCCTCCTTATAACCGAATGATGTTTTTTTCTCCACACAAAAATATATTTTGACAATTATTTTTCATTCAAGACGACGCGACGCGATCACGTGGGCACGTTCTAGGTAATTTTGTGGATTGTCTGTGATACACAGAATACTTAGAAGTTAGTATGTACCGAACGCGCCGCGCGTGTCGTTATTATTTAATGTTTGTGTAATTTCCGAACCACCACACCGATAATGTTCAAATTTTGACGGCACAATATAAAAAATGTGTTCTTTCTAACAAAAAAAGAAATAATGAAATTAAACTACGCAAACATGAGTTACAACCAAATACACATTCTGACTTTCACCCCCTCCCGCAAGAAAACCAATCAGAATTTGGGGATCAAAAGTAGCCTACAGCAATTTCCTTAGTATAAACTAAAGGCATGCCAAGTTTCAGCTGATTTGATTCAGTAGTTTCGGCGTGATGCGTGATCTCTATACAGAAAGACAGACAGACAGACAGACAGACAGACATGAAAGAAAAAAAATGCAGTTTCGCCATCAGTATCAACTAAGGAGTGCTCCAAAAAAAATTTTTCAAAATATCTTCAATGTACAGAATTCGACCCGTTACAGTTTTATTATAATATTAATAATCTGTAGCGCAGACATGTATCGACTGTGGGTTTTTTTTTCAGAAATAATCATAGATGGCGTTTAACCAGGTTTTATTTTTTTCGGCCATTTCAATTATTGGAATATTGTCGCTGCGCTTCGGGAACAAAAGCCGCGTTGTGAGGAATCATTTCAACATTCATTTAATTTTGTAGACTTCTCATGTATAATTTGTTTATATTTTATCATTATTTGAAAGGAAATATGGCTTAGTTTTTCAATGAGTTTATAAAACTGTAACAGATAGCGTAAGTTTGTTGTGATAATTTAAAATGAAATTGGCGGGAAATCAGGATAAAAAAATACAAATTTAAGTTTCAATTTTGTTTGTCGGTATGAAGTCTTAAGTTTGAAGTTCATATTTTTAGCTAAAATGATGCCTTGTTGTATTAACTATCCAAATGTATTTTTATTTTTAACCCCCGACCAAAAAAGGGGTGTTATAAGTTTGACGTCGATGTCTGTCTGTCTGTCTGTCTGTCAGTCTGTCTGTCTATCTGTCTGTCTATCTGTCTGTCTGTCTGTCTGTCTGTCTGTCTGTGTGTGTGTCTGTCTGTGGCACCGTAGAGCTCAAACGGTTGGGCCGATTTCGAGGTTTTTATTATTTGAAAGTTAATATCCGTGCGGGTGTTTTTAGCTATGTTTGGTTAATATCGATTCAAAATGGCCGCCTCCACAAAATGGCGGACAAAATATTTCTTCACAACCTACCTCAATATGGGTATCAAATGAAAGGGCTTGACTACGAGTAGCAGAGTACTATACGCTATAACAAATTTCAAATCCAAGATGGCCGCCACCACAAAATGGCGAATTATATATTTTTTTCACTACTACCGCAATATGGGTATCAAACGAAAGGGCTTGACTAGTAGAATACTTTGCACTATGACAAATTTCAAATCCAAGATGGCCACTACCACAAAATGGCGAATTACATTTCTTTTTTCACAACTTCCTTAATATGGGTATCAAATGAAAGGGCTTGACTAGTAGAATGTTGTACAGATAACAAATCTAAGGTAGTCGGGGGTTAATCAAAATTTTTATTTTGTTCTTGTTGGGATCGTTTTTATAATTCGATTTTAATTAACTTTTTTACTAAGAAAGGTCGCGCGGTTTTTTATACGAGTCAATCGCGCGGCAGTGTTGGACAGTTGACCGGAAAATAATCTGCTAGCGCTAACTGTCAAGTGGCTACGTACTGTATTTTTAAACAAAGTCCAATAAAGAGTTAATATATCTACGAGTAAATCGTCGGAGTAACACGTGCGGCTCAACCCTAAGGGTCAGCGCAGACAGAACGGACCGCAGCGGAGAGGATTTTATCAAAGCACTTGAAAGTAAACTTTAAAATTATTAACATAAAGTTCATAAATGCCGCGCGAGGATTTCTACGTATCTTCGAGGACGCGCGAGAATCTTTAGTCAGGTTCAAGCATTTATGCACTTTATTGTAATAACGTTAAAGTTGATTTTCAAATGCGTTGATAAAATCCTCTCCACTGCGCTCCGTTCTGTCTGCGCTGACCCTAAGAATCCCCCTTTACATCTGAGCTCACGCCATAATCATAAAATCTCACTAAAAGCATCAATAAACACGAAATAACGATACGAAAGTGTTAAACTTCCGTCAATCTTGTTTAAAGCTGCGTTCTCATCAGGAATGTAAGAGGAAACCGAGCGGGCCGAGTTTCACGAAGCTGTATAATTATAATGACTCTCAATAAACATCATTATTACTAGATCCATAGAAGCTATACCTACATATAGGTAAGACTAGCGGCTCGTTCCAGCTTCGCTCGGATATTGTAATGTACAAACTATTTGTGCTGTGTGTGAATTGTCCACCAATATTTATTTATTTTGTTTATTAATATTTATTTTTCCTATTAAAATTATAAACGTAAAAGTTTGTAACAACGTGTTGCAGAAAGGTCCAACAATATTTGAACAGGTCATTCCAACACTGATGTGGACTTCATCTCCGAAGGTCTCTTTCCCCTCAGCACTTTAGATCGCGAGATAATATGAGCATACTGTAAGTTACTGTATAATGTATGTTAGTTACATATACATGTTACCTCTTTCACATAAGGGATTTAGATGAAATTTGGTAAACAGATAGATAATGGTCTGGTAGAAGGTAAAAGTGCCTTTTTTAATAAAGACTGACGAGACGAGCAGGACATGTGGCTGATGGTAAGCAACATGCCAGCCACATAACAGCACAGTGACATGCAGCGATTGGAACATGAAGAGTCTAAATCATTACAATCAGTACTGCACTCGTCGCCCAGAGATCTAAGATGTTTTACCTCTAAGCCGTGTAATTTCACTGGAAACATTGTCCTTAAAACCGGAACACAGTACTGTTTGCACATTACTGGTTGGCGGTAGAATGACTGCCAAAGGTGTGGTACTTCCCCAGGCGGACTCTGCCAAGAGTCTTAGCACTATTTAAAACATAGCTTACTTTAAAAAGCGTCGCTCCGCTACGCTTCCTCGCACACGCCTATTGGATCGAATCGCGCGATGGAGGAACCAGGCCCTTACTTTTAATACACATTTTATTGTAATTGTGCTCTGAATCTCCTTAATGTTCTGTTTTACGGTGTTTAGAGAGCAGCCGAGTTATGATAACTGGGGTCTGAATTACTTCACTTTTAATTTTTATTCTTTTGTGGAAACATTTCGATCGGAAAAGGTTTTTCTGGCTTAATGACCTACCGAACCGACCGGTAGACTTAATTTTCAATTTATAAGATACAAGTTTACGCAGGAAGGTTGCTAATTTAATACAGTCTTGAACATCGCCGCAAAATTGCTAATTAATCGATATTTTTATCGGATAAACATCGGAGAATGTGCCACTGATCTGCGTAATCTAATGCCACCTTTCCCTTTTTTTAACCGACTTCCAAAAAAAGGAGGAGGTTATCAATTCGAACCCTATGTTTTTTTTTTTTTTTTTTTTTTTATGTATGTTACCTGATTTCTCGAGAACCTCTGAACCGATTTTAAAATTTCTTTTTGTGTTCGGTTGGGTATGCTTCCCGAATGGTCCCATATAAATCTTTTCGAAATCGGTCAAGTAGTTTTTGAAATATGAACCAAAAACTGAAAAATTGCGTACAATTATCTGGATGACGTAGTTGTAGATTTCACAAAAGTTATGAATCTTGACCCTGTCAATACAAAATTGTGTAAATACTTTAATGAAAACTTGTTTTTAACCCCCCGACCAAATAAAAGGGGTGTTATAAGTGACGTCGATGTCTGTCTGTGTGTCTGTCTGTCTGCTGTGGCACCGTAGTAGAACTCAAACAAATGGGCCGATTTCGATGCGGTTTCTTTTATTTCAAGGTTAATACCATAACAAATGTTCTTAGCTATGTCTGGTTAATGTCGATTCAAGATGGCCGCCTCCACAAAATGGCGGAAAAAATATTTCTTCACAACCTACCTCAATTTGGGTATCAAATGTAAGGGCTTGACTAGTAGAATACCATGTACTATAACAAATTTCAAATCCAAAATGGCCGCCACAACAAAATGGCGAATTATATTATATTTTTCATTACTACCTCAATTTGGGTATCAAACGAAAGAGCTTGACTAGTAGAATACTTTGCACTATGAAAAAAATCAAATCCAAGATGGCCGCTTCCACAAAATGCCGAAATACATTTCCTTTTTTCACAACTCCCTTTATATGGGTATCAAATGAAAGGGCTTGACTGGTAGAATGTTGTACAGATAACAAATACAAGGTAGTCGGGGGTTAATCAAAATTTTTAATTTTGTTCTTGTACACTAAAAAGAGTAAAATAAACTATTTTCGTACAAAAAATTAAACCGACTTCAAAACCACAAATAGGCACTCAAAAGCGAAAAATAAACTAAAATCATTATTATAAGCGCTACTCACTCATCTATTTGAAGTCGGTGCCAGTCAGGTCAAAAAGTTAGTAGATTGATGCTATGATGTAGGCACAGGTAAGTAGTATCTATCCTATACCTGTTAGATTTGACTGGCACCGACTTCAAATAGATGAGTGAGTAGCGCTTATAATAATGATTTTAGTTTATTTTTCGCTTTTGAGTGCCTATTTGTGGTTTTGAAGTCGGTTTAATTTTTTGTACGAAAATAGTTTATCTATCGGAATGTTTGTAGCTCGTGACATTATTTCGTTGTTAATGCTTCGAAGTCTAGAACGAAAAACTTTGACTCTTTATTGTATTGATTGTGATAAAAACGTTTAGGCCATGAAATGCGTAGCCTGAGTGGGATTTTTCCGATAGTTACTATCTGGTTGTCTTCAAATCAAGAGTTAATCGTTTTTTTTTTCTACGTAAACAAACTCCTTCGTAGACTGTATTAGACAGGAGAAAATTTTCTTCTTTTGTAACTGGTTACAAAACACAGTTACAAAGGCGGCCGAAAGACGTTTAATTGGACGCATTAAAATGTTCAAAACACAAAAGTTTGAAAAGACAAACTGTCTCTTGGATTCTAAATTTTACAAATTTTAGATCAAGCCTATTCAATATTTTCTAGCTTTGATAATACGCATCTACATAACCTTGTTTACTGGGTGTTGATTAGCTCCTTTTAACAAGAACAACCGAACATTTTCCTAACACATCAAAGTCAATATTTAATTTACAAAGTTTGCGGCTTCAAAGAAAAGTGTGATGGAAATCGAAATATTGAGGTTAAAAGTTTTGATTGAATTTCAATATACTCCTGTTTTTGGTCAGATTTATTCATAGTACTTATCAAATTATTGTTTACTAGCTCTGCCCCACGGTGTAACCCACAAATTAGCTGCTTTCAAGATATATTTTTTACCCGACCGAAAGAAGGGTTACTTATGTTGTTCGTGTGGATCTTGTATGTTTGTAATTTTTAGGGTTCCGTAGCCAAATGGCAAAATACGGGACCCTTATAGATTTGTCATGTCTGTCTGTTTGTCTGTCCGTCCGTATGTCACAGCCACTTTTCTCCAAAACTATAAGAGCTATACTATTGAAATTTGGTAAGTAGATGTAATCTGTAAACCGCATTAAGATTTTGATACAAAAAATAGAAAAAGACAAACGTTTTTAGGAGTGTCCCATACTTAGACTGAAACTCAAAAAAATTTTTTAATCAAAACCATACGTGTGGGTTATCTATAGATAGGTCATCAAAAATGATATTGAGGTTTCTAACATATTTTTTTCTAAACTGAATAGTTTGCGCGAGGGACTCTTCCAAAGTGGTAAAAGTGTCCCCCCCCCCCTGTAACTTCTCAAATAAGAGAATGACAAAAATTTAAAAAAGTGTATGATGTACATTGCCATATAAACTATCAAAGAAAATTGGTTTGAATGAGATATAGTAAGTAGTTTTATTTTAATACGTCATAAATTTACTATTGTTAAAACACAAAAACACTGACTAAAGTAACAACGAACTACAAGAACTTTTATATTATGTTACTTGCTACTACGGAAGTCTTCATGGGCGAGCCCGACTCGCACTTGACCACTTTTATTTTTATTCCCACGTATCTTCCAAACGACTAGATGGAACGACTATATGGATTTTGACAATTAAGGTATATTTAGTATATTCGTC
This sequence comes from Ectropis grisescens, assembly GCA_017562165.1. Classification (NCBI taxonomy): domain Eukaryota; kingdom Metazoa; phylum Arthropoda; class Insecta; order Lepidoptera; family Geometridae; genus Ectropis; species Ectropis grisescens. The sequence continues at coordinate 26,976,767 of CM029775.1, forward strand.
TCAATCATCCAAGTGACCTTAGGTAGTAATTGTGTCACATAATATTTTTGCAGTCGGGTTCTTAAACTAAAGTTATAACTATAATAAGCGCTTGACGACTGTCATTTTATGTCACTGGTGTTAAGAGACGAATTGAAGGAATTGATGATGGACTGTGCTGACCTGGAAGAAACCGAATCACTCTTGATTTGAAGACACTAACCATCGGGAGAAATCACTCTGGCAATGTATTTTACAACCTAAACGGTCTTGTCAGAAAAGTGGAGTCTCTAAACAGTGTCACTTTTGCTAGCTACGAGCACTCAGAAAGAAAAGAAGGCATGGTGACATTAGATCTTGCTCAGGCAGATCAATTGCACCACAGATTACTGAAACAAAAGGCAGATGGAACCTTCGTAAACGACACTGTGAGGCCCGTAATTAGTTATGTGTGCGTAGCAGCGCTCATCAACGTTGTCAAATTGCTTGCGTTAGTGTGCGTGTAATGTTGTCAGTCTTAATAAAAAAAGTCCCACTGTGGCTTGTGGGTGTTATTTATACTTATAGTCTTAGCTTCGGAAATCTTCGTGTATAATAAACGCATAAATTAATATTTTAAAATAATGGATTATTACACCGATTATATATTATGCAAAGATTTCTTGTTATAACTATTTTCATTGTATGAAGTTATGTAAGTATGTTGATTTTGCATGCAACTCAAAAATCATGAATCGCATAAATAATCTTTTAAACGGTTCACTAATGTTTCACATTTTTTTTACAAATATTTAATTTTACTCACAGAATATTTAGTTTTATGTTCTCTTTAAATACAATTTATTGAAATAAAATAAAATAATTAATTAAGGGGGCTCCCATACAATAGAAGAGGTTTTCGCCGTTTATTTGCTAATGCTATGAAACCTTTCGTGCGCGAGTCCCACTCGCACTTGGTCGGTTTTTTTTTTTTTTTTGTGTTTTATAAGGATTATAAACCAGGCGGCTAACACTAGACGGATTAGGAACTTTGACGAATCAATACCTAAACAACGTTTTTACCCTTATTCCCCCTGCCATTATAATTCCCTCCGCGTCCTTCGAAAGGTGAGTTATGGTGACATTTGATCTGATACAATTTATAAACTGGGCCCTTTCATCGTTTTAATGATAAAGTTTTCCATTGAATAAATAACAATATGTTTTTTTTAATGACTCGTTTGTAATGTAGGTTTGGCGCCACATCACTTTAATCAATAGCTAGATTTTGGAATGTACTAACTGCTTAAGTGAGGTTTTTTACTGATTCAGTTTTGGTGTATTCAAGTCAAGAGTGAATCAGTTTCTTCAGGGAATCGCGTTCGATCATAGATAGCATGGCTGCATAATAAAAGGTAAAAAGGCAATCTCTTGCGAAAAAGACTACAAAGTCTTGATCATCGCCGAAAAATTGCCAGCCTATCGGTTTTTTATCGGAAACACTTTGGAGAGTGTGCGACTGATTTGCATGATCTGATACCACCTTGCCCTTTTTTCTATCGGAATGCTCGTAGCTCGAAAAAGCGACATCGTTTCATGGTTGATGTTCCAAAGACACGAACGAAAAGATTTGATTCTACTTTTGTGATAAGAACGTCTAGGATGTGGAATACGTTGCCTGAGTGGGTTTTCCCCGATGGTTACAATCTTTGTGTCTTCAAATCGAGAGTGAATCGGTTTCTTCTAGGTGAACACGCTCCATCGTAGACCGCATCGTCGCTTAACATCAGGCGAGATGGCGGTCAAGTGTAAACCTATAAAAGTTTTAAAAAAAATGTATAATTAGCCAAATTTTTTTGCTTCATTATGTTACAGATAAAAAAATATTATTCTACAAATGACGTCGGAACGTCTGAACGGTTTGAGTTGAAATTCACACAAGTGGTTAAGTTGGAACACAGATTATATTCTGAAATAATACATAGTTACAGCGAATTTTTAGAGAGTGATGGCAAAGTTCCCATAAAAATGTAAATAAATAAATTTGACATAGGTTAGTACAATTGCAATAAAGACATTATACTCGTATAATGCTTGACAGTTTTCTGTACAATAATTATTGTAATACAGTAAAGTAGTAGTTTCAAACTTTGAAAATGTATACAATTTGTATGCTCTTTCTTTTGTTTTTAATTTTTATTAATTGACGTGTAAATTGTACTTTTATGAATAAAGTACTTTGACTTTGACTTTGGCTAGTTTTCATCGAGGAAAAATAACGGGAACGGGAACTACATGGATAAAATCGCAGCATGCGCTAGTATTTATTGATTTACCAAAAGTGTGCTACTACCCCGGGCTGACTCAGCAAAAAATTCTACCATTAATAAAGTCAAGCAGTAAAAATACAATTAAAAAGTACCGAGTTTGAATATGTGATAACTTGCACTTGGCTATTAATTGAATACGAGTAGCCGTGTCGACAGGCAGCGGGTGGGTGAACTTTTTAATTTATGGCACGACGCGATGACGCGTCGGCCAACTTTGACAGCTCAACTTTTGACTTTTATTTTTTTTACGAGTGGCAGCGAAGTTTCTGAAGTATGATTAGGGGTAATGGAAGGATAAACAAGAGGTTAATTGACAGCGTAATGGTTTGATAAAGGTTTTCAGGATATTTATAATACAGGCTGCTTTGAAGTGTTTATTTGATTCGATCGAGATGCGTGATAAAATATTCATCGGTAACTATACCTATGTTTGAAAAAAAACTTCAAAGTCTCGACGTAGAGTAGCATTTCGGAGAGTGTCCAGTTGATCTGCGTGATCTAATACCTCCATGTCTTTACTCCATACGACTGCTCGTAGCTGGAAAAAGCGGCATCAAGTCATGACAAGTCATGTCAAGGCATGATAGACGTTCCAAAAACAAGGAGGTTTGGCTTCACTTTCGTAATAAGAACGTCTAGGATTAATAATGAATTAGTTTCTTCTAGCTAATCGTCGCGACATCAGAAATTTCAATACTTTCTGCATAGATTCGATTGTAGTATAAACAAAGAAAACAAAAAAAAAATTTGCTGGCATTATTTTTGAAAAATTTGATTGAATGGTTGTAAGTTGTTTTTTTAATAGTTTAAAAGTCACGTGACGAGCAGGACATGTGCCTGATGGTAAGCAATATATGCCTGCCACATAACAGCACAGTGACACTCAGCTTTGTATGGCTCCTCTTCTATATAATAAGCTGCCAAATGCAATTAAAAAACTTAACTCATCCATGTTCAAAAGTAAATTAAAAAAGATACTGGTACCCAAATGTTATTACACTGTGAAAGAATTTTTAAATGATAGGGAAATTAATTGGAATACTGATGTATAGATGTTGTATAACTTGACATTTTACATTCCATTAACTTCCACATTAAATTCCATTAGCCACATTAGTGTCCACTGTCTATATTTTATGAAACTTTAGATTTAACTAATGTTAGATCAGATAATATATTGTAACGGACAGGTTGAATCAGATTATAATATATTGTGAGAGTTCTTTGAGTAGGTATACAAATATTAAATTTTATACATGTTAACATTCTTTTACACACATTGACATTGTTTTATTTTATACAAATTGAATTATTATTATCATTATTTTTGATTATTATTTTTTGATTTTTCTATACATAATGACATTCTTTAAAATTGCTCACACGGCTAAACTGCAAGAGCTACTACTGCAAGACCTTGGATTCTACATGAAACCACACACTTGTCAAAGTCCATAACATCATCCTGCTGAAGCACAAGACGTTGGCGTAATTGTACTCATCAAACATATCACACTAACATAACACACCGGGATAGAAGCCAGAAATTAATACATGATGAATCGGATGACATATATGATATAACCGATTAAAAGTTAAAAATGAAAAAAGAAGAAGAAGACTATCAGCTGACTATTATTATCATTGTATAAATTCAGACCAATGGAAACTGCGTTGCCAGACATATTGCATGCCTCTAGAAGAAGAGGCCAGTTTATATGGGTCAATTATTTAAATGTTTTGTATCATCTTATCTTACCTGCAAACAGCAATAAAGATTTTTGTATTTGTATTTGTATTTGCTATCGGAACATTATGAGTCCAAATCATCACCTAAGGTCAAGTCGTCAAATAAAGTTAGGTACAGAAATATATTAACGCATGCACTATTTATCCCTGCAAAATTACAGGAACGGGAACTACGTAGGTAAGAAAGTTAGTTTAACCTCTGGCGCTGCTAATATTTATATAAAGGAAGAGTTCGTTGCAAACCAGAGTTATTTTACGCTCACGGTATATTCTCGTGATACCGACAAGATTATAAATTCTGAATTAATTTACGCTGAACCTTTCTATTCGTTCAAACAGTAGTTCGCCTCAAAGGGAACAAAGCAGTCGAACAATACGCCCTTTAAAGAAAAGAACAATAGCTTCACCTAGGGTTGTCATCACTTAAACAGCTATAACGAATACACAGTTCCCAAATTTGAACTCCTAAGTTCGAAATCAATTTTTTTGTAAATAACTAAATGAAATATCAAATCAACGTGACTCTTCACGCCTATGAAAAACGTGAAGCGACGGTAAAATTAAAAAAAAAAATTGCAATAAAAAAATAAATGATCCCAATTTTTTTATTTAATTTTTTAATTTTTAGATATTTTACGACCTGCATTCAAAAAAAATCAGCCAAGTGCGAGTCGGACTCGCACACACGCTGGCGGACGAGTCGATCGTCAGTAGTCTAGCCTCGTAGTTCGACTTATTGCGAAAGTTTTACGCTATTTATCTTCGTCAAGTAAAACTTAAGGGCTGGACAAGTCATATTACAAGACGCATATTATGTGTATATTGGTCTGGGTATTTTTTTACCCTCCCGTTAAGAATAGCGCCCCTGGAAGTATTCCAAAATTCTCCCAAATTACGGGAAAACGTGGTAAATTTCGACGAATGGCACCCCTAACCTATACAGACAACTGTCATCGTGCTGTGGGCTTCTCGACATCTGAACATTTTTGTGAAGTCCGTTCTTTGTTTATGATAAGGAGTTTTGGAGTCATTATGAAGGTTCTTTTACAGGAGAAATGACATAATTAATGAGTTTTAAATTACTAAATGCGATAATGTTTTTTTAAGCCGTGGAGGCTTAATGGTTAGTACGTGCTATTCACAGTCGCGAGGTCGTAGGTTCGAATCTCGCCTGCACTTTTGAGTATTTTTCTAAGTGTAGTAGTGGTAGGACTCTTGGAAGAGTCCGCCTGGGGAAGTACCACACCTTTTCCAATTATTCAACTGCCAAGTAGTAATATTCAAACATCACTGTATTCCGGTTTGAAGGGCAATGCTTCCAGATAAATTACAGGGCTTATAAATTACAGGGCTTAGAGATATAATATCTTAGATTAAAAAAAAAACATATATACGGTCGAATTGAGAAACCTCCTTTTTTGAAGTCGGTTAAAAAGTACAGATGCACAATTTTCTCTTCACTACTGACTTTAGTAGCGAAAACAAAATCGTGAAAAAACTGTCATGTTTCAAGAAACCGCCTCGCGGTCACAAAGATACTCGTACCAACCAGAAAAATAACTTCATCTAGTATAAATTAGTGGACACCTATTCACGCCCATTGAACGTGTTGCCATTATAATTTTATCCTGGACTTGTTCTCAGGGAGTTGTTAGTTATTCACTAATATAGTAGAAATGGTCCATAACTACATGACGACCAATAACTATACCACTTCCCCTATCTGTCTTGAATCATGCTGATTTCGTTTTTTCTAACAAAAACACAATTGACATGCCGGGAGTGCCAACAAAAGCGAAAACCAAATATATCAGTTACCTACCTAACCTACAAATGTACATTTTGTTTTTATTTATAATTTGCACTTACATACATCTGTTAATACTAGTAATATGTGCAATTAAAGACAACTGTGACGCTGACATGCTTAATAAATGAGAAAATGTACATACAAATAAAAGGAAAATAACGTTGAACGAGTTATCGAGACAGCCAATATTTTGTGTTAAATTAAATTTCTCAGGCGGGATCTCCGGCCGACGGGGAGGTAATGAAATACCGCGGAATGATACAAAATAGGAGTGACGCGTGACGGATAAACGACAGATGAAACTAGGAATACTTACTGAGTACACACACACAGTTGTCTCCGTTCAAAATTAAATAAAACAAGAACAAAATTAAACATTTTGACTAACCCCCCGACTACCTAAGATTTGTTATCTGTACAACATTCTATTAGTCAAGCCCTTTCATTTGATACCCATATTAAGGGAGTTATGAAAAAAGAAATGTCATTCGCCATTTTGTGGTAGCGGCCATCTTGGATTTGAAATTTGTTATAGCGTATAGTACTCTACTAGTTAAGCCCTTTCATTTGGTACCTATATTGAGGTAGGTTGTGCAGAAATATTTTGTCCGCCATTTTGTGGAGGCGGCCATTTTGAATCGATATTAACGAAACATAGCTAAGAACACTGGCACGGATATTAACCTTCAAAAAAAAAAACCGCATCGAAATCGGCCTATCCGTTTGAGCTCTACGGTGCCACAGACAGACACACACACACAGACAGACAGACAGACAGACAGACATCGACGTCAAATTTATAACACCCCTTTTTTGGTCGGGGGTTAAAAAAGAAGTTTGGCACTCGGAGACTGCCGCGGTAAAGCTATTGCATGTTGCATGCATTTTTATAGGCATAAGCAATAGGAAGTCAACAATTTTTCGGAATTGCTTTTATTTTGAAGAGTAACATTTGTTTACCATAAAAATATCACGGGAAATCCGTTAAGTTGGCAACACTGCTAAAAGCATTTAGTCTGTAATGCTGATACAAATAAGATTCAAAGTCGAATGACCGAGTGTGGAGGACGGCGTTACGGTCTTCCATCCCTCTTTCTTGTGAACATAAGAAAGAGATGCACGATCACTAAAATTCGGTCCCCAGGCCCGCGATAAAAGCTATGCAATAGCTTAAAAATCAACAATTTAAATAATCGAGCCACTCCTGGCCATGTGGGATAAGACATTTGTCATAGTGTAGTGTATGCTCTACAAGTCAAGTCCTTTCATTTGGTGTCCATATTGAGGGAGTTGTGAAAAAATTTGTAACCCGCCATTTTGAAACGGCGGCCATCTTCGACATACAGACACGTCAAACTTATTGGACCTGTCGTATATGGTGTATTTGTCACTGTAAATGTATATACTTAGTATATATGTCCAAGTGTGTATACAATTTTACACTAACAAATAGGTATAATGCTCGCAATGCATGCCTGAAAATTAATCTCTGTTTAATAGTATGTGTGTAGGCAAACTTACACACATTTCTGTACCACGTAAATGCATTTATGTAGCTTAGCTGTCATTAAATTATCTTATAACGTTATAAAATCTCAGGCAACCCCAAAAACATTACGGCCAACCTCCCTAGACAAATGGAAAAATAGGAGAATAAAATTGAAGCCGCAATGCAAAGTCGACGCTGTGCAGTCCAATCCAATTTGCGCCGGATTCGTCCGGAATTTACCAGATATAGGCGGTTTGCGGCAACTCGCGTGCTCATAGACATTCTGATTTTAAAATTTCTTTGGTTCGATTGATAGGAATTGAGAATGTATTTTTCGAAATGTCTAGAAAAAATTTAACTGATTGTATTTTCAAATAGGTTTGTTCCACAAAATAGGTTTAGGATGTGGTCAGCTTAAAGGTTTATTTGAGTGATGACTTAATTTTCGGCCACATTAGACAATGGATAAATATTTATTACTACTGTCATAAAGATCTGTTTCACGAAAAATTGCGTGACTACTTGTTAAGAAACATTGAGCCGGTGAGCCGTAAAAAATATAAATACTACACAAGAATGCTTGTACATAAATATATGCCACCTGACCTTTAACAAATACTACTATTAATTTATATTTAATGTGACTAAAATGTACTAAGCGTAGACAGTTTGAGAAAACTATCAAACACAGTATTAAAGTAGAATTTATTATAGACTAACTATTTTCATAAAGAATTCGCAACAATGAAAAGATTTCGAAATATTTTTTGTGTATCCACACACTTTCTCCTAAACTGAATAAGTACGATAATAAGTACCACACCTTTGCCAGTTATTCTACCGCCTAGCAGTAATGTGCAAACATTACTGTGTTCCGGTTTGAAGGGCAAAGTTCCAGATAAATTACAGGGCTTAGAGATATTATATATTAGAATTATGGGTGACAAGCGCAATGCAGTGCTAGGTAATGATTTGGACTCTTCGTATTTCAACAGCTGCATATCGCTGTGCCGTTACATGACAGGCATGTTGCTTACCATCAGGCACATGTCCTGCTCGTCTCGTCACTCTATACTATAAAAAAAACTATAATAGTGAGTATTAACGTGCACATCTAACTTCAGTGTGTCGAATTTGGTTGTCAGTGTGTGAACATATCGATAAAAACACTCCGAAAAATATGTCAGTCAACTTTATCAGGAAGTTTTTGGATGTCGCATCGTTAAAGATACGCCCTCATATTTTTTTCCAAGCGCGAAAAGAAGGATAGCTTCAAAAATAATTCACTACAGTATAAAACTCAGAACAATAGGTATCTATCAGTAATGGAAAAGAGAAGAAATCGACCGTAAAACTGTAGTTGGTCTCCGAATGCCACATGTCGTAAACCCGGAATACTTCATACCCTTGCGCCCGTGCGCCTGAGGTCGTCCCGAACATGTGCTGGCCAAATCCTGGGGAGATTGAATTAGAGAACTTTACTACACTGTCTGACGAAATTGATGCGATATCTTGAGATACCACCGGTACTGACGAACCGTGGATATAATGCTACTTATGCCTGTGATACCTGAAGAAGTAAAATGACAATCCTACTAGTATCATAAACGCGTTCGTATGTTTGTTACTCTTTCACGCAAAAACTACTGAAGGTATTTGGATGAAATTTGGTACATAGATAGATAATTGTCTGGAATAACATAGGCTAATAAATTCGCCTAACCATGTTTGTAGGCGAATTTCCTTTAAGCTGGTTGCCTGGAAGAGATTGCTCTAAGTAATAAGGCCGCCATTTGTGGTGCTAGTTCATAAGACAGTGTTCTACTGTACTATTTCTGTTCTTGTGTCACAATAAAGAGTTATCTATCTATCTATCTAATTTTTATTCCAAGAAACTTACAGGATCGGGAAATACGCGGGTGAAATCGCAGGGCGCTGCTAGTTTTTAGATGTAAGATATTACATATGTCCTCTCAGTTGCTGGATATTTTTTGTGTGTCGTTTTGTGAAAAGAGATATAATTTTCCGTCTATAAGCTTACACTTGACCGCCATCTCGCCCGAAGTCCAGCAACAATGTGGTCCAAAATGTAGTATTCAAACGTAAAAGGATACGACTCGCTCTTGATTTGGTACCCAGTACCTTGATTCGCAACACAATCGGATTGATGTCGACACGGAATCAAACTTCTCGGTCTCTGTCTTACCCGTTTAAAATAACAGAGATGGTCATTCCGAATTTGAGTCTTTGAGTTTGCGTTCAGAATCAGTACTCTGATATCTATTAGGCATGATCAAATCGGGCTACCTACACCAAAGCTTAGACGTTTGGTACTACGAAAATTAAATCATACCTCTTCATCCGAGTGCTAAAATAACAGAGATGGTCATTCCGCATTTGAGTCTTTGAGTTTGCGTTCAGAATCAGTACTCTGATATCTATTAGGCATGATCAAATCGGGCTACCTACACCAAAGCTTAGACGTTTGGTACTACGAAAATTAAATCATACCTCTTCATCCGAGTGCTAAAATAACAGAGATGGTCATTCCGCATTTGAGTCTTTGAGTTTGCGTTCAGAATCAGTACTCTGATATCTATTAGGCATGATCAAATCGGGCTACCTATACCAAAGCTTAGACGTTTGGTACTACGAAAATTAAATCATACCTCTTCATCCGAGTGCTAAAATAACAGAGATGGTCATTCCGCATTTGAGTCTTTGAGTTTGCGTTCAGAATCAGTACTCTGATATCTATTAGGCATGATCAAATCGGGCTACCTACACCAAAGCTTAGACGTTTGGTACTACGAAAATTAAATCATACCTCTTCATCCGAGTGTTTGGAATGCCACTCAAATATTGTCGCTTTTTCGGGCTACAAGCAGTCCGGAATGGTAATGGTAATAGATCCAATCAGTTAACACTCATCGCGTATCTGTTAAAAAAATGGAGAAGCTAACTAGTCTATAATAAGTATGTAATAGTATAATGATTTATTGAGTAATAAGTCTTATTTAAACATGGCTTTCGTTGACTATCCTTTTGGCAAGAAAGAAAAATAGGAGAGATGGTATTAGGTAAAGCCGATCAGCACACTCTTATGTATTAACAAACATCTTATTTACATGATATACTACTGTTAATTTCATCTATTTATCAAAACCTTTAGCTAATAAAATGCTTTTTTTCTTTTCAGGTACTTTATATTTATTTACGCTCGCTCCCGCACATCATTTAGAAAGGTATTTGTTTTAAGTAAAATGTATGTTCTGTGAAGACGCGAAGCTTTCTAAGATAATGCTTCTTGGGCTCTGAATTGTTTATTTATTTTTTTTGGAATTCTATTTTTTTCTTTTTTGGAATTTCATTGAATGTTAAAAAAAAACAAGTAAACATTAAACTAAAAAAATCCAACGCCATTCTTTAAAATTTAAAGTGCACAGTAAAGTACACTCGTATGTTTAAAACTTAATCAAATATCTATTACTAGATGTCCGCCCCGGCGTTGCCCGTGGTACATTATATAGTACTCATCAGGATCCCGTGCATATACAACGGTGAAAGAATGACTGAAATCGGTTCAGCCATTCCTGAGAATATCGCTTTCAAACAAAACACCTCTTCAGCTACCTGCTACGCCATCTGTCGGAAATTGGTTGTACCAAACTCAGATTTAGAAAAAAAAAATGATTAGCAAAGGTTTTATATTCAAGAGGTATGTAATCTGTGATATTCAATGACGCAATCTTAGACATGCTATCATCTGTCATGTCAAAGCACGAAACGTACGAAGACTCTCAAAAAGGAATATTTTTTTCCCGATTTTGTTACATTCTTGATTCATGCTCCGCTTCTATTAATAGTAGCGTTATTTTCTATAGCCTAAAGCCTTCCTCGATAAATGGACTATCCAATAGATAAATAATCTTTCAATCCGGGCCAGTACTTCCCGAGATCAAACAAACAAACTCTTCAGCTTTATAATATTAGTATAGATGCGTCCAAGACTCCTATCGCAATCAACAAAAGAGCTGATAACTTTGAAATGGCTGAATCGATTTTGATACTCTGGACTAATTTACTACAGTAAAATAAAAGGAACAGGAACCACGCGACTAAAACCGCGTAGCATTGCTAGTAAAATATATTTACAGTGTTTTTGTTTGAAGGGCAATGTTTCCAGAGAAATTACAGGGCTTAGAGACATAATATCTTAGATCTCTGGGTGATGGGTGACGCAGTGCAGTGCTAGGTAATGATTTGGACTCTTCATGTTCCAATTCACTGTGCTGTTATGTGGCAGGTATGTTGTTTACCATCAGGCACATGTCCTGCTCGTTTCGTCACACCTTATTTAAAAAAAAAAAAAAAAAAAAGTTATAAATCACACAAATATAAAGGCGAAACTTTGGTGTGTATGTAAGTGCATATGCTTGTCACAAGTACACTCCTCAACGAATTTGAATGAAATTAAATACGTGGTTCACGACCTGGCTACTATTAATGCAGTTAAATTTAGTGATTGTCAAGCCACTGGTCATACAGGGTTACTGGGAATCAGCCTGCATCCGTTTAAGGAAATGTTCTTTTTATTTAAACAAACCATTTTTGTTCTACATTTTTTGCTAAAACTCAATATATATCCCAAATAAAAATAGTGTGTGTTATCCTCTCTAGCATTGTTAAGCGGCTGTTTAGTGTTTATTCACTTCGGCACAGCATATATCGAGCGTGATAAAGCGCGCGCTCTCTTGTTACGAATTATTACGAGCTTTTCGACAAGGCAAATACATTTTTTTAAATTTTGTATGTGATTTTTTTTTAACTGTAGAACAAATTTTGATGCATTTAATGTAGGTACTTAACATCCCCGTTAATGGATGCAGGCTGATTACCAATAACCCTGTATACACTGGTTAAATAGATAAATTGAAACAACCTTGTCGCTTTAGCTGAGTTATTCGAATGATAAATAGGAGCACTAGATAATAATATAAATACATAGAACAAAGGTAAGCTTTAACAAAGGATTTGTAAAAATCATCTTCAAAGAAGATTAAAGGACGGGAATCCTATCAAGTATGAGACTGGTGGACGTTAGAAAGGCTTAAACTCCAGTCGTGGTTGCTTCACTGTACCACAGTGGAAAGAAAAACTACCAGTAGGACGACGCCTTTGAACTTGTTATAAATGCCGAGAACACACTGAAGCGTTTAGGGCTGCGGGCTGAAAAAGTGTTTATTATCGATTTTGTTTTTATCTATTTCCTATCAACATTCTTAAGTATCAGGAACTTTAGGGAAACATATTTATTGATATAAACAATTTTTAGCTATGAACAAAGTAACATCAAAACATGCGTCAAACGTCAGACCTAAACCATGCTCCCAAACTGCTAACATGGTCGTGTTGGCAGTTCGGGAGCGCGCTTCCGGCGTCTCGCTCCGCACGATTGCTCTGTCTAGACGTCTTCGTCGAACGACTGTATGATTTATTAGACTGCGACTCTAGTTAGAAGACGAGATAAAGCCAGCCGCGAATAGACCGGGCCGCGATGCCCGGGGCAGCGGGAATTAGGTCGCGCTAACAATGTGCAGTGAACTCAGGTGCCGCGGATATGGATCTTAAGAGTTGTAGCTAAAAGATCAATTTTATGTGCTTTGATGGTGTTGTGTGTATTTAAAACGTATATTCACTGGCACCCTTAAGTTTACCATCATAATTCCAGTTCCCGTAATTTTCCTGGCATTAAAAGTGGCTTATAAGCTATAGCAGACTTTAATCTGTGTTTTAAATTTCAACTGGTTACGATCCGACGTGATTGAGCAATAAACTTAAAGTGAGGAAGTATTGGAAACTTATATTTCACTACATATCGGGGACCGCGTAAAAACGCGCGGGTAAAACAGCGGGGCATTGCTCCCTTATAGTATTAGTAGGAAACTAGATTGGGCCGTTAGTGTTGTAAATATACCTCTACATATGTATAGTATGGAAGCAGTAACAATAACTTAAATACTACGGGTGCATGAATCCTACGTTTCTGAAAGCCGGATTGAAGTAGGGTACTGGAGTATTACCCAGGGTTCTATGTTACATGGTTTTACTCTGTAATCTGTGGTGCGACTAAATAGAATTTCTACAGAGAAATACCCGGCAAATTGAGCTTTTAAGCAAAATTGATAACCAAGCTGAGTTTTTTTAAGTATGATGAGAGTATAGTAGCAATACGCTTGCTCAAAACAGCACTGGCTGTGCAGATACTCGAACATGAAGAGGCCTAATCACTGCCTACCTCTGCGCAGCGACTGTCACCCAAAGATAAAATATATTAGTAGGAAATGATTTAAATAAATACAGTGAGTATTTTTTGCTAAAAACATTGCCTTTCAAATCGCAACAGAGTAATGTTTGAAGCAATGATACAGTTTCGGTAAATATGCAAATTCAATTCATGACAGCAATATCGTATATGTGTAACTCTCATGCCAGAGAAGTAATGGCTTTTGTGGATAGGTCAGGTCAGTTCAAGAGGTACTTGATGTCAGTCTACATTTTTATTTGTTCTACCTCTCTTTTGGCGCGTTAGGGAAAAATCATGATGATAAATATTTGTGACGCGCGCACACCGTCACAAAGAACCGACACTCTCAAGCTAGTCAACGTTTTAGAAAATACTTATACTGTAACTAACTTCAGGTTAATATACTTTTTGCGTTTTATCTGGTCCATTGTTGAACTTCCAAAGAGAAGTGTTGTTTTTTCCGGTTATCCATAGGGACACACCCATCATCATCATCATCCACAACCTTCTTTATCCCATTGCTGGGTATAGGCCTCTCTTTTTAACCGACTTCAAAAAAAGAGGAGGTTACTTACTCATTTATATTATGAAGTCGGTGCCAGCCAAGTCTAATAGGTAGTAGATAGATACTACTTACCTATGCCTACTTACGGCTTTGTACATAGTATCAATCTAGACATAGACTAGACTGGCATCGACTTCATATAAATGAGTAAGTAGCGGTTATAATAATTACCTATATCAATTTATTTTTCGCTTTTAAGTGCCTATTTGTGGTGTTGAAGTCGGTTTAATTTTTTGTTAAAAATAGTTTATATTTATAGATCTACTAGCGGCCCGTTCCGGCTTCGTTCGGATATTGTCACATAAAACCCATTAATCGAAATAACAACTATCCTATTTTTTAAGTTGGATCAATCTACACACGGTGTCCAAATTTGATTAAAATCGGCTAAGTAGTTTAGGAGTCCATCGCGGACAAACATCGTCACAGGAGATTTATATATTAAGATATAGATAGATCACAGGTATGTTTGTGTGTGTACGTGATTGGCACAGGCCAATCACGTACACACACAAACACACCCTCGCTCACTTTTCTTAAATTATGTTCTGGTTGAATCTGCTTCTCTGCCAATATTCTATTCAACCTGAGTAGAGTGCGCAACAATGTTCTCATTAGTGGAACGCTCGGGGCTATTCCTACTTATTTCTATTTCTGCAATTTTTCACCATTAAATAAAAACATTCCTCTAAAAGAATCGGAGTTAACTTGTGATTAAGGGATCTAAGTAGACTTTTGGAATCTTTATTTACATTAATTAACTAATTTTAGTGACAAACTGAGTCTAGGTTGAAGCCAGCAAATACAGTTTTATACACTTCTATAGGTTTACAGTTGAAATTTAGTTCGTTCGTTCGGGAGCTATGATGCCACTAGCATAAAACAAAAAAGAAAGGCACAGAGGGAAGGAGAGAGAGATGAAATTTACAACACTATGTCGTTTTTGTGTCACAGCTTAAAAATAATATCGCGAAATCAACTAGATTTTTGCTTTGAACTGGAAACCAAAGCAAAAATCCAATTAACCAGCAACGTTTTTCTATACTTTCACAATGTTATTGGAAGCTCGGTGCCTCACAGGAACGCTTTCACATTTCACGGGGTTCACATATATATGTCCAGAATATTTATTAATACTTTTCAGTGACGTGTTCCTCGTGATGTTTTCTTTCACTTTTAAAGCCAATGATGATGACAAACTTGCACGGTTTATCTTCCAATAGTTAAAATGTCCTTAATTAAATCGTACCTACTAATGTAAATGTCAAAGTTTGGATACTTGTTGCTCTGCACGGGTCGTGTAGAAATATGAAAAAAACGTCCATTACTGTTAATCGCGGGAAAACTACGACAACGAGAACTAAGCGGTTAAACTCGTAGTTTTATCAAATTTTTTAACCAATTTCAAAAAAGGAATACGCTCAAATCGTTGTATTTTTAACCCCCGACCAAAAAAAGGTGTGTTTTAAGTTTGACGTCGATGTCTGTATGTCTGTCTGCCTGTGTGTGTGTCCGTCTGTGGCACCGTAGAGCTCAAACGGATGGGTCGATTTCAATGCGATTTTTTTTTTATTTGAAGATTAATATTCGTGCTAGTGCAATATTAACCAAATATAGCTAAGAACATCCTTCTTAGCTATGTTTGGTTAATATCGATTCAAGATGGCCTCCTCCACAAAATGGCGGTAAAAATATTTCTTCACAACCTACCTCATATATGGATGGAATATGGATATCAAATGAAAGGGCTTACCTAGTAAAATACTATACATTATAAAAAAATCAAATCCAGGATGGCTGCCACCACAAAATGGCAAATTATATTATTTTCTTCAATACTACCTCCATATGGGTATCAAACGAAAGGGCTTGACTAGTAAAATACATTGCAATAAGACAAATTCAAGATGGCCGCTTCCACAAAATGGCGAAATACATTTCTTTTTTCACAACTCTCTTAATATGGGTATCAAATGAAAGGGCTTGACTAGTAGAATGTTGTACAGATAACAAATCCGAGGTAGTCGGGGGTTAATTTTTTTTTTGTTATTTTCTAGTGTATGTCACGCTATAGGGCTGTCAATTGTGTATCGATTTTGATGTCTTTTTGTTTGGTACATATCAGATGTATATACCTAGTGCTATATACATTTTATCGAAATTCCCACAGCCACTTTTAAACTAAAACCGATTGTATCGATTTTCAGAGAAAAAAAAACCATTTTTGTTTTCGCTGTGAAACAAGAAACAGCATTAGTTCACGTCAGCTCACGGCGTAGACTCGACCAGCGGTCTCGCGTGCTGTGTTGATTTACCCCACCGTTCCGGGGAGTGGTAACAGCTGGCCACTCCATTGTTCAGTGCGCGGAGTGCCGAGTACAGATGACAGGTTAAAAGAACAATGTTGGACGTGTTTCTTTCATATTTCCAAAGGTTTAACACGTTTAAAAATTTTACAAGCTCTATAACAGTACTTCGCGGTTTTATTTGAGTAGTTCATGTTTCTTTAATTTTTCGAGATGTAAAATTGTAGTCTGAAATTACAGTCATACTTTTGAAGTTGTGTTTCTTTTGGTGCGTTTAAAAAAGATGTTGCAAGTGAATTTATGAAGTGAAAATTTATTTAGTGCACTACACATAGATTTTTCGTAGGCCGTGAACTGAGCTCAAGCGTAATGCTTGTGTATGAAATACATCTTCGGGTGAACTCATGTTACCATGGATACCATTACACATTTAATCATCTAGTCTAGATGGCCATGCATGGAAGACTTATTTAGACGACGCTTTGCTATTTTTTTTTTAGATGATGCTTTGAAGATTTATTCCAGACTAGCGGCGCCCTCCGATTTCACCCGTAGTTTCCAAAGTCAGCTATCATAAATGGCTACTCGAAGAGTGCTATTACTCGGTAGACGAATATCTGAATGTGTACTGTGGTATTCCAGTGAGTCAAACTTAGAAGTAATATGAAATACTTGATATTATAATACTATAATTACTCATACCGGTATTCGGTATATTCCGCCAATTGAAATGTCATCTTTTTAATAATAATTTAAGTTTATTTTGTGTTTTTATATTGTGGCTTTTAATAAAGTGTTTTCTTATCTTATCTTATCTTATTCGTTGTAACTTGATGTAGGTATTCTAAGTCTCAACCTCAATTTGACAATGACATTGAATATTTGATTTAATTATTTCATTTTTTTCAACTAATTTGACATTGTTTAATATTTTTTTTTTAGTAACAATCATTTTGACATTGTTTCAATTAATTTTTTGCATACCTCACACGAGGAAAACATAATGGGCATGATTCTACAAATTACACCTAATTTATCTACATATGTTTACGCAAATAAACTTCATTTCATTTCATTTCAAATTCTGAGTTATAAGTTTTCACTTCTATCGACAGTTCCTATGCCTGCCAATATTGTGATGAGGCGCGCGCACAATGGCAGCCCAAACAACAACACTATAGGCGTACCACGAATAATGTAGTTGGAAGTATTACATAACAAGTGTGTAATGTAGAACTAGTAACAATATGCAAAGTGGTACTAGTTCCAATTACTAGAATTTCAGCGCATAAATGAATTCCGTTTGTGTTCAGTTCGACTGAGAGTGCGCTTGGTGCGGAGTGCGGCCGCGGGCGAACCCGGAGGATTTAGAACAACGTGCGGCTATAATTTTACAATTAAATTATTTAATACTAGTTATGCCCTGCGGTGTAGTCCGCGGATTATGTAACTATTAGTTCTCATGTTTATTTGTTATGTTTTCACGAAACTCTACTTTTTTTAACAGACTTCATAAAAGGCGGTTCTCAATTCGGTTGCATTTTAATGTGTGTGTTACGCGATAGCTACGCTAATTATGGGTCGATTTTGATGGTGCCATTCTAAAAGATATAATCTTCTTAGCATTCCATGGATCCACCCGGCGGGATTTCTCTCTCTGTCACACGCCATCGTGTAGGTCCCGAGTAGGTCCCGAGACTTGTGACTGTGTGGGTGTAGGTTTAAGGGGCCCCTTTCCGACGTACATCAACACTCACCTTCACTACTCCATAAATAATACTACAATAAGTAATTTATTTTCTCCGAAAAACCAAAACTACTTCAATCTTTCATTTAAAATTAAATTCAGATACTCGACCAAATTTCATAATAAACTATCATCTAGATAAATTAACGTACATCTTAGTTTTTTTGATCATATTTCAAAAACAGCTACACTGACTGCGATGAAATTTATATGGGACCGCCTTTGTACTACGATTTACCAAACAAAACAAGAACAAAATTAAAAATTTTGAATAACCCCCGACTACCTTAGGTTTGTTATCTGTATAACATTCTACTAGTCAAGCCCTTTCATTTGATACCCATATTGAGAGAAAAAAAATATAATTTGCCATTTTGTGGTGGCGGCCATCTTGGATTTGAAATTTGTTATAGTGTATAGTACTCTACTAATCGTGCACTTTCATTTGACACCCATATTGAGGTAGGTTGTGAAGAAATATTTTGTCCGCCATTTTGTGGAGGCGGCCATCTTGAATCGATATTAACCAAACATAACTAAGAATACCCGCACGGATATTAACTTCCAAATAAAAAAAACGCATCGAGATCGGCCCATCCGTTTGAGCTCTACGGTGCCACAGACAGACACACACACAGACAGACAGACGGACAGACAGATAGACAGACAGACATCGACGTCAAACTTATAACACCCCTTTTTTGGTTGGGGGTTAAAAATAACCATCAGAATCGAATCACAATGGGGCGTTTTTAAGACGTAAAAATACCTGTCAAATACAGTTCCCAATTTCACCGTAGGTGGCGCCACAGTTTTATTGTGTTAGAGAAATTTCACAAAAACCAACAGTGGTGCCACTCTTGGACAATATTTAGAACTATCTTTGACAAGTCTTTTTGCGTCTGGAAAACGCTTCATTGACGGCGCTATCGCGTAATATAATACACAAAAAAAAATCAGAACTGCATTGAAAACTCCCTGGTTTTGTGAAGTCGGTTAAAAATAGATATAAGTAATATCTGTAAAATGTTATCTGAATCAATAAAAGATTGAAAATTAAAACTTATCTATTTACGTCTAACTAGAAGACAGAAATTAACTATGTCAAAATCAATTTCAATGGTTGAACGAGACAGCAGTGAAACCTTTACGTACTATTATTCATTTCCCCACTTCTAGTTGTCACAATACGAAGATTTACCACCGGCGTCCGTAGCCCGCACTTTCAGGCTGATGCCACGGTTTGTAACTGTCCAGACTTAGTAAATACAGTAAGTACTAAGAACACTCGTAGCCTAGTCTTACTTGTTTTCTTTTTGAAGAAGATAAATGATTTGTACTACTTGTTTTTAACTCCCGACGCAAAGACGATGGCGTGTTATTAGTTTGACGTGTCTCTTTCAATGTATATAGGTATTGTATAATTATGTCTGTGGCATCGTAGCTAACGAATAAATGAGCCTATTTTGATTTTGTGTTTCGGGAATGCCTTCAGTATGTTTCATCAAAATCGATCCAGCTAATTCAAAGTAAGCTCTTGTGTCTCTTCTAATTAATCTCTTGTGTTTCTTCTAATTAATATTCTGAAAACCTATGGGCAAGAAAGGTTCTCGAGTGGCGACCACGAACCAGAAGACGCAGTTTTGGACAGATGACCTCACAAAGGTCGTCGGAAACCGCTGGTTGCAGGTTGCGCAGGACCGTTCGTTGCGGAAATCTAGGAGGGAGGCCTATGTTCTGCCGTGGACGTTTTGGTGCTGACGATGATGATGATGATTATTTTTTTATCTTGTAGTTTTTATATAGAGTGAAGGGACGAGCAGGAAATGTGTTTATTTTTTATTTTTTAAATAAATGGTGACGAGACGATCCGGACATGTGCCTGATGGTAAGCAACATGCCTGACACATAACAGCACAGTGACACGCAGCTATTGGAACATGATCCATTGGAGAGTCCAAATCATTACCTAGCACTGCACTGCGCTCGTCACCCAGAGATCTAAGATCTTATATCTCTAAGCCCTGTAATTTCTCTGGAAACATTGCCCTTCAAACCGGAACACAGTAATGTTTGCACATTACTGCTTGGCGGTAGAATAACTGGCAAAGGTGTGGTACTTCCCCAGGCGGACTCTGCCAAAAGTCCTACCACTAAAACAAGGTTTGATGGTAAACAAGAAACCTGCCCATTACAGTGCAGTATTACTTAAGTATATTTGCTTTACATGCAAACATAATTCCATATGGCCTACAATTTAAAACAAATGGGTTAGGGCTTTTTGAATTTCAAACATCTTTTTTGCTAGTTGATGTCATCAAAGATTCGTGATTCGACATATATTTTTCGTGAACGTACACTATCACTTATATACTGTGTGAACTGTAGTTTATGCTATGTAAGATATTTAGCATCTTAGCATATTAGTCGCTTTGCTTAGTTTTGACCTAGATGGTGTTTTCTCATTATTCATTATCTTATTATACCTTTAAACGACCAATTCTTGTAGGTATAAATATATAGAATCTGAATCTCGGCAACGGCTCGAACGATTTTTATGAAATTATGTATACAGGGGGTTTCAGGGACGATAAATCGATCTAGCTAGGTTTTATTTTTTAAAAACATCATTTTATGCGTGTTTTTAGACAATGAAAAACTCCTATAATGTTATTAGAATACGATAACTTATTTCGCCACTATTCTTTAAGTCTAAATGGCTCAGACGGAATATGCTCGCCCTTGTAGTCAATAGGCCCCGGTTCGAATCCTGATGGTTACACTCGGGTCTTTTCTTTTTGTTCTTTTTTTTCTGAGATAATCTTTTACTTAGAGCCCTTTATAAACGCATTTAAACCGAGCAAAGCTCGGTCAACCAGGTACTTCTCATTATTCAAGATACCAAAATTTGTCAATCAAATCAAACTCACGACTTAACTGCTTTGTAGACAGTATTACTGCCAACTAAATCCTAAGGCAAACCAGTCTATGAACTCACTTTGAAATCTTCGAAATCTAAGGAATATTTGAATGACTACAGCTGACAAACCTGAAATAAATACACAAGTTTTTTCCAAATTGAAGACTTCCTTGACGTAATCGTTAAACATCAGACAACGGATCGTCAAAGTATTATGTCCTACCTTGTATAACGTAATTCTAATTGACTCCAAACTCCGTAATGTATTAACTTCGGTCATATAAACTATGGAACAGCGTCCCAACGATCGACCCTTGCGGTATCCTTTTCAGAAACCGCGGCAGAATATCCTCACAACAGATTTGGCCAATAAAACTATCCCGTACAGAGCCACTGATGGGTTATTTCCATTTCCATTAGAACTAAAAGCGGGAATTAGCATCAGTGGCCGTATTGAGCGGGAACGAGTCATGCCAAAGCCATTGTGAAATCCGTTTGATTGCTACATTTGGAGTTAATTCTGATTTTGCATTGAATTGCTGAATGCATATTAATTCGGATATATTGATGTAGGAACTTTGCAGTGGTTTCACTTTACGTGTAGGAACTGTGAAAAGTATGAACGGTAAAAACGTTGATTCAAAACAAAAATAAATACTTAAATAAATTGGAGGATTATCAGTATAATTTACCTATTATTAATAATTAGTTATATATACTTCACACCCACCCACATACACCCTCACCCTCAACACACACCCTCTCTCACACACACACCCTCTCTCAACCTCACCCTCACACACACTCACAACACACGCACGCGTACACCACACACAAACACACCCTAATACAATTATTGTAAACTAAAGAATTGTCGTGGTTATAGAGAGGTGGAGTCTCATATTACAGGTGCTTAAAAGGAGACCCCGATATACTTGTTTCGTAAGTTTACTGTTTGAAGGAAATATTTTTTTGTATTTGTAGGTATATGTTGTCATATCGTACCTTCGATGAGATAGGGCGCAATTGAATGTATTGTTAATTTTCATTAAATACATATAAATTTTGTGTGAAACATGTCCTATGCTTTTGTTAAAATGTAAACTAAATTGTAAAGTTTCCCACAATTATGCCCTTGTCTCACAGAAGGTACAATGTGACACTCATTTCGGACCGCACCAGTAGTTAATGATGCTAGTGTAGCGAACAATGTTCCAGTTTGTCATAAAGCAGAATGTCTAGAGATAAATAAAACCACAGTAATGCCCTTCGCTCAGTCTCCACGCGCCCTACGCACGCCTACCTCCAATAAAACTGTTCAAAAGCTCTTTGACGTCACCTATCGCTCGCCAGCGCAGAAACCCCCTTTTTATTTTACTATCCAGCACAAAGGTGAACTGGGACTAAATTAAACAACCCTATAAAACCCTTTTTGCCAAATGAATTTAAACTTTAACCGGCCGAATTTAAACATGAAGTTGAACTCACGGGCCGAGTTGAAAGCGGTATAATTTTAAACAAAGTTTGTCAATATCAATATTTTGTTGCTGGTAAAATTGCCGGGCTCAATGGGCCCGGGTGGTTTGTTTCAATAATGTCCATACATTTATGTTCTGCCTAAAGTAAATACGGCATTTTTAATTATAATCATGTTTTCGGGTTCGTTTTCCTCTGGGAAGGAGTGAACGTACCAAAGGATTCTAAATTTTATTTCCATAAGAGCACGATGTATAATTAATTAATCCGGATATTGAATATTGACTGTCGGGCTTGGTATAAACTGTTTCAGAGATTAAATAAAATCGGGATGTAGTATTTTATGATAGTCACAGGATTTTTTGTTTTCGGGTGAAGATTACCTGTGATTGGGTTGTGGAGTTCGTAATATATTATTACTATTTTTCACTATTATTTCTACATACAGTCGCAGTTGTTTTAAGTTTTTAATCGAATGGAAACGTTTCCATATCTTTTCTACGACGAGATGTCCATGAACTAATTACGCATTTTGGAATGTAAATAAACTTAGTAGCATATACGCTATTAATTACAGCTGGTCTAGTCGGAAGAACCCGATCCGTTGCCCGTTGGTCAGATCTGGTGAAGACACTCACTGGATTACCAATAGCCGAAGCTCTTAGGACCGCCGAGGACAGAAAGACATGGAAGAGCATGGTCAATACCTCAGACTAGACACGACCTTCAGCAATGAAGATAACGACTAAGAAGAAGAAGAAGAGAAGGCGGAAGAACAGCGACTGCCGATCCGGATCATGCACCTACCGGCCCTGCAACCGCCTAAATAAATTGGCTATGGTTTTGCTATTGTTGTCTCTATCATTTCAAGCGAGAAGAAAAGAGACAGGAATATCAAAACTAAAACAGTTTTAGTTAGCCACACTGGTCCAGCGTGGTGGATTATGGCCTGGACTCTCTCCGTGCGATAGAAGGCCCCAAATACCAGCAGTGGGAACATATAGTGGACTGTTTATGCGTATGCTGTTCCAAACTATAGATATAGTGTGATTAGTGTGTATGTTTATGTAGGTATATATTATGATTAGTTTTATCTATTAGTGTATTATGGTTTTGAGTAGCTTAAGTATTTGTGTGTAATGCTATTAGAATGTACGTTTATCTCGTAGTAATAGTCTTTATTGCGCACCACGTTTTTATATTTCCTATCCTTTTCTCCACCCCAAGGTTGCCTGGAAGAAATCGCTTTCAGCGATAAGGCCGCCAGCTGTTTTACTAGTTTTATTGTTTTCCTATATTGTATGTGTTATTTTAAGTTGTGAACAATAAAGAGTTTTCATACATTCATTCATTATAGACTGTTGGTGTTCCAAGTTAAACTCGATCCGTTCAGCCTTTCCGACGTGATTGAGCAAGAAACATCCAAACTTTAACGTTAATACTATTATTAAAATAAAAACACAATACAAATAACCTAACTAGAAGTAGAAAGACCTTAGATCATAGTTCCACACCCCTGGCAGCTCCCACCCCCGGGTCTAGTCGCCGTTCGCTCATGCATAAGTAAGCGAGTTTTTTTACCGTAATTCTTGAAGCAGGAGAAATAAAATAATGTACGCTAGGACAACGGCCATAACTCGGGCGTAAATTACTTTTTGCCTTTGTAAAATTATTCAGTCGCCGAACGGGCGAGTGCTGGGCAATAATTATCAGTTAGCGGACCCTGCTGAATAGTTAAAGGAACGGTGTCACTATCCTACAATTGGCTCGGAGTATTCTGGAAGTTGTTTTGGTGAGAGGTACGTTGAAAACGCACTAAATTATTCAATCCACTGACTATTCTAATATGAAAACTAACTTGGTTGTAACACGATTTCGGTGCAAAAACTAATGTAGTTCTTAAACATATTTGTTGTTAAGTTACGGCTGGTCTAGTCGAGAGAACGGCGACTGCCGATTCGGAGACCCCGGGTTCAAAGCCCACGCACACCACTGTTTTCTCGAAGTCGTGCGAAGTAACGGTGAAGGAAAACATCGTCTGGAAATCAACATGTACCTAGAATCTTTCGAGGTCATTAGTTATCCATCAACCCAAACTGGGCTAACGTGGTGGACCATGGTCTTGGCTCTATCCTTGTGCGAGAGATGGCCTCGAGTATCAGGAGTGGAATTGTTTTTGCTTATGCACTTTTTATTGCGAGAAAATTACGGGAGCTATGCAAGTAAAGCTGTAGGGTGTTGCTAGTAATATTATTATTGCCAAAGTAAATTGCAACACTACATATCTAACTACTTACAATAAGCTCATCGGAATTATCCATACCAACCAAAAAAATCCAGATGATCAATTCAAGAAGAAATAAATTAAGCTGGTAAAACCGATAGTGCTGCTGATGATATTAATGTCAGATGCTCACTGGGCCAAAATCACTACTCAGTGGAAGCCCGATCGCAAACGACGATGCGGCAGGCCAAAGAAACGCTGGCGGGATGACCTTGACGGCTATTCAAAACACTGGGAAACATTAAGTCAAGATAGAATCAAATGGAAAGAGGGTAGGGAGGCCTTTGCTCAGCATTGGGACAGTATAGGCATACAGAATAATAATAATATAATAAATAATTGCGATAGTTTGTATACATTTGTGAATACTTCTTACACTCTCATGCAAAATTGCTAAATGTATGTAGATGAAATTTACTACACAGCTAGATAATAGTCTGAAGTAACACATGTCAATAGAAAAAAAATCATTATTGGCACCTCAACGAAGGGTTTTCTAGGCGCACAAATACTTGTCAAAGATTCTACATATTGTCAAGTGTGGCTCTGTTGGTTTTTGTGAAATTTCTCTAACACAATAAAACTGTGGCGCCACCTACGGTGAAATTGGGAACTGTATTTGACAGGTATTTTTACTTCTTGCAAACGCCCCATTAAATATGACAATAAGTGTCATATGAAACAACAGAACAAGACATTAAAAGCAAAATAAAAGTGGTCAAGTGCGAGTCGGGCTCGCCCATGAAAGCGTCCGTAGCAGCAAGTAACATAATACAAAAGATCTTAGTACTTCGTTGTTACTTTAATTAGTGTTTTAACAATAGTCAATTTATGAAGTATTAAAATAAAACTATTTACTAGATTTTTTTTTTTTTTTGTCAATCTCGTATTTTAGAAGTTACAGGGGGGGGACACTTTTTACCACTTTGGAAGACTCCCTCGCGCAAACTATTCAGTTCAGAAAAAAAATGTTAGAAACCTTAATATCATTTTTGATGACCTATCCAAAGATCCCACACACGTATGGTATTGATCAAAAAAAAAATTTAGTTTCAGTTCTATGTATGGGGGACACCCCTAAATTTTTTGGTTTTTTTTCTATTTTTTGTATGAAAATCTTAATGCGGTTCACAGATTACATCTACTTACCAAGTTTCAATAGTATAGCTTTTATAGTTTCGGAGAAAAGTGGCTGTGGCATACGGACGGACAGACAGACAGACATGACGAATCTATAAGGGTTCCATATTTTGCCATTTGGCTACGGAACCCTAAAAAGGCTAGTCAATATTCAGATAGAAATAGACAATCTGCCCACTTATTCCACTGAATAACGACACATAATTTATTTTACATCGCAACAAAATTACTATGCAAGTAAAACCGCGACGGCTAAATACAAATAATCCATCCACAACACAAGGACTTTCAATCACCATGTTAATATTTTCCGCAAAATAAAAACTTCATAATAAACATTTTCCAATAACGGCCGAAGTTTTCCCTCCCATAAAGCCTATTACGAGGTAACCGCGATAAAGTAACCGCGAGCATCGTTTGTGTTTCAGGGAATTTTCCACTCAACATGTTCTTTCGCTATTTGAGGGAAGATTTTCCGGAAGCTCGACGAATTTTTGTCTCACGATGGTTGATAATATATTGGGTTGTATAGACTACCTGTTCGGAACAGATAGTCGCATAGTTGCAGAGTCATCATTTTGAACTCTTTTGACGTGACAACTTATCTAAGTATCTGGATTTTTGGATGTGATAAGTATCAACAAAATTGTTGGAAACATATTTATTTTTAACCCCTGACCAAAAAAGGGGTGTTATAAGTTTGATGTCGATATCTGTGTGTCTGTATGTGTGTTTGTCTGTGGCACCGTAGAGCTCAAACGGATGGGCCGATTTCAATACGGTTTTTTTGTTTGAAGGCTAATATCCGTGCGGATGTTCTTAGCTATGTTTGGTTAATATCGATACAAGATGGCAGCCTCCACAAAATGGCGGACAAAATATTTATTCACAACCTACCTCAGTATAGGTTTCAAATGAAAGGGCTTGGCTAGTAGAATACTATACACTATTACAAATTTCAAATCCAAGATGGTCGCCACCACAAAATGGCGAATTACATTATTTTTTTCACTACTACCTCAATATGGGTATCAAACGAAAGGGCTCAACTAGTAGAATACTTTGCACTATGACAAATTTCAAATCCAAGATGGCCACTACCACAAAATGGCGTAAGTAATACATTTCTTTTTTCACAACTCCCTTAATATGGGTATCAAATGAAAGAGCTTGACTAGTAGAATGTTGTACAGTTAACAAATCTAAGGTAGTCAACATTTTTAATTTTGTTCTTGTGCTATTATAAACCATTCTAATTTGCTGCAATATATCCAGTGGAATTACATGGCATAGAGTTAAAACATCTTATATCTGGGTGACTGGCGCAGTGAAGTGCTAGGTAATGATTTGGACTATTCGTGTTTCAGTAGCCGCATATCACTGTCAATGGGCAGGCGTGTTACTTACCATCAGGCACATGTCCTGCTCATCTCGTGACACAAAACTATAAAAAATGTTTTTTTTTTCGTTGTATGAGTGACGAGACGAGCAGGATCAGATGGTAAATAACGTGCCTGCCATATGACATGCATTGGAACATCAAGAGTTAAAATCAAAACCTAGCACTGCACTGTGCTCGTCACCCAGAGATCAAAGGTATATCTCCAAGCCCTGTAATTTCTCTGAAACATTTCCCTTCAAACTGGAACACAGTAATGTTTGCACATTACTGCTTGGCGGTGAATAACTAGCAAAGGTGTGGTACATCCCCAGGAAGACTTTGTCAATAGTCCTATCACTACAAAAGACAATTAAGTAAAATTGTTTCGATGTAACTTTTATGCTAGTTTTATTATTGTTGACTGTATGCGAGCTACTGGAACAGGTTAGCAGTTTGAGATAGTGTCAGTTAAGTTCGAAACTCTTTAAGTACCCTCCAAGTTAGATACACTACATTATAAGTTCTGTAACGCACTCAAGGTTTGCGACGTTAATGCAGTAAGTTAGACCGAGATGTGTTTAGTTATCGAACTATACAATGAACTGAACTTTACATAGATCTATATCTTGAAAATTTGCGATGGGCAAATTTTTCGGTCTGTAAGAAAACAGTTGATAATTTGTGTAGAATCTATTTTTTTTAAATAAAGAGTGACGAGACTAGCACGACATGTGCCTGCCTGCCTGCCACATAACAGCACAGTGACATGCAGCTTTTGGAACCTGAAGAGTCAAAATCATTACCTAGCAATGCACTGCGGTCGTCACCCAGAGATCTAAGATGCTAGTCTCTGATGATAATCTCTAAGCCCTGTAATTTCTCTGGAAATATTGCTTTTCAAACTGGAATACAGTAATGTTTGACACATTACTGCTTGGCGGTAGAATAACTGGCAAAGGTGTGGTATTTTCCCCAGGCGGACTCTGCCTAGAGTCCTACCACTACTAATCTTCTATGAAATATACAGTTATGCAGCACAGACATATCTATTCCTTAATAATTCTGTATCTGAGTGGTTATTGGCAGGCGTATGTAGCGTACTATCAGGCACATCTATTTCTCTTTCCATGCCAAATAGGCGCTATCCCACTAATTAAATTAAAAATAAAATTAAATAAATTAATAAAGTTTAAAAAGTAAATATTGTTTTTAAACTGTCGCGATTTGAACACATAATGTTTATAATGTATCTACAGGACTTAATCACGATTTAATTAATTGTTTAAATACCTCGACGTTTCGGCAGCGCTACAACCGCCGTGGTCACGAGAAGACTGAAGAAATTGCGGGTCGTCTCATTGCGAAATGAGGGGATCTAGATCTACCCTCATTTGGTCTTCAAAAATCGCAGGGTTACCACCACGACACACAACACTAACCGTATCACCAGGCTTCTCCGAACTCACTCCGCGATGCGTACATTTATTTATGACTGGATTCCACGACGCCGATAACCGCCGATAATTTAAAAAGTAAAGTTTAAATTTACCACCTAATTTACCATATAAATGTACCTACATTTGTAAATTTGGATTGATGAATGTTTGTTAGTCTTTCACGTAAAAACTACTAAAGGGATTGGGATGAAATTTGGCACATAGATAGATAATGGCCTGAAACAAGACAGACTAATTTTTATTGAACATAATTGAAGTGAAAAATTGTCTAGCACTTTTCAGCAGAGGAAAATCTCACAGATTCTCCTACTAGAATGACATGCTAATCATGGACGTATAATGAAAGTCGGACGTAGTCTAAACAAAAACTGTGTCTATAGAGTCGGCCAGTGCGCTATCACATACAGGTTGACACGCACGCATACACACATCAGACGGTTAATACGCGCGCAAACTTGTGCGTATGTGTGCGTGTCAGCTTGAATGTAACAGGTATACATACACAGCGCACTGGCCGACTCTATAGACACAGTTCTTGTTTTAGCGAGATTACGTCCAACTTTTTTATACGTCCATAATGCTAATGTATCGGTGTAGCGTGGGAGAGCCGACGGAGCAGCGGCGCGGGAAGTGCGCTTTAAATGCTCTTTGGATGGGTCAAGTTGTTCTTACAGACATACGTAATAGCGGTATATCTGTAGCTATATAGGTATTGTGCAACATTAGTGATGTTTAAAACTAAAGTAGGCATGACGACTGATCCTGGAATTATAGTAAATCTATACTAATATTATAAAGCTGAAGAGTTTGTTTGTTTGTTTGTTTGAACGCTAGGATCTCGGGAAGTGCTAGTCCGAATTGAAAGATTCTTTTTCTATTGGATAGTCCATTTATCGAGGAAGGCTATAGGTTAGAGAAAATAACGCTACTATTAATAGAAGCGGAGCATGAATCAAGAATGTAACAAAATCGGGAAAAAATATTCCGTTTTGAGAGTTTTCGTACGTTTCGTGCTTTGACATGACACATGACAGCATGTGTCTAAGATTGCGTCATTGAATATCACAGATTACATACCTCTTGAATATAAAACCTTTTTGCTAATCTCTGAGTTGGTACGTCCAATTTCCGACAGGTGGCGTAGCAGATAGCTGAAGAGGTGTTTTGTTTGAAAGCGAAATTCCCAGGAATGACTGAACCGATTTCAAAAATTTTTTCACCGTCGTTCGGGATCGTCGTCGGCGGGATCTCGATGAGTGCTATATATGTTTCACGGGCGAAGCCGGGGCGGACATCTAGTTATTTGACACAATGACAGTATTTAAATAGAATACAATTTGTACCAACTTTAATTTTGATATCGTTTTGTTTAACTAACTTTATGATCATTTAAAGGATGGGCAAGTCCATTTTCATCATCATCATGAAAAGTACGAATTTATTAGAAAATGTGTTTACCATTGGATAACCCATTCAATTTAAAGTGACTTTTGTTTTGAAACCACTTTCCTAAACGCAATATTTAATACAGCTAACATATAAACTTTACGCATAGAAAATACCAGACAGTGACGTCACGCTTTAGTAATGTTTTTGTATGAAGCAGTTTTGGAAATTCCAAAATTGTGATTTTAAAATATTTAACCCATTTTTTTCAGTTATTGAGTATCCTTTTGACGCCATATTAAGGGCGTGTGGGCTGTAATTTTGAATTTTTAAAACAACTTTAAGACCTTTAAAATAGATAGATAGATAGATAAACTCTTTATTGTACTAAATAAAACAAAAACAAAATCTTAAGAAACAACAACTTAAATAAGAAAATTTAGTAACAATTATGGCCTTATCGCTAAAAGCGATCTCTTCCAGGCAACCGTGGTATGGAAAATGATTATAAATTAAGGAAAACGGGTTCACAAACAAAGAGAAAATAAAAAATAGGAGTTAATTTTATACTACATACATTACTAAAACAAACAATGTTATAATAATTGTTGACAATCCTAAATTAACGATAAACATACATGCTAATAACGTTACATTCTAATACATAAATAACATGACAATAAATATACACTAATACATAATTAATTTACAATTAAGTATAATACTAATTGACAAAAGTAACAAGAATACTTCAGTAATAGTTTAAGCACATCCACAGAGCGAATTTAGCAGGACTTGGACAAATAAAAGGTTTTCACGTGTTCTTTGAACACAACAAGCGAAGGAGCTTCCCTGATTTCCACAGGCAAGGAGTTCCACAGTTGTGCTGCTTGGAACGCAAACGATTTGCCAAAGAATTTTCACAGCGTGCAGATGGGGCTTGAAGTACTAAATTATACGTAGGTCTCAGAGTACGTGTCTGAGAGCTGCTCCAAAAAGTGAAGCAGTCTCTTAGGTAACGGGGGGCAGCAGGGTTAAAAAGCACACTGTAGAGCAGCGAAAGTACATGAGCATTCCGACGAAGGCGAATGGGGAGCCACTTGAGCTGTGTACGAAATTGAGATACGTGATCATACTTGCGCAAGCCAAATATGAATCTTACACAATAATTTTGGAGACGCTCAAGTTTATCTAGCTGGCTTTCCGTGAGGTCAAGATAGCAGGCGTCAGCATAGTCTAGGATATAGACATTGAGGGAGCCTTCGACAGGACAAAGTTCTCAAGCATAAAAACAGCTCTGAACAAACATGGAGTGGACGCCTTACTATCAGGTTGGATAGTAAAATGTTGAGTCATCGCATCGTACGACCACCAGGTAATGCAACCAAAATAGCATTAGTTGCGAAAGGATGCCCCCAAGGGGGAGTCCTCTCGCCCCTGTTATGGAATATGGTGGTTAACTGTTTAATCGAGGTATTGAACGCGCAGCGCTTCTACACGATAGGCTACGCGGACGATATAGCAATACTTATAACTAGTATCCACGCCAGCACCGCTTGTGACCTGATGCACGCGGCTCTAAGACTAGTAGAGAGATGGTGTACGGACTCCGATTTAACAGTGAACCCGTCAAAGACGGAACTGGTCATGTTCACACTCAAACGCTCTCTGGGCTTGTACACACTACCAGGTCTGTATGGCGTGACGCTACAGCTGTCTGACGAGGTAAAGTATCTAGGGATGATCCTCGACAGCAAACTGAACTGGAACAAGCACATAGAGAACAAGATCAACAAGGCCTGTATCACCTTCTATCAATGTCGTAGAATGATAGGTAAGACATGGGGACTTAACCCAAAGGTCACCCTATGGCTTTATACCACAGTGATCAGGCCAATAATCACCTACGGGGCTCTGGTCTGGTGGACCAGGACGACACTGGCTACAACCATCGCGAAGCTGCAGAAATTCCAGAGGTTGGCATGTCTGGCGACTACCAGCGGTATGTGCACGACACCAACGGCAGCCCTGGAGATAATGCTGGATCTGCCTCCTCTCCATTCACACGTGCAGCAGGAGGCGGCGATGTCTGCAATAAGACTACGGACTCTTGGTCTCTGGCACGACACAGGTATTCCTCACACGCGGGTCCTTCAAGACAATCTGAAGCATCAACCCATGCTGCTGGCGATAAGTGATAGAATACCCAAACAGTATGTATTTGATAAGAAATACAAAATTCAACTCGTGGAGCCTCCCTCCGGGGATCATAGCTCCACCGAGTTGATGGTCTTCACCGATGGTTCGAGAACCAACGAGGGCGTTGGATCCGGCACCTTCTCGGAAGACTTGAATATCAGGTACCACACATCTCTCGGGGCCCACAACCCGTCTTTCAGGCAGAATGCGTGGGCATCACGAGGCTGCTACCATAATCACCGACAGAAGGGTACAAGGTTATAACATCCGCATACTCTCTGACAGCGCGGCGGTCCTACATGCCCTAAAGAGCAACACCATCGCTTCGGGACTAGTCCTTGAATGCCACAAGTCTCTAACGGAGGTTTGTGAACACAATCAAATCGTTCTCCAATGGATTAAAGGCCATAGCGGATCGAGAGGTAACGACGCGGCGGACGAACTGGCGAGGAGGGCATCAGCGGAACAGGTTCAGGGCCCTGAACCGATTGTCCCGCTCCCACTGTCGCAGGTACGGAAATGGCTGCGAGAGAGGTCACTGAAAGAACATAACGACAACTGGACCAAGAGGTCGGACTGTAGTCAGTCCAGAGCGGCACTGGGGGGCCGTAACTCACGGTACACCCGGCAGCTGCTAAGCCTGAATCGTCAACAGTTGCGACTGGTCACGGGCGCACTGACAGGTCACGGTTTGTACAATAAACACCTATTCACACTAGGTATTACCGACAGTCCTCTTTGCAGAGCTTGCCTTGAGGCTGAAGAAACGGCCGCTCATGTGCTCGTGGAGTGCACAGGAGTGGCGGCGCATCGAGCGAAGTTCCTGGGCACACCGGGGACGCTCCGTGAAGCATGCGGCAACGTTAAGAAGCTGCTAGGCTTTCTGTTGGAGTTGGGTTGGCGGGAGTGAAGCCCACTTCCCACACGCAAAACAGGCGCACCAAGACGTCGAGTTGCGGAAACAGCCCGCCCACAGAGCCTGAGCGGAGCGCTACTACTACTACTACTACTACTAGTCTAGGATAGGGAGAAGAAGAGACTGAGCAAGGGCTACCTTAGTGGCAGTGGGTAAAAAGTTACGCACTCGTCTTAGAGACCCACCAGACGCAAATAATTTACAACTGATTGATTCCAAGTGAGGCTCCCAACTCAAAGTACGATCAAAAATCACACCAAGATTCTTAACCGATTCACTGTAAGGGATTGTAGCCCCGTCAAGGACAACAGCAGGAATAGTAGTCCAGTCGATCCTAGAGATCATGTATGAGCTACCGATAATTATAATTTGTGATTTATTAGGATTAACTTTCATACCAACAGAATTACTCCAACGGACAATTTCGTTGAGGTCTGCGTTCACCGTAGCTATGGCTGCGTCTAGTTCAGAAAGTTGCGCTTGTGAATAAATTTGAAGATCATCTGCATAAAGGTGGTAGGAAGAATTGAGACGTTGAGATATTGAATTGATAAAGATAGCAAAGAGAAGAGGTGATAGCACGCCGCCCTGAGGACGCCAGCAGTTGTATTACACCAAGACGAAAATACATCGTCTAGGCGAATACGTTGCCGACGACCAAACAGGTAACTATGAAACCAATCAATCACCGATGGAGATACGTTAAGAGAGCGCAGTGTTGCCAGCAAGATATCGAAATCAACGGCGTTGAAGGCATTACTGAAATCTAACAGAGCTAGAACAGTAAGCCTGCCGCTGTCCATACCTTTGCGGATATCGTCGGTGATCTTGATAAGAGCAGATACAGTACTATGCCCAGGACGGAAACCGGATTGAAGCTGATTGAGGAGGTCTTGCTTGTTGAGGAATGTAGTAACTTGTGTGGACAAGACGCTCAAGAACTTTGGACAGGAAGGGTAGTATGGATATGGGACGATACTCGGATAAGGAGGAAGGATTAGGTTTCTTCGGCAAAGGTATAATATGAGCTTCCTTCCAGACTGATGGAAAACTGCACTGGAGATAGAATTGTTAAATATTACACACAGGATGGGAAGGATAACATCAAGGATGGGCAAGAGCATGTTCCGACTTATGCTATCACCTCCGACAGCATTAGAGGAGATCGACATCACACTCTTCCTAACATCACATTCGGTAAATTGATTAAACGTAAACGGAGAGTAGTCAGGAGTAGGTACGGCAGCAAGATAATTTAATGTTGAACTCTTGACGGCATTTGACATAGAAGACACAGTAGTAAAAAGTTTATTGAGCTTGTTTAAATCAATGCCATTAGGAACAGAATTTTGACGAGGTTTGCCGACTCCCATAGACCTTAGAAATTTCCAAACTTTGACCGGGCTTTCATCTTGTACAGATTCATGCACATGTCGGCGTATTGCATTCCTACACACCTTATTACAGCGATTACGGGCCTGAACGTATTTTTCTTTAGAAATATCGCTGGGTCGCGACTTGTAGCGAGACTTGGCTGCAGCTTTCTTTTGAATCAAAAATTTAATTTCATCGGTGAGCCATGGCGTGGGTAGATGTTTTATTTTGATGGTACGTAATGGAGCATGAACATCATACAATTGTGTGATCAAGGAATTGAAGATGTCAATCTGATCTTCCACAGATTCAGCCGACATTACGGGACCCCAATCAATCTTATTAGCGTCTTTGAGAAGGGAATCGTTATCCATGCCACCAAAGTTGCGTTGCTTAACAATTTGGGGTTTAAGTTTAGGAGGCCGAGTTTTGTATGAAAGGAAGATTAGATCGTGGTATGAAAAGTCATTAGCTGAGTATTGGCCATGCCTGGCAACGTTGTTTGGTGAAGCCACGATCATCAAATCTAGTAAAGAAGGATTGCTATCGGGAAAATGATGGGTGGCGTTAAGGGGAAGAATTTGCAAGTTGCAAGATTTAACAACGGAGTCGAGCGCTAAAGAACGGGCATCTCTTTTCAGAAGACAGGTATTGAAATCACCCATAATAATAGAGTGATTATATAAAGGAATAAATTGATGCAAAAGGTTTTCAAATGAGGGGAAGTAGTTAATATTTTTGGAAGGGCTATAGTAGACTCCGAGAAGAACTTTAGTGTGTGCAAGAAGAACTTCAATAAAAAGATGTTCGCCCGCATCTATCGGCGGTGGTTGTGGCGATTTACTCAGAATAGTGAAAGGAATGTTTGCTTTTAGATAAATAGCCACACCCCCACCGACGCGATTTGAACGATCATTTCTTAAGAGAATGAAACCAGGAAGAGAGTACGAAATTGTAGGAAGACATGGACGAAGCCATGTCTCGGAGACTAGAATAGCGTGTATGTTTTTATGATCAAGAGATGCCAACATTTCTGGATACGAAGACGGAATGCTCTGTGCGTTAATATGTATGACGTTAAAGTTTTTAGGTACACTTGAAAAACTATGATCAAGAAAATCAGATAAAGGTATTAGATTGTCACTACTACAATCGCTACTGTTAGAATCAGTGGACTGCGCTACTAAATTTTCATCATCACTATCATTGCAAATATTATACATTATAATACTAATACATAAACCATAAATATATATAATTAACCTGACCTAAAAAGTCTTACTGATAGATATTTTAATATAAAAATAAATAAAAAATAACAATAACCACCTGTCCGGTTGTGTAGAGAAGAAATTGCTTACTTTACATTATAATAATAGCACAGTATACATACGTTCATACGTTATTGTACAACCTAATAATAACTATCCAATACTCTCGCATTTACCTACATTGAACAATCCTTAAAAACAACTTAGTTAACAGCAAAATAATAGCGTAAAATACATACATAAAAAAAAAAGTTTTAACATGACGTTTCAATTTATGACAGTGACAGTAGAAATAAAATGTGAGTAAATTAGTACCTGATAATTACACAAAAAAAAAAATAACAGAAAACAAGTACATAAAGAAATAAGAAAATAAGTAACTAAACGAAAATTTGCTACATACAAACGAATTCCACCGTGACATGATAAACTAAACCTAAATTACTACACGAGATTAAATATATGGGAAGGTAGACTTCATAATTAAGTTGTACATACCAAAACAAAATGATGTGGATAATATTATGTATCACAAAGTCCTTTAACACTGGATTATTTCAACGGTACTCGTCTTGTAACCCTCGGAGCCTTCTTGTCTGCCCCCACATCTGTTTTCTTTAACTTGTGAGGCGGTGTGGTGACTGTGGCGGCAGCGGTGACGTTCGAAGAGTTCTGCGTCGGCATCTCAATTTTGTTTAGTTCAGGACGACTACAGACACGATACCGCTTGTCACCCGGCCCTAAGATGATTACAAAGCCATCCTGCGTCCAACATCTAGTGATACCGAATCGCTCGCGAGCCAGCATGAAAGTCTGATGCCGGGGTTTGGTCAAAAACTCCGACAAGGTTACCCCAGTGCCTTTCAAAGCTTTCTTAGCATTCCAGACACGCTGTCGCATACCTATGTCACGTAGCTTGAGGAGGATGGGTCTGGTCTTATCAGGGCAAGAGAACGACCCATACGATGGCACCTATTGATGTCAGCTGTGGTGAACTCTGGGATCTTAAGCTTTTCAGTGAGTACCTGCACCACAGAGGCCGCTGTGTTTTCATTCTTCAATTCCGGAACTCCATGAATGAGCACAATCTTCCTTCTGGCACGCATCTCCTGGTTGTCTGATTCACGGGCAAGAAGAGTTATTTGTTCCTGTAGAGATTTTAGTGCCAACAAGATATATGCTCTGAATGAAGCAAACTCATCCGCCAGTGTTGATTTAGATGTAGAAGGAGACAATTGTAATTGCGCCTGAAAAGTGTTCATTTTGTCCAGGAATAAGGCTTGAAGTTTATCTTGAGAGTCCAGAACAGCCTCCATTAGTGTAAATTAAAATATGAAATAGATAATTAATTTTAAGTTTGCAGGTTAAGTTTAGAAGATGTTTATAAAACAGTGAACTCAAAGGATAACACTCCCAGACAGGTATTTTGTGTTGTTATTTAATTAAACATTAAGTTTTTTTGAAAATGTTATCAATTTTGATTTTTATTATTAATTTAAATTAGAGCCAATTTTAAAACTGTTTTGTTGATGACTACCCACGAAGAAAAAACTTAAATAGTGTTTTAAACTCTGAAAAAAATATATGTATTAGTTAAGGATCTAATCTAGTGCAATTCGCAGTCAGTAACACGATTTAATGAATTTTACATGATAAAAAAAATCCCAAAGTTACCCCTTTTCAAAAGTTGTTTCAAGTTTATGACTAAACTAATGAATTTTTTACTAAATTTTGTACTCAACGAAAGCCACTAAAAGTTATAGATGCATTCGCAGAGTTTGACTTGATAAAAAGTATCAGTTATTCACTATGTTTTAATATCTACCATATATATAGCGCGCCGTTCGGCCAGCCTGATCAGTCGCGTTTCGGCGCTCACGGACGACGGGCCTGTGCTTGATTTTGCAATTTTGACAACCGATAAATTTTAAATATTACGATCATAGTGCCACAGTATAACAATATCAGTAGGTATTACTAGTGAAGCACGCTATGATCTTGATTTTTGATACCGTTTTCATTGAATTGCAAACAGACGCTGATACTAATTAGTACGCTGTTTACTTTATGTTGTAGACCAATAAGGAGTCTCAAAAACTGACGTCGATACCACATCAGTAAAAATTCAATGCGGATGCAATGGAAAATAGATAAGCATCGGTAAAATATTCGTCCGTTAAATCAGAGATCGGGATAAGGAAATAATGAGAGGGAGAAATCCCTGCGTAATCCTCTAATATAAATGCAAGTAAGGTATCATAAATGATACCTAACTTGCATTTATCTGCCATTTAGGTAAATTCTTTGGTAGTAAGGTACTTAGTACGTGGAAGAAAAATCCTCACATACAGATTTTACCACTTTGGAAGAGACTTTCGCGCAAATTATTCAGTTTAGAATAAAATGTTAGGAACTTCAATACAATTTTGAACACCTTTCCATTGATACACGTATTGTTTTGTTAGAATTTTATTTTTTATTTCTTTTCCAAGTTTGTGACACCACCAAAATTTTTGTTTTTTTCTTTTTTTTTGTATGAAAATGTTAATATTGTTCATAGAAATTTAGACACTCGACCAAATTTGATAAGAAGCCTTTTAGGCAGTAAAATTACTCGTAGAATTTAACTCTGCACTAAATTTCCGATTCGTATTTTTTATATAAGGTTTAGAATCATTTCCTGAGCATAAAATCACAAAATAATAACAAATCCAGGTGGAGCTTCAAGCGCCAGCTCGAAAAACGTTTTTGGCTGATATTCTGAAAAGTTATAAAGCCTATTATTATTGTAGTAAAAAAAATTTCCCATCTTTTGTTGCCAGTAAACTTTTTTTTTTTTCGAACTTACCGATTACGATTTATTATGTCAAATTTGATGACAACAATGTAAAAATAATAAGATGTGAATTCTGTTCCCAGTAGCATAAACATGTCCCTTTTTACCGGAATGGAAGAAGGGTTATGTTTTTCGCGCGTATCTTTTATGTTTGTAAATCTTTCATTTCCACATATCTTCCAAACGGCTGGATGGATTTTGGTAACTAAGATATTCTAAGACTAGTCTGGGTCGCCAAAGTGTCCTTAGATAGTAGGTAATATTTTTTACGTGTAGATTTTTTTGTAGTCGGGGTTTTATATTAAAGTTATTCTATCATATTGCTCGTTGCTCGAATAAACAGCACCGTTCATCATCATGATTGAAGAGTTGAACGAGGAGTTTGGTCTCCACTTTTGTAATAAGAACAACTAAGCTGTGAAATGCATTGCCAGAGTGGGTTTTTGTCGAAGGTTCGAACCTTGGGGTTACGAGGTACACTGTGCTTGTTTCTATTAGAAAACAAGTTCCATCGTAGACAACATCATTTTCATCCACTATTATCGGCATCATAGCAATCGTATCATTGAATGGGTTATAAATCGTAAACGGTAAGTTTAACAAAAAAGTTTACTAGCAACAAAAGATGCAAAATTTTATTTTCTACAATTATTGTCAAAATATATAGTTTCCAAAATATCGGTTAAAACAGTTTTTTTCAATTGGCGTTTGAAGATCTACCTGGATCTGTGAGAATTTTGTAATTTTATGCTCAGTAAGTGATCTTTACCTCATAGAAAAAATTGGATTAGAAATTTAGTGCAAAGTTGAACAAAAATCCTTCTATTTTTACTGGCCTTTCATTACGTTTCAGCACATTTTTTTTAATGTTTGACGAACTTGTGAATTATTAGGAAACATTTTAAAAATATGCATGAAATTGGAAAAGCCGTTCTCAACTTATAGTGTGACCAAAAAGAAAAGGTTGAATTTTGTAAATCTACGAGTATAGATAAATTTAATATTTCTTCGTTCATATATCAAAAAAACTCTTATCACTATTCACAAAATTGTTATCACTAGTATAAACAAATCTTGAACATAAAATGAGTTTAAATTACATAGTCAAATATTGTAATGTTATTTCTGCACTGTGGCACTGATTCCGCGGTCGGTGACGGTCGCGAGAACAAGACAGCGTTAAATGCCTAATTTGACAGAACTACCTGGCCTTAAATCAAAAATGAGTCGTCATACCTATCGGTAGTCCTCATGACTATCAATTTTTTGTCGCCTGAATGCTTCTCATTACGGTTGATATTTATACGTAAACCTATAAAAACCTAATTTTTCACATCCCTACCTCATATGTGGGCTCACTTCAAACAGAGTGTAGTTGGCGTGTTTGTTGCTCCACTACAGATAGTGCACACACCGAGTTATGGTGCGTACACAACGCAAACATCCTGTAAAGTACCCGTAACGCGATGGAGCTGCAGCGAAAAACAAATTTATCATTTTATAAAACGAAAATTCCGCGCACGATTTTTGTAGTTGCACAAATTTTCGCTTTTATAATGTTAAAGCTAAGATTAAATTACTATTCTCAGTAATTTATACAATAAGACTTCGCTATGAGAAACATGTCCTAAATTTTCTCCCACAACGTCTCTACCACCGCCACAATGTAGATCATACGCGTACACAAGTATACGTATATATCCACTAGATAGTTAGTACACATAAAGATAATACATACCTACTCTAAACGCAACTAATATTATAAATGAGAAAGTTGGATGTTTGTTGTTCAATCACGTCGGAACTGCTGAAAGGATCGGGTTGACACTTGGAACATCATTAGATTTTCATAAAATAGTACCTACATAGGCTACTTTTAATCGCGCTAAATACGGGAACCCGGGCTACGTGGGCAAACCTGCAAACCTGCAAAACCTCGGGACACTGGTCCCGAGGTTTTGCATGAAAATAAATAGAAAAAAATCATTTAAACAAACTGGTACATAATTAAAATTTATCAGAAAAAACATAAACCAACTTAAATTTAAAATTAAACTCAGACTCTCAACTAATATTATAATTTCTATGATAACATCATCCAGATAAAGGCAAGCAAATTAGAGTTTTTGTTGATATTTCAAATACTATTTCACCGATTTCTATAAAAAAATATATGGGACTCCTTCTGAACTATCATCTACTTCTTAGTGCCTCTCCATTACTGAAGGTTGGCAGTCAGCTTCTTAAAATTTTCTTTGTCCGGCGCTAGTCTGAACAGTTGTTCCACCGTCTTGATCCCCGTCCTCTCCCTGATATTGCGGAGCCACGACATCTTGCGTCTTCCGACTCTACGCTTCCCTGAAATTTTCCCCATCATGATAGTCTGTAGGAGAGAACATCGGTCATGCCGCAGAACATGTCCGAGGTAGGCAACTTTTCGCCTTTTAATGGTACGGATAAGTTCCAGTTTCTTTCCCATTCGCTCTAAAACTTTCACATTAGTAACCTTATCCGTCCAACTGATGCGAAGCATGCGGCAAGACCACATCTCAAATATGACCTACCATACAAAAACAAAATCAAAATCTATTCACAATGTGTGTATAGGCTATCAGGTAACATACAACCAAATAGAGATCCTCTTTTTTTGGAAGTCGGTAGTAAAGTACTGATTCTGAAGAGGTTTTTCATGTTCGCGTTGCATTACACGTCATGTTACAAAAACTGTACACAGCTTCCACGTTCATGTTTACAAGTA
Organism: Ectropis grisescens; assembly: GCA_017562165.1. Lineage (NCBI taxonomy): Eukaryota > Metazoa > Arthropoda > Insecta > Lepidoptera > Geometridae > Ectropis > Ectropis grisescens. The sequence goes on from CM029775.1 coordinate 27,018,426, forward strand.
CTCTTTGAGTATACTTCAAAGGATTGAAATATTCTTGTCTGCTGAAATGTATGCTGGTATTAGATGTAGGTACGTCATAAATATTTTTCCGTAAAACCAAACAGCGACTTTAATTAAAAAATCTGTGAACTTAAATAATAAACTAAACATATTACTCCATTGGGTTTGGAGTAAATGTAGGAAAGGGTGATTAGTGATGTTCAGTGCTAGGCAATGACTCGGACTCTTCGTGTTCCAATAGTAGCGTGGGTGAGTGGCCCTGTGTTATTATGAGTTGTTTACCATTAGTCACATGGCATGCTCGTCCCGCCATTATAAACTATAAAAAAACATCTTCGCATAAAAAATTAAAATAGAAAACCGTCCGCGAGCGAGGCAGCGGTAACTCCTGTAGTTTAACGTGACCGCGCATAATATTTCGCTTAATATTTTAATGGCGGTTCAGCGATTTTTCGTGGAATGTAAACAATAAAATTGTTTGAAACTACGAGCGAGCGCCGGCCATTTTGTAAAACACAACATTTACTGTTATTCCAACGGCATTACCATTTTACTGAAATATTTAGTGACGACACGACATGAGATGCGTCCACAAGATAAAATACACTATGTTGACACAAAACCTAAGTATACATTATACATAAATACACGGGTAACTCACGTTTAATATAGTCATTCCAGTCCGACTCAAGTTTCGATCGCGTCCGGCGATCTTTTTCAAGGAGAGTGCGGGCGCGGGTTCGTGCTAAACGAGCTGCGAACCCGCGCGCATGAATTTATGTATTTATGTAAAATGTGTAATAACCACGTAAGTTTTCATACTAAAAGTATACATTATAGAGGTAGAGCAGACGTTTTATGATTTTGAGATGCTAAGAGTAAAGAAACCATCGATAATTAAAATTCAGTTAGAAAATAATGGTGCAGTTAATCTGACAGCGGGAAGGAGGTAAACATTCAATTACTAAATTTAACCCAAACAATTTGTTTAGTTAACTTACTTAAACTTTCTTACGAAGGTTCCCGACAGATTAATTAGGCTTAATTTATGTAATTATAAATTGTGTACATAATAATCTAGGACGATATTCATTTATTTTATTTAATCATAGCTAGGTACTGAACACACTACTTTTTTTATTTTAATTTAGCAACTCCACAGACTCCGGGGTCCGTGACCTTTGTCATTTGTTTTCTTTTTTACGTTAATCTTGGATTAGGAGAAGAAAAAGACACAGGGGGGAGTAAGGAACATTTGCATTCTAATTCTAGGCCTAATTTATTTTCAAAATTGCCTCCTCCCGGCTCAGCACCACGACTGCATTTCTGTCACACACTAATACTTAACATATTTATTTAAAATAGGTACACACAGAATCAGTAATAAACAAAAACCCGTCGCACGCAAAGCTACGCGGCAAATAAAAAAAAGCACTAAGCCAGCTCACGTAAAAAATAAATAAAAATAAATCATAACTGAATATTTCAGCCGAGCGCAGGGAAGGGTCCAGAGTGTCATATTGGCTTGCTTAGGGAAAGCATAAGCCGACGGCACATTTACCCCAGCCTCCCTCGAATACGGGGAAAAAGGCATACCTGGAGTACATTTACCCCATTTTACCCGGGAAATCACGTTCCGGGGATTACATATCCCTGATTTGGATGTTTAGAGGTAAAATGCGATTCCTTTTAGGATTGCGTGTTAATATTTTATTTTTGCATGTGTTGAAAGGATTATATTAGTACGGTTTAGTGTTGCGTGGCCGTGGCTTAAATTGAAAGTAAAATCTTAGGTTGAATTCATACTGTTCCTTCTAAAAATACCCGAACCTAAAGGGGTTTACGTAGTAAACGTTAATAATGTCGTTTGTAGTACTTGTGTATTGACTAGTGGCGTTTTTTTATGCGGTCAAAAATATATTGTTGCTGTTTTGGTACCTACACTGATTTAATTCAATATTTTTATGTTATCCGATTTGCTGTGATATTGGAGCTGAGTTATTGGTTCTCAAAGTTTTCTATTACTATGAGAAATATAAAGCATAAAGCAAAGAAAGCAAAGCAAGCAGAGTTTAGTTCTCTTAGCAGAGTCCGCCTGGGGAAGTACCACACCTTTGCCAGTTATTCTACCGCCAAGCAGTAGTGTGCAAACATTACTGTGTTCCGGTTTGAAGGGCAATGTTACCAGAGAAATTACAAGGCTTAGAGATATAATATCTTAGATCTCTGGGTGACGAGCGCAGTGCAGTGCTGGGTAATTATTTGGACACTTCATGTTTCAATAGCTGCGTGTCACTGTGCTGTTATGTGGCTGGCATTTTGCTTACCATCAGGCACATGTCCAGCTCGTCTCGTCACTCTAAATTATAAAAAAAAAAGATTACAACAGTCGTGAGGTCAGGTTCGAACCCGCCTGCACTTTATGGTAAGTACTTTACCAAGTGCAGACGAACAAATTTGCAATCACCACTGATTTTAAAAGTGAACGAAGACATTGTAGGAGCACGTAGGTGTACGTGACAGTAAGAACAATATAATCAGCTGTTTATACAGTGACGTGGTTTCATTTCCATCTCCAGTACCAGCAACACCTACAACATCATTCCGAAACTAGCATGTTCCATCTATAATGCGTTACTTGAGTGGGTTTTTTGCGGTAGACTCAATTTTGCTGCCTCTGTATCGAGAGTGAATCGATTTCTTCTAGGTAAAGACGCTCCATTGTAGACCATGTTGCAGCTTTATATTAAAGAAGAAGGCAGAGGAGTGAAACATTTTAGTTTATGAACTATGTGAAACGTTGACCAATCACAGGACACAGTAATGAGATCACGTGATCGAATGATCCTTCTTTTCATGACCATCTAGTTGAACGTAAACCGAAAGAACGATTGCAAAACTTACGAAAAATGTAGTTTTACTCGTAATTTTGGTACTGTTTTATCTTTATTAACAAAAGCATACTTTATTAACCTAACGACTAAATCAATAAACACATAAATTATTTAGTAAAGTTATCCAGTTTTTTTCCCAATACCAATTAACATTTGGAGGGTAAATTAGCTACGTAAAACTAAAACCATTAGTGGAAGGAAAATGGCTACAGCAGATTTTCTCAAACTTGGCTATGCAGAACCCTCAAACCTTATAATATACGGTATTCGTTTGTTTTATCATCGTCTTCGTAACTTTTAACTCATGAGTTCAATAAAAAAAATAACATTCCAAACCGAAACAGCTTGCCGCTGCTACTGCTTGGCGGTAGAATAACTGACAAAGAAAGCAGTCGCCAAGTACAATCGTTTCTTAATATTTTTGTAATGATTTCCACACTTGGCGCAACTGTTTGTAATTTTTTTAATAAATAAAATGAACGGTCGGGCAGACACGGAATTCTGGAATTCTGATTAATACTTAAGTGCGTTTTTAATGGAATCTCAAAATGGTTCGCCAAATGAACTCTCTAACATGAACTGGAATTAGTAAAAAATGTTTTTAATTAATTTAAATAAGTACAATAGTCAGTAATTATGCTACTTATCGCCTATTACGTAAATTACAGATAAGAAGTCCATACAGATGTTGTTTTTGGTTCTTTAAATCCGTAAATGCTTACTTTTCGGAAAAGGGTCCGACGACACAAAAGTTTGAGTACCGCTAGATCAGTGCCTGTGGACGGTGCCACAGAAAGTTGCCGGGTTATATTTTAATTTTAACGAGTTTTTTTTTTCACATTTTACACAGTTCCAATTTAGGAGTTTGTAAACCGTTCGTCGGTTTAAAAAATGTAATTAAGTTATTTTTAGTTTAACAAAAAAAGACAAAACGACTTGTTTGGCCCATCGATGGTGTGTCCGTATTAAGAATGGTAGGTCCTGGTTTCGATGCTCATGGATTTTTGAATATTAAAAAAAAACGCGTGTTTTAATTTCAATGATAACCTTCACACCAACTCACCTTGGGCCAGCATTGTGTGATTGTTTCTCACATATGTAGGTACTCGTACATTATACATTCGTAAATTTATAACGGGACCGTTAATATTATAATTATAGTTTTAAAAATCTCTCGTAATAATTCTAGCTGATAGATAATACAAACCGCGGACTGCTCTATCTTGTAATTTGTAATATGAGTTTTACAGGCTAAATGACTTATGCCCGAGCGACACGGGGCTAGTTTTTCAAGCTAGGATAACAAGCTAGTGTTAGCAAGCTAGTACCACGTAGCCTCGTGTAGATAGTAATAAAACAAGTAGATATTCGTTTAAGAATAAATTTGTATTTCAATTTGCCTTAAGCATGCCTCAATTAACATTGTTATAAAGTAATAACCTAACCTAACCTAACCTAAGCTAACCTAACCTAACCTGCCACGCGGGAGGGAGGGGTAACAAGTCGGCTAGACCGTATTATTACTTTAGCTAACTTTGACACGCTATTATGAATAATGTCCAGATAAAGTGATTAATTAATTACATTGTCTAGTGAATTTGGCTTTTATACAGCGTGGCGCTTTGGTGCCGACATTAAATGAAACCACATATCACATATCATATTTTCAGACATTCTGTAAAATTAAATTTCATGTATCGTTTTTATTTACTGAGTTATTCGCAATTTTCAAAAACACCAAATCAGAGCAACCTGTATCTAAAAATTTGAGTCAGAGGTAATTAGGTCGCAGGCCACATATCCACGCGTTTCATGAATGAAAATCAGGCGAAAGGTAAATACAATAAAATGAGACAAGTAGTCATACAACATGCAAAACACGCGTTTGTGTGCGAATGAAATGGAGCCGGAAACGAAAAAATGACTGTAGGTACTCCTCTAATGTTAGTCTTTTGTCTTTTTCTTTTAAACTCCACTAGTTTTGTGCTAGTGCTAGCCGGGCTGCGAAGTTGTCAAGTCCTTGACACATTTCTCGCGCGCTATAACTTTTACTGTAAATCCCTTAACTAGGTAATTTAATTATTCGCGAAAAGACGCTTAAGTACGTGTCCTACGTGTTATTTTTTTGTTGTTTATTTAGTGTAAGTTATTTTGATTCAGTGTCAAAGCGATAACGACGACTTGTTGTTACTTACTTTTTGTGTTGTGAGTGTTTATTTAAGTAAAGATGTCGAACACACAGTATTACACTGCTGCTGAGTATGCTGACATGATTTTACTTTACGGAAAAGCCCATCAAAATGCCGCACTTGCGATAAGAATGTAGGTATCGCGAAAGATATGGGAATACTAGGCGATGCCCCACACATCCCACGGCAAGCGTCCGTTCAAACATTGAACGCCGTTTAAGAGTTTGTGTTCGCGAAGGTGGTGGTCACGTTGAGCATTAAAAATTTAGACCAAAACAGTGTGGCTCTGTTAGTTATGCGCCTACGATTTCAAAGAAGCCGCCGCGCCGCGCCGCTCGTCAAGCGAGCGAGCGCGCGCGTAACTATGGAAACGAAGCGTTGTTGCTCCACAACGCTGCGCTGCGACACAGACGAGAAATAGTTACTACGGCTTCGAGTCGAAAAGCTGTAAGTACCTACGTACTAATGTTTATTGCGCATTACGCCATAAGTACTTAGGTGATTTAGCTATTATGCGATAGATAATTTAACTTAAAACAATAAGTATCTGATTTTGATTTTGACAATGATGAATTTATCTGAAAGAGTTCATTGATCAAGGGTTTACTGGTAAAATTTTCTACGAAATTAAAATCGATTCGTGGGAAGATGTTTTAGTTTTACTTTTAAAGAATATTGTAGGTACCTCTACTAGTTCAGCAGCTTTCACGCTAGGTAATATTTTTTGTTGGTACGAGTACATACTAAGTGGCCTTGAAGTAACGGCTGGTCTAGCCGGGAGGACGGTGATTGCCGATCCGGCGCGCCGCGTTCAAATCCCACGCGCACCAGTCTTTTCGAAGTCATGTGCGTAATGCTAGTAGCTTAAAAACGATGAAGGAAACATCGTGAGAAAACCGACATGTACCTACCTAGAATCTTTCGAGGTCACGTGCCAATAATGGAAAGTGCCATCTACCAACTGGCACTTTGCCAGGATGGTGGATTATGGCTTTAACTCTCTTCTTGCAAGAGAAGGCCCCGAGTCCCAGCTGTGGGAACATTTGATGGGCTGTTTATGCGAATTATCCTTGATTCTGACAACACGTACCTATCTTACTCGAATTACCTACTACAAAGCAATCATTTTGTAATGTTTCACCAAGTTTACAATAGACACCTAGGTACCTATCCATTTACCTATTTACTTTTAGAAGTGAAATCGCGGCGTGTCATACACAGATTTTTCATGGGCTGTGAATTGAATTCTAGCGTCATGTTCGGAAATGATAAGAATTCTTCGGGTAAACTCGGGACCATGGCCATTGGCTATCTAGAAATGCGTTAGCATTTCCCACTGGCTGATGTATTTTCTAGATGGTAATGGCCAGGCCCTCCGGTTTCACCCGCGCAGTTTCCAAAGTTAGCTATCAAATACTGAGTTATAAGTTTTCACTTCTATCGGCAGTTCCTATGACTGCCAATATTTTTTGTTTATCTCTTATCTTTATCATATGGTAGGTATTCGATTTATTAGTGATGAACAGGTATTGAAGCTTTTGTCGTGACGTACCTACTTGACCGTTCAGAATTATCGCGCCTTTGTACCTACCCCTCTCGGCCGGCGCGGCGGCGGCACCTACTGAGGTAGGTACGCTGCAACGCCGCGCGCGCCGCTTGGAGATACCTACCTATCTGCAAGCGGCGCGCAGCGCGGGGGTTTTGCGACGTTGCCAGATTTACGTTTGCGTAAAGATGTGTACGAAAGTAAATCACGCACACAACTGACGTCGTTGAATGAATCTAGTGCAAAGGGTGATTTTGATTCGAGTGCTTGATACAATGATTTAGTTTGTTAGAAAATATATTTTTTTTAAATAAGCGAATTTATTTTTCTCACATCGTTTGTATGATTACTGGTCAGTAACCCTACCTGTGTGTTCATTTAATGTCGACACCAAAGCGCCACGCTGTATATAATGACCAGTCATTATGTATAATAACTATTTAATCACTATGACTGTAACATAGACAACGCTACGCAGCGCCAGTTTTGTCTATACGAAGTTAGAAGTACTAGCTTGCTAACTTACTAACACTAGCTTGAAAAACTAGCCTTGTGTAGCTCGGGCATTATAAAGGCAAAATAAATAGCATAGAATAAATATTACAATAATTTTGTAATACACTGTGATCAATGTACATCTTTGTTACCATAGGAAGGAACTAGCCACCAAGATACGGGTTTTTAACACCCAGTTTGGTAGATAGAGTAACATGACAACTTACATGTACTATTTTTTGGATGAAAAAAAAAAATTAGTGGGTAAGAATTTTGCCAGTAGAATCGTAGATCGTTGGTTCGATTTTAATTTAACACAGTACCAGCTTTGCTTAGTTTGGTGTAAGAAATATCTATCAACGTTCAGTACCATCAACGTTCATTACCACCAACGTTCAATACCTACAACGTTCATTAAAACCAACTTTCATTACCACCAATGTTCATTATCACCAACGTTCACTACCACCAACGTTCATTATCCCCAACGTTCATTACCACCAACGTTCATTACCACCAACGTTCATTATCCCCAATGTTCATTATCACCAACGTTCACTACCACCAACGTTCATTATCCCCAACGTTCATTACCACCAACGTTCATTACCACCAACGTTCATTATCCCCAACGTTCATTACCACCAACGTTCATTACCACCAACGTTCATTACCACCAACGTTCATTACCACCAACTTTCATTACCACCAACGTTCACTACCACCAATGTTCATAACCATCAACGTTCCTTACCACCTACGTTCATTACCACCAACGTTAATTACCATCAACGTTCATTATCACCAACATTCACTACCACCAACGTTCATTACCACCAACGTTCATTACCACTTACGTTCCTTACCACCAACGTTCATTACCACCAACGTTCATTACCACCAACGTTCATTACCACCAACGTTCTTTACCACCAACGTTCATTACCACCAACGTTCCTTACCACCAACGTTCACTACCACCAACGTTCATTACCACCAACGTTACATTACCACCAACGTTCATTGCCACCAACGTTCATTACCACCAACGTTCATTACTGCGCTCCTCGCAGTTTTACCTGCGCATTTCCCGTTCCCTTTATTTTCCCGTGATAAAAAGTAGCCTATGTCTTATTCCAGATTTGAATGTCTGCTACTAATTCCAACCCGATCCGTTGATACATTCCGACGTGATTGAGCAACAAGCATCGAAATATCCAGACATACAAACTTCTGGATTTGTAATATTACTAGCAGCGCCCCGCGGTTTTACCCACGAAGTTTTCGTTTCTGTTATTTTCCTGTGCTAAAAAGTAGTTGTTTCAAATTGCAACCCGATCCATTGAGACGTTCTGAAGTGATTGGGCTACTAATAACCACACTTTTTAATTTATAATATTAGTAGGATTATTTGTTTATTTTCAAATACAGGTTTGATTTCCTATATTAACATTAACATCATTTTACAGACATCCGCTTTCCTTTAGCGTCCTACATCAAGATCCGTGTGATAAAGATCCTTTATACCGTCTATCTATTAATAGCGTCAAATCAATACAAGCTCAGACAACCCACAAACTCCCATTCGGTTTGTCAACTCGACTGAGATACTAAGTAACAATACGTAGGAGATACATCAAGATGTTCGCATTTCCTTCACAACGTTATAGTTTAGGAGCCAGTTCAATTTTCAAGATAAATAAATATGTTAATATTGGTGGACAATTTACACACAACACCATCTGACCCCAAACAAAGCAATAGAAGTCAGAAAACTGATAATACTTCAACATCAACATTTATAATACTTATATAGTTGTAAATAGATACTTATTATACCAGAAACACCCGATACAGAACAAATATTTGTATCAAACAAATATTTGCATTGAGTGGGAATCAAACCCACACCCTCATGTTCGCAGCCAGATCTACTACCCACTAAGCCACGAGGCCAGACAAGATAAATCAGAAAATTTGGTGTCGGTGAGCACATGGGGCTTTATCACATACTGAACACAAACATAATTGTATAGGGCTCGGTGACTAAAACTAAAACTAAGCAGGTTAGTTATGTTTATTTTGCGGAAAGCTATAGTAGTGACGCTTTTCAGTGGATCAAGTGCCAGGTCAGATTGTAATTCTATGCAAATTAAATTTATATTTACATATTTTTTTAGAGTTACGTGCATTTTCTAATGTATAACGGTAAAAGCCGTCTTATCTTGCCAGAAACGTAACTGTTTCGTATCTTCTTCTGTTATACAATCTTAACTAACCAGCTGAAAAATGTCACTACCATCGCATTCCTTAATCCATTTCGTACTAATATTGTTAGTTTCACTTTTGCTCGGTGCACGGTGTAAGTTTGTGAGACAGTAATTTCCTAGAGCAGGAATGAGTCTAACATTATAGTGGATTATTACTTATTATTTCTACCTACGATTGAAAGCGTACTCTACCAAACCTTCAGCTTTTGCAAAATTACGAAGACTTGGCATCTTAGACCATAACACACGGGCTCTTATACCATAATCGTTCATGCGAAACGATATAATAACCGTAAACACATGATAAAAGATTTATCTTAACTCGAACTGTACTATTATAAAAATAGAGCTTCAATTTCAATAACAGAAAATTGATTGGTTGGAATCGATGCGCCTCGCGATAATTTCGTGGCGCTTTTTCGTGTTAAATCGAAAATTTAATGTAAATATTTCGTGTTTCTTTTTCATACTTCGAAAATGGCGAAGTACTTTTGTGGCGATTCTATTAATATTCTTTGAGATAAAACAGACTCCGATAAGTAATACAATTTTTTGTTATCAAGCAAGCACGGCCTTTATGTAATGGCGTAAAATAACTACAAGATTTTTTTTCTTCTTTGGAACTATTTGAATAGCTAATTAATAATGATAGGTTTCTATTTGACCGATATCTCGCTTGATGTTAAGCGAACATTTGACGCGAACTGACTTGAATTTAAAAATTAAACTATTACTGTCGGTTAATTAAAAAAAAAACAATTAATATAAGTAGGCCAACCAGACGCACTATTTCAATAAGACAGCGTGGTTCGGAGTAAAAGATCTAAGTACATTTTTTTTGGTAATTTGAAAGCAGTCTAGTAAATTTCATTATGTTTTTATGGTTTGATATAAGTAATTAAGTATTACCATGGTATGTGTGTGTTAGTTACCATGCTTAGGTTAGTGATAGGACCCTAACCTTTATACTTTCTACGCTAATTTAAAATTTCAAAAAATGACAGATGCTACATTGAAGAACCATCTTAAAAAAGTGCTTATGGCACCCTAATTTGAACCCTATGTACCCTATGTTCAAATTAGGGTACTAAATAATGATCGTCTAAAGACATTTAGAAGTTGTATGAAAACCGTATTAAGTCTATTTTTAACCCCCGGCCAAAAAAAGGGGTGTTATAAGTTTGATGTCGATGTCTGTCTGTCTGTCTGTCTGTCTGTCTGTCTGTCTGTGTGTGTGTCTGTCTGTGGCACCGTAGAGCTCAAACGGATGGACCGATTTCGATGCGGTTTTTTTTATTTGAAAGTTAATATCCGTGCGGGTGTTCTTAGCTATGTTTGGTTAATATCGATTCAAGATGGCCGCCTCCACAAAATGACGGACAATATATTTCTTCACAACCTACCCCAATATGGATATCAAATAAAAGGGCTTGACTAGTAGAATACTATACACTATGACAAATTTCAAATCCAAGATGGCCACCACCACAAAATGGCGAATTACATTATTTTTTTCACTACTATCACAATATGGGTATCAAATGAAAGGGTTTGACTAGTAGAATACTATGCACTATGACACATTTCAAATCCAAGATGGCCGCTACCACAAAATGGCGAAATATTTTTTTTTCACAACACCGTCAATATGGTTGTCAAATGAAAGGGCTTGACTAGTAGAATGTTAAATACAAATAACAAATCCGAGGTAGTCGGGGGTTAATCGAAATTTTTAATTTTGTTCTTGACCATTCCTATTTGATCGACTAAAGCATTTTTAGACCCACAGTTCCAACTCTACGGTAAATAAGCTACATAACGAAGTCTTTGTGGCTTTTAAATAATTGATTCCCGCCATATTTGTTCCCAGTCGATGTTTCTATTTTACAAAGTGGAACATTTAATTACTTCTCAAACATCAAACCTTGCGTGACGGTACAAAGGGATATTTGTTTTAAATTAACTGTTTCATATTTCGAGGAGACAAACGAGTTTAGAAACGTTTTTGCCAACGGCTTTGTTTAATTTTAGACCCAGTTTCTAGGTTGGTTTTTCACCTGCACGTAAAAAGTGGGATGTTTTAAGTTCGGCTATATTTAAACTTACTGCAAACATTTACTCAAAGCTTAGGCGACCCATTTCAAAAACCTATAAAATGTTCAATTCCAGTGAAATTTAATCTACTTCTCAAAATATGTCAGTTTGATTTTGTTTAACCCTATTGCAAACCACCGCCATTTCGATAAAATTTATATGGGACCACCAAAAAAAACGTATTACCCAATCAGGCGTTTTCAAGATGCAAAAAGACCTGTCAAAATCAGTTCTCAATTTCACCAGGTAGGTGGCGCCATTGTTTTATTTTGACAAGACAGTCAAAAATAGTTCTAAATTTTGCCTAGTGCGGCACTACTGTTTGTTTTTGTGAAACTCTAACAAAATAAAACAATGGCGCCACCTACGGTAAGTGTTACGTCGAAATCTGTGTCTGTCTATGTGTCTGTGTGTGTATCTGTCCTTGGCACTGAAGAGCTCAAACGGATGGGCCGATTTCGATGCGGTTTTTTTTAAGGTTAAATGTTCTTAGCTATGTTTAGTAAATATCGATTCAAGATGGCCGCCTCCGCAAAATGGCGGACAAAATATTTCTTCACAACCTACCTCAATGGGTATCAAATGAAAGGGCTTAACTAGTAAAATACTATACACTAAGATATTTCATATATATATATATATATATATATATATATATATATACGAAATTTCAAATTTCAAATGGCCGCCACCACAACATGGCTACTTACATTATTTTTTTCACTGCTACCTCAATATGGGTATCAAAGGAAAGGGCTTGACTAGTATAATGTTGTACAGATAATAAATCTGTGGTAATCAAAATGTTTAATTTTGTTCCTGTAAAAATCGGTTACAAACAGTTTAAATTGAAATTTGATACGATCTTGAAGATTTTCCAAGTGATCCCTTCTTGTAGTTACAAGTGTACGCCGAGTGAGAGGTCCGAGCAAACGATCAGGTTACTCCGGCGATCGGAGATCGGAGGGCCCGAGCCGTGAAAACAAGTTGATTACTCCGAGACATCGGCGACGCAAATGACAAGCGGACTGGTTGCTGATCAAAGTTTATAACGATTCTGCTCTGTTTAGACGTAATTAAGAAGTTAGCGATTGCAATATACGTAAATCATCATCATCATCATCACCTGTAAGACGTCCACTGCTGAACCAACCTCCCCCCTGTCCCCCTAGATTTCCACAACGAACGGTCCTGCTCAACCTGCAACCAACGGTTTCCAGCGACCTTTGTGAGGTCATCTGTCATTCTATTGGGGGCCGTCCAACACTGCGTCTTCCGGTTCGTGGTCGCCACTCGAGAACCTTTCTTCCCCATCGGTTGTCAGTTCTGCGATGCGGTGTGACCTGCACATTGCCACTTCAGCCTGCTTTATCTTTGAACTATGTCGGCCACTTTCGTTCTTTTGCGAATATCTTCATTACGGATTCTGTCGCGCAAAGAGATTCCGAGCATAGCTCTCTCCACAGCTCGTTGTGCGACTTTGAGCTTCGTTTATACATAAATATCCTGCAGAAACACAAGACGTTGACGTAGTTGTGATCACTGAACATATCTCACGTACATAACACAACCAAATAGAAGCCAGAAATAAAAAAAAAGACGAAGAAGATTTTCATTAGCTGACAAATAAAATAATTGTATTAAATCCGACCAATACAAATTGTTTTGCCAGACATATTGCATGCCTCTCGAAGAGGTCAGTTTCGCGCAAAATCTCTATTTCTTCCAAGCCTGCTGTAACAACTTCGTTCCAAAAATACCTAGTTTGAGTTAGATCCACGCCGTTTCACATCTGCAGCAGCCGGTAACCGGAGCACCGAACGCAGGGAAACAAAGGGCAAAATCAGGTAATGGCCGTAACGATGCCCCTAATCCTTAGTTATTTCCCGAAAGCAAGATCTACATTCCGTAACTGTCAAATTATAAACGTACAACCGCACCAGTATAAGCTGAACTCTGTACTTGTAAAACCTTTTTGTAATGTGAGGTCAATGAAATTTGTCATAGCAATAACGTTTTATATTTTCTATAGTTATTATTTACTAGCCGTTTCCGCGGTTTTACCCGCGCTGTTCTCGTTATTTTCTCGTGATAAAAGTACCATATGGACTATTCCAGATTGTATTCCAAATTTCAGCTCTATTTTTTCAGATGTTCCAACGCGATAGAGCAACAAATCCAAACAACGACATTTATAATATTAGTAAGATTTAGTGGTAGGACTCTTTGCAGCGTCAACTCAAACTTATAACACGTCGTTTTTGAATCGTACACACAGCAGTTATGCGTTTTGTTTTTGGATATTACATAATACAGGCCTCATACCGAGGAACAGGCGGTTCTTACCGTTACGAGTTTCTATGACTCTCTATTATCTCTACGAGGATGCTACGAAATTAGATACAGACATTGTCTTAGATATTTGTATTACTTGTTTTACTATTAAACTAACAAAAATGTATTAAAATACAAACTTATATCTCCGAAAAATCAAACAACTGACTTCAATTTTAAAATGAAACTCACACACTTAAATATTTTTTTTACGTGACAACTTCTAATAAATCGATGAACGCCGGCTCCATGCACGAAAAAAGTGTCCCGTTACGCTCATTGTACGCTTGCGCCGCATCTATCAGTGTTTTGTTATGACGTTGTCACGTTAAACTATCGTCCGTAAACCAACCGACTTTACTGACAACAAATTTTTGGCCAGTGAACCGTAAACAGTAGTGTGCAAACACAGTTATTTATCAATATGGACGCAACGCGGTTTTTTTCACATAAGCATACAAACTTTCTAAGTTACGGCTGGTCTAGTCCGGAGACCCCGGGTTCAAACCCCACTGTCTTTTCGGAGGCATGTGCGTAATGCCGCTAACTTAAAACGGTGAAGGAAAACATCGTGAGGAAACCGACATGTACCTCGAACCTTTCGAAGTCATGTGTCATCCACCAACCGGCACTGGGTCAGCGTGGTGGATTATGGCCTTAACTCGCTCCTTGCGAGAGAAGGCCCGAGTCCCAGCAGTGGGAACATTTAGTGGATTGTTGATGTTGATAGAAACTTTAGTACCACAATTAAGTCTCGGCGCTATGTAATTATGAAATGTAATGCTAAATAGAAATGAACTTGATTCAAATCTAGCTTTCAATGACAGTGCAAGTTTAAGTTCTCAATAGCTTATCAAGTTCGTGTAAGTTTTGAAAGCTCGGCAGTGAAGCGCTCACGATGGCCTCGCAGTCGATTCAATTAGCGGCTCCGTCAATTGGTAAATTGGCCAACTTAACAGGCTTGCAAACGCTATCTTATTGACTCGAATTGGTAAGTCTTATGTGTCGACCTTTGTGGTGCTTTTGCAGACCGTATTGGTATTTTCAGGCATCAGTAGATGAATATGTATGTCTGACCCTTAGATAGAGAATAAGTTAATAGATCAGGTTTTTCCACACGGTCCCTTCGGGGTAATCGTAAGCAGATGACGTGCATACTTGCTATGGCAACAGATGTGCCGCGACAAAAGTATGACACTTCCACAAGAACCACAAGGCAAGTGCGATCAGACTTAGAGAGAAAAATAGCAAATTTCATATCCAAGATAGCCGGAAGTATCAAGTATCTTACAATTCTAGTTTTCTTCGCGTCTAAAAATTAAAAATATTATTTAAGTATTATAATTTTTATTTATATCGATTTTCCGCGTGTAAAATCATTTTTATAATAAGTAAGTATTTTTCTGAAGAAATAATTATTTTGTGATATTGTGGTGTGGTAAGAAGGAATAAAACAAGAGTAAAGTTCAAATACCTTTTCTTCGATTTATTTGTCCAAATAAATTATATTATTTACGTTCTTGAGTTATTGTATTGTGCTTTTATGATATTGTGTCGAGAATCAGTTGGGAGATCGCTCTTCAATCTGGCGAATGGACCGATCTGTGTGATTGAAACTCAGTATTGGAGACGCGACCGCTGCGTGTAGTGTAGGAGGTTACTAGTGGGATGTTTAGAGTTGCCAGAAAACAGTAGTCTCTACTGTCTGACAACTTTGGGTTAAGTAGTGAAGAAGGAACGTTAGTTGCGCTTTACCAATAAGAAGTCAAAATTTAAATTAAATACATTATCTTATAGCTTATTGCGTACGTACATAATAAACACTATTTTTCTTGGAAACCAAACAAAAATCAAAAATCTTGGGACTTGGAGAAATCATTTTTTTATTTTTTTCTTCAATTTAATTTCATTGTATTAGAAAATTCTATTTTGTAATAGTATTTAAAGCTCCTCGAAACCATCTCGACACTAAGGCTACAACACAAAATAAATGTCAGCTAAAGTAAACTGCTTGTATAAAAAACGCTTTCAACATTCCATCACATCCTGAAACTTTTAAATGTAGTGTCACTGCAACGACCACTGCGGAATATAAACTTTAGTTAAATAAAAATTATATTATTTACAAACTCAAAAAAAACGACTCCATAAAAAATGAACCAAACTACGTCCTTACAATAAAAAAACTGAAAAGAATAAAACTCCTTTGCGTCGTGCAATCGGGTAAAACAATTGTAATTAAACAATAAATCTCTCAAAACGACCTTATTCTACGGTATTATATAGGTACGCCTCCTAGACTATGCGGTAGAGAGAAATCCAACTTTCTCGTATAAGTTCAATCTACTGGTGTCAGTATTACTACAAGTAACTAGTTTATATTTACGAATAAAGTTATCTTTAATTAATATCCCATTACTTGAGCTGGAAAGTATGCTACCACTTATTGTAAACTAGTACTCATATAATATCTTACTATCATTGTCTTATTATTCTTATTAATATTATAAATGTCAATGTCTGGATGTTTGTTGCTCAATCTCGTCGTAACTCATGAACGGAACATGAAATTTGGAACACAGATCATAGTATGGGAGAACATGTAGGCATTTTAATCTCGGGAAAATAACGGAAACAGGAACTACGCTGGTAACACAGATAACGCGAGTAACCGCGGGACACGACTAGTATCCAATAATTGAAACATTCAGCATTCAAACATTCATAGCAGATTCGGTAGTTAGCCAAAGAGGCAGTAATTGTAACATCATTTTTTTTTCTTCTAATGTTCCATTGACATCATACAAGAACAAAATTAAAATTTTTAATTAACCCCCGACTACCTCAGATTTGTTATGTTTACAACATTCTACTAGTTAAGCCCTTTCATTTGATACCCATATTAAGGGCAGTTGTGAAAAAAGGAATGAATTTCGCCATTTTGTGGTAGCGGCCATCTTGGATTTGAAATTGGTCATAGTGCAAAGTATTCTACTAGTTAATATCCCTTTCGTTTGATACCCGTATTGAGGGAATAGGGAAAAATAATGTAATTCGCCATTTTGTGGAGGCGGCCATCTTGGATTTGAAATTCGTTATAGTGTATAGTATTCTACTAGTAAACCCCTTTCATTTGATACCCATATTAAGGTAGGTTGTGAAGAAATATTTTGTCCGTCATTTTGTGGAGGCGGCCATCTTGAATCGATATTAACCAAACATAGCTAAGAACGCCCGCACGGATATTAACCTTCAAATAAAAAAACCGCATCGAAATCGGCCCATCCGTTAAAGCTCTACGGTGCCACAGACAGACACACTCAGACAGACAGACATCGACGTCAAACTTATGACACCCCTTTTTTTGGTCGGGGGGTTAAAAATAGATTATTTTAATATACAATCATTCCCCTCATCACGTCTGGAGTTCGGTAACTCCCCGGCCCGCACACCTCCGGGGAGGAGTTTATTCCAGACACATCTTCTCATCCCGTCCCTTGTTCTTAATGCAATAGCTGTGTACTAATTGCAACTTGCGAAGTCAAATGTGCTAATTGGACTTGGTGCAAATCACGAAAGCAAGCGGCTAGCAACGAATTGTATTACTATCACTACATAGTATACAAGAACGAAATTAAAAATTTTGATTAACCCCCGACTACCTCGGATCTCGGATTATCTGTATAACGTTCTACTAGTCAAGCCCTTTCATTTGATACCCATATTAAGAGAGTTGTAAAAAAAGAAATGTATTTCGCCATTTTGTGGTAGCGGTCATCTTGAATTATATATATGTCATAGCGCCAAGTACTCTACTAGTCAAGCCCTTTCATTTGATACCCATATTGAGGTAGTAGTGAAAAAAATAACACAATTCGGCATTTTGTGGTGGCGGCCATCTTGGATTTGAAATTTGTTATAATGTATAGTATTCTGCTAGTCAAGTCCTTTCATTTAATACCCATATTGAGGTAGGTTGTAAAGAAATATTTTGTCCGCCATTTTGTGGAGGCGGCCATTTTGAATCGATATTAACTAAACATAGCTAAGGACATCTGCATGGATATTTAATAAAAAATAAAAAAAATCTTCAAATAAAAAAACCGCATCGAAATCGGCCCATCCGTTTGAGCTCTACGGTGCCACAGACAGACACACACACAGATAGACAGACATACAGACATCGACGTCAAACTTGTAACACCCCTTGTTTTGGTCGGGGGTTAAAACAAAGTCGCTTTCTCTGTCCCTATATCTCTATGTGTGCTTAGATCTTTAAAACTACCAAACAGATTTGCAAAATATGCAACCCTCGGAAGTGGTTACATATTTGAGCCCTTTGGGGTTGAGACATTGGGACCGTGGGGGCCCGGAGCTCACCTCATCTTCAAAAGCCTATCCGAGCGCTTGGTCGACGCGACGCGTGACCAAAATGCTGGCGTTTATTTGGCCCAACGCATAAGCATTGCCATTCAGCGTGGTAATGCCGCCAGCATGTTGGGTTCGCTTCCGATTGGTAGTGGGCTTGAACATCTTGATTATCTATAGACCTACAGTGGTATATAGATAATTCAGGTGTGCTTAGTGTAAGTAGTTAGTTAGGTTTGTAGTGTAGTGTATGTAGTTCTCATTGTATTTTAGTTTTGTTAATAAAGGCTCTGCCCAGATAAAAAAACAGATTTTGATTTGGTTTTATAAATAGATAGCGTGATCCGAGAGGAAGGTTATATGTATAGTATGTGCATACAACAGAGACAGACAAAGACAAGTAGAGTAACACTAATAATTTTAAAGATGATATGATTTTTAAATTAATATCATAAACAATATCACATTAAAAATCATATCACAATGCATACGCTGGCTGGATCCTACGAGATGGATCAAAATAATGTACTGCAGTATTGTACCCCTTAAAAGGGTCTACAAGTCAACAATGGTATAGATATGTCTATCTCTTAGGGATAGCTCCCAGTAACCATTTTTATTCGTATTTTTAGTAACATCATTTCATCCGTGCGAAGCCGGGTCGGGTCGCTAGTAATTCATAATGTGTACTGGAGTATTTTACTGTAATATTCCTGTTTGTTTGTGTCACAAATAAGTCTACTTCTAAGTGAAAAATACATTTTTTTAAGCACAGAACTATTTTATAGAGTTTATGTCTTTGGTAGGAGCTGGCCATGGACTCAATCGAGTGACGTGACTAAGCTCATAGTTTCAGTAGTTTTCACCCATTCCGACGTGGTTGATCAACAAACATTCAATATTTCACATTGTCAGTGTCACCAGCAGCGCCACGCTATTTCACCCGAGTAGTTCCCGATCCTGTTATTTTCCCTAGATAGAAGTTGCCCTATGTGTTATTCTACCAGGCTTTCCCAAATGGGCGCTGCAAGCTTAAAAGAGGACGGTAAGAGACAAAAAAACGGGGGCATTGTGTAGACGCTAGGAGGGCGGACGAAATGTTTAATCTCCGCTAATACAGCTCACGATGACTAATTTATTTGATTTGAAGTTATAGTACTTTTTAAGAAGTGGAAAAATAGAGACAAAAAATAATTTATCCTTAAAATGGGCAGTAAACAAAATAAGTTTGGGAACCCCAGTTCTAGACTATCTAGACTATTATCCAATTCACTATCTGCCTCCCTACTGTAACTAATTTGTGAAGAAAAAAAAAGTGAGTTAGAAGTAAGATCCCCGCTAGCCCGCTGCCGTCAATGTTTTAATCCACGTGGATGCAAACAAGTTGATGAGTTAACATTAAATAAAGCACCTCCAGGGCCCCCACTGCATACTAAGCGGACTAAATGCCAACTAACTGGGAGTGAAAAGACTGAGCATGGCACGAGGCGAGCCTGGGGACCAAGGGAACTACACATCTTAAAAATTAAAATTCATTTATTTCAGGCCATTATACCCATAAATATAAAATTAACAAAGAAATCCATAAAAATCCAAAAAAAAATAGTATTCAATTGTCACACAAAATTAAAATGTCAAAATAAATAAAATCAGAGTCTCAGACGTCACATAAAAATATAAAAAAATACTTTTAAACTACTAATACTATAAATACTTATGAACTTCGTATTATACTAGCTCTGGCTTATTACTTTTTTATTCTGTAAACATTCAACTACAATGTATAAAAATTGCTTGGCCTCTATGTATTCATTTATACCGCAGCTCCGTGTTATAATAGGATAGGAATTAGGAGAGTTATCTTACGAGTTGTCAGCTTGCTTCAAATACTTGGTGCCAGCGATCACAATAGTACTTGTATTGTGGGATCCCGATATAAGTGACTTTTTTATAGACATTATTTTATACTTGCCCGCCATCTCGTCTGATGTTTAGCAAACATGCGGAATATGATGTTTATCTAGTAGTAACTTACCCCAAAGTGCTGTTTAATAATACTACAATTCTCAATTATAGGTACGTTTTAATTTTTTTCAGTAGTACCTCCCTATGACTACCATTTTTTATATATATTACTAGCGGCCCGTTCCGGCTACGCTCGGATACTGTCACATAAAGCCTATTCGGAATCGAAATAAAAACTATCCTATCTTTTAAGTTGGATCAATCTACACACGGTGTCCAAATTTGATTAAAATCGGCTAAGTAGTTTAGGAGTCCATCGCGGACAAACATCGTGACAGGAGATTTATATATATTAAGATAACCTTAAACACTGACATTCTGCTAAATTTCTGTTTTCTTATTTTCCTTTTTCAATAAACGTTAAAACCTGTTCAAAATGAAAATGAAGTCGAGGCGAGGCGACGGTAAAGTTATCTCAGAAGTTGGAGCCGTATCTGTATTTGTTGCAGCCAATAATAACGAGCGGCATAACTTGCCGAGACGCGACCTAACTTCTAATGGACACATGGAAGGATTATAAAGATTCTTTGGACACAATATCTGTACTAGAATAAGTTGACTAGTTTAACGTAGCGCCATCAGCCGGGCTGATTTATGAACGTAAACCATCCAGTCAGCCACCAAAAAAAATACATTCGAATCGGTCCAGCCGTTTAGGAGTTGAGTGACATACACACATGTAGAATAACGTCAATAAATTTGTTGAACTTACGAACTCACGCTTTATATCAGATAATATAATCGGACATTCTCATCACTAGCCCCCAAAGCTATGCTGCTACACTATTTTAATATATTGTACCACAATATATCATAGTTACGAGTATACGCAATATCGATAGTAATCGATATCGGCATACCGGGTAAACTAACGTCATTCGTTATCATAATTACGCCAATCAGGGCGTTCAGACGCCGATCGCGCGGTAATCGAGTGAGCGATGGCCGAGTAACCCGATCTCGATTCCTTCATGATCGATTAACGAGCTTAATGTATTCATTGGCGATTGTTTAATCGTTCGATATTTAAACGTTAAATTTGTTAATAACTTACTTTGGAAATATTATTCACTAGCAGTGCTCAACGGTTTTACTCGCGTAGTTCCTGTTCCCGTTATTTTCCCGGGATAAAAAGAGCCTTCTGTGTATTCTTCCAGATACTATAATAATAGGCTTAGACTTAAACTTAAGTCGAACAAACCCGACCACATCACACGTGATTAATATTAATACATTAATTAAAATGTTATTTTTTTAATATTTAAAGAGTGAGGAATCGAGCAAGAGATGCACCTGATGGTAAGTGACACGCCTGACAATCACAGCACAGCGCAGTTATCTGAACTTGAAGAGTCCAAATCACAACCTGTCACTGCATTGCGCCCTTATTCAAAGGTATAGAGTGATATATTTATTAGTCCTGTAGTTACTCTGGAAACATTATCCTTCAAACCGGAACACAGCAATGTTAGCACAATAATCTATTGCGGTAGAATAACTGATAAATGTGTGGTATATCCCCAGGCGGACTCTAATAGTCTTACCACTGCAAAACAACTATGCTAATTTTCAGAGTAGGTACAGTATTTATAATTCTCGAAAATGAACGACTGGAAAATTAATACTCGATTCTAGAGCTCTCATCAGTTATTTCATGTAACTCACGATGAATTACTTCAATACTCGTATCACCTGCTATTTATTCACCTGGTAATTAATTCTCGCAGACAATAACAGTGGCATGCGACGTCTGCGTTTGATTATACAGTATCCGTTAATTATTGGCGGTATCTAATAATAGTATCTGGTATATCGGGTAATTATACCGTATGCGATGTCGCGTCTCTCGCGGGTTATCGTCAACATCACGGTTCATCAATTTCCTTGATGAAGATTTATTTATACTTGAATCTATTTACGGTTTAGTTCAAAATTAAATTCATTGCATAAATTTGTGATCCTATTATATCCTACAAATATTGGATACAAATTTCGAGAGTGAATCGGTTTCTTCTAGGTAAACACGCTTGGTCGTAGACCGCATCGTTGCTTGACATCAGGCTATATGACGGTAAAATATAAACCATTAAAAGCTAAAAAAAATAACAGTAGGTACCCTGCTGTTTTACCCCCGTAGTTCCCGTTCCAGTTATTTTCCCGTAGTAAAAAGTGAATGTGTGTAGCACATTAGTAGGCTACTTTTTATAGCGTTTAAATAACGGCAACGGGATTTGTGTGGATAAAACTGCGAGACGCCGCTAGTATGACATAACCATGTGAAACCAGACACATTACCTATATGCAGAAAGTTTATTGCGAACTAGATTTAAAAAAATAGTTAAGATACAGATACGCGAGACTAAAAACCTGTCAGATTCTTGGGTAAACTCAGAATAGTATGTAAACTTACGAATTTTGTAACTTCTTTGGTAGGTTATAGAGTATCTGTAATAGTATCTAGTATATTGAGTTATATTATACTACGGGTATATTATACGATACTCCGTGTCGCGTCTCTCGCTATCATCTATCAATTTCTTGGAAGCGAGTGTTTGGCGAACTACATTTTGTAAGTATCGTACCTTCCATACCCCACATTCCCTTCGCTTCCCTTCCCCTCTCTTCGCCTCCGCTTCTTTGGCTTCACTGTAGTTCACTTCACTTTACTTAAGTTCGCTTTACCTTATTTCACTTTTATTTCATTTCACTATAGGTATGTTATATTGAGGTTAGTTTCAACACCACATGACGTCACCGATTTTTTTGCCTGGATTCCTAAACGAACGCAGATTCCGACACAAAATAATAACACAGTATTAACAACTTTATGATTTATTCGACTATGATAATACCAAGAACTAAATCTGTTAGTTTAATTCCGCATCAAACCTTTGCCTCTCGTGCCAGTATTACTTGCATACATGTAGGTAGGTACAACAAGCAATGCAATGTGTGACCTTTGACTTGTAAAGCGGGAATGCAGCACTGATGTTAGATTGAATATCAAGTTTACCTTTCTAATTTTACAATGCGACTTTAGAACAGAATCAACATTATCGTCAGTCTATCAATGGCTCAATTAAGAGGCTAAGTGCGGAAAAGGCCCCGTCAAACTAACTAACTAACTAACTACTATCGTCAGTCTAACTTTCTTTAAAAGATAAATACAGAGTGACGTGACGAATAAGCCAGGCGTTATAATTATAAGATTCATGATAATGTTTGCATAGCGCTTGCTTGGCGCTAAAAAACTGGCAAAGTTATGGTGGACAACTTGGGACTCCAAGGCGGTGGTTTGGTGGTGGTTACGCCATCATGAGGTAATTAAACTAAAAAAGTATTAATTTTACAACAGAGCCTTATATTGTTATTTTCATGGTAATTGTTTTGACGAGACAAGCAAACCTTTGGTAGTGTCGGTTGCGCCTGCATAAAAAGTCACAAAGTTTCTGAGATAATTAAAAAAAACAACTAATAAATCTAGTGCATATAATCGTACACAAGTGGAGGTTTTTCACTTTGATGTTTGATGTTTCCCTTTGATGTTTCGGAAAACATTAAACTTCAAATCTAACTATATTAATTGTACATCGAGTGCTTAGCTTGGCAGGAGTGCTTTACTAAAAAGTTATAGGACTCTCCTAAATTAATATTATTTATTACTAAAGCCAAAAATTAAATGCAAAGCGTACAAAGCAATCAAGGCTGTTCCTCATCCCCTATTCCATCCCCTCTTTCAGCCCCTAGAGACCCAGGGGCCGGCTAGTTTCAGCGGAAATTAGTTTAGATTCAGTAATCCAGCTCAGCTCAAGTTTGTCGCGCTCTCGAAATTGATTGCACTCTGCACTATTCATAGAGACGATGTCAGGAATCGGTTTATGTTTCATGAGATAGATCATTCTAGAGATTATTATAAAGAAGCTACTACAGTGCTACTACCCCGATGCATAAACGACTGGGTTATACGTTCGACGTGTCTGTATGTGTGTATGTCTGTTGCGTCGTAGCTGTCGAACGGATGAACCAATTTTGATTATGTTTCTTAGTCGGCAGTATTGTTTGATGAAAATCAGTCCAAGGTGGTCGCTTCCACAAAATGGCGGATAACATATTTTTTCACTACTCTCCCAAAATGGATATCATAAAGGGCTCACGACTACATAATTGAAATCTCCATATAAATTTATATTTGCGAAAATTACCATCTATTTGATTTCTAGAGTGGCGTTCAGGGAAGAATACGACTGACCTATTAGCCAACTAGGCTTTCAGAGATCCCTCTAATTCCGACCGCGTAGACAATTACTTAAGAATGTGTTACGGGTCGCACTTCCAACAACTGTCGACACTGTAGGGATAGGTAAGACTAACTACGTTGTGATGCTTGTCATGTGATCCTTTGTGAAACCAAACCTTTGAGCTTTCAAGGTCGATTTTCGAGAATTCTTGAAATTTTGCGGGTTTACATTTCAATCGTACTAACACCCTAACATTCAAGCGTGGACATTGCTGCAATGGGCACATCATCATCATCATCATCATCAGCCGCAAGACGTCCACTGCTTAACATAGGCCTCCCCCATAGATTTCCACAACGAACGGTCCTGCGCAACCTGCAACTAGCGGTTTCCAGCGACCTTTGTGAGGTCATCTGTCCATTTAGTGGGAGGCCGTCCAACACTGCGTCTTCCGGTTCTTGGTCGCCACTCGAGAACTTTTCTACACCATCGGTTGTCAGTTCTGCGAGCGATGTGGCCTGCGAATTGCCACTTCAGCTTGCTTACTCTTTGAGCTATGTCGGCCACTTTCGTTCTTTTGCGAATATCCTCATTACGGATTCTGTCGCGCAAAGAGACTCCGAGCATAGCTCTCTCCATAGCTCGCTGTGTGACTTTGAGCTTCGTTATTAGGCCCACAGTGAAGGACCACGTGCAATGGGCACACGTGTTGCTTACTATCAGGCACATGTCCTGCTCTTCTCGACTCTCTATACCATAAGTTTAAAGCATATGATTATCAGTGCATGAGCAATGCTTCATTTCAAATTTCCGTTTCTACATCACCAACAATAAAATCACAATACATCGATCGCGTCCTAAAAAAGCTCGCTCTATATATGGCAACGCGAATTCGCCATTGTGTCAGCAGGATGCTCCGGCCCTTATAAAGGTTCTGCGATTGCAGAATGTAAAACTGGCGACGGGTCAATGACTCGTTTACCTTCTCTGCTGCGACCCGAGGCAAGCTGACCAATGAGCGAAACTTATAACACGCTGATACAACTTGACTTTTTGAAGTTATATACCCTAATTACCTAAACTTTCACCTAAACTTGCCAAAAGGCACGTTTAGGGGAAAATGAGTAGATATTTTTACGATGCGCGCGCACATTGTCACGAAAAAACGACACCTGAATTGTTTTTGATCTTATTGTTTTTTATTTTATTTTACTTATTTCTTAATACTCTCTGTTTCTTACGGCTGGTCTGTCTAGTCGGGGAGAACGGCGACTGCCGATCTGATAAATAATGAAGATATTTCAAGAATTAGTTTTCTAATTTCGACAAATTTTGTGGGGTCACTTGGTCCAATTGTTTTTGTCAAGTATTTGCACAGAATATAAGAATATAATATTCTTCAATAGAAAGTAACATTTTTTTTTTGTAATGGGCACATGTTTTTGTAGGGTTCAAGCGACACTGGTTGTCCTACGTGTTTATCTCATGTGCTCACATGAATACGGTCGCTGTTGAGGTTAGGTTTGTGCCATATTTTTCCTGTTACCCATTCAGACAATACTTATTGTTTGTAATAAAAGATTAACAATATGCACACTGATGTTTGAGATTCAGTTTATTATCTTTTTGAGTGAATCGGTTTCAAATGTGCAAGCATGTCCCATCGTAGACTGCATTAGGCAAGATGGCGGTTAAGTGTAAACTTATCATAATTATAATATACATTTTAGCGCCTCGATGGCTTAGTAGCGAAAACGTTCGGTTCACAATCGTGAGGTCATTGGTTTCAACTCTTTTTGCACTTTTGAGATTTTTACCATATGCAATTTTTTTTTTTTTTAATCGTAACTATCGGGAAAACCCTCTCAGGCAACGTATTCCACAGCCTAGACGTTCTTATCACAAAAGTAGAGTCAAATCTCTTCGTTCGTGTTTTGGAACATCAACCATGAAACGATGTCGCTTTTTCGAGCTAATTTGTCATCCCTGTTGTTTTTAGCAGTGAACGAAAATTTTGTGAGGAAATCCACCCGATCCAAGGAAGACATTTCGAAGACGTGTGTTATCCACTAATTCGTATTTGTCCAGCATGGTGGTTGATGGCTTTGACTCTCCTGTTGAAAGAAGGGATCGAGTCCTAGCTTTAGGGACAAAGTGAGCTGCTTAGGCATTATATATTAATTACATGCTGAAGAAGATTATGGATTGTATATGAGAGAAATCACAAGGCACAGGCAGCGTTTCGCTGTACGAACGCTAAGACCTTGTCTAGAAGGAGCGAATTTCCCGCGATTCTCTCGTGCGTATCGCGCGCGATCGTTGCGCCCAGAAATAGCGTATCAACGAGCGAGCATTTGGGGACGAATTAATCGATCTGGTAATATATCGGTCCAGATTTCGGGCGTTGACTGAACGCAACAAGGCGTCCCTAGTATCATGGCGCGCGAATCTACCACGAGTCGAAAGTCTGGCGTAAGGCGTAATGCACGCGATTTACGCGCGTATTTTGAATTCGCGCGATGCTTGTGGGCGCGATGTATTAGTGGCTAGTATCGCATTAGCGCGCGAATGATATAGTAATGTAGTATAACTAAACCAACATGTACCTAGAATCTTTCTAGGTCATGTGTCATCCACCAACCCACACTGGGCCAGCATGGGCAGCCTAGACTCTGTTTTTGCGAGAGAAGGCCTCCAATCCTAGCAGTGAGTGAGTGAGTGGGAACATTTAGAGGGTTGCTTATGTTATACTTATGGTAACGCTAATGGTGTCGCGAGTTCAATTATTTTATCTCATTGAAGCGTAAACTTTAAAATAACGCTTAAGAACGTGTAAATTAGGTGTACATGGCCCGAAATATATCCGACAAATGAGGCTAAGGTTTGTAATAAGAACAGATATTACAAAATTTTAAAAGCTGTGTCTAATTTTTCGTACAAAATTAAACAATCTGTCCTCACAGTTTCCGTATTGTAATTCTCGTGTGGCTCAAACGCTGAAGTCGAAATCTCCTCCGTAACAAGTTTATCCAAAACGGCTATTACAGACGCTTAATGCAAAACATTATTTATGGCCGAAGTTTCGACCCCGCTGTGATTTATTCGGGTATTTGTATAGAAAAGGTTTATTTACTTCTCGAGTTTAGATACTGTGATATTATTTTTATGAGTTGGCTTAGCATTGGCTTAGTGGTAATTGTTTTTCGATGGAGCATGTAATTTGGTATTTACCCGTGCTGTTAAACCAGATCTGCCTAACTCAGTTTTTTTAGTGCAGTGACGAGAGAAGCAGTATATGTGGCTCATGGTAAACTGTAAATGATCATAACACAAAGGATTACTAAGAAACTACTTGTCTTTACAATACAGAAGATAAAGAAAATGCCACTGTTGGTGGCCATGCTATCACCGATGAAATGTGTGTCAACTACATGCACTATTACCCGGTAACGCAGCTCGAAATATGTAATAGTGCTGTGTCAAATGTGGCTCTTGAAAACTACTTTAAGTTTGAAAAATATGATGACATGCCTATTTCGCCATGAATCGTCTCCTCGAAACAGTTATCTGGCTGTCCACCGTTGGAGTAAACTGAGAGCCGATTCACTGCACAATCTTTACGTCGAATCTCCTATTTCTGTGCAGTGTAACAAATCTGATGTAACTCGTTTCCAGGGAGAATGGGAGATGAGTACGCCAAATATTCAAAAACCTTTGTCGCCTAGGCCAAGGATTTGTCCCGACAAATATGATAACTATAAAAAGTAAATAATGTCACATAAGTAGTAATACTGTTAACTATTTGATTCTTATTAAAAATGATGTTATATCAAAAATATACTTAAAGTATCATTCGTAGTGAAACTTTGTCCACAACACATTTCACTTTGGAATAACAGCACAGTGCCACGCAGCTATTGGAACATGAAGAATCCAAATCGTTATCTATTACTATACTGCGCGTATTATCCAGAGATATAAGATGTTTTGTCTCTATGCCATGTCATTTCTCTGGAAAAATCGTTCATCAAACCGGAACACAATGATGTTTGCACATTACTGCTTGGCAGTAGAATAACTGGCAAAGGTGTAGTATTTCCCCAGGTGGACTCTGGAAAGAGTCACTCCTATCACTACCAAATTTACTTATTAATAGGCTACTAGTACTCGTAGCGCTCCGCGTTTTCGCCCGTGTACGGTGTAGATACGGATCCAATTTTTTTGGGGTATAAAATAGCCTTTGTATTATCCCAGACTAATATTCATCTATGTACCACATTTCAACCGTATTCCTTTAGTAGTTTTTGCATGAAAGAGTAACAAACATCTATGCAGCCTCACAAACTTTTGCATTTACATAATTATGATGATAATAATGGGACTTAAAGACGTACTTCGCCTATACACCAAAAACAGTTTTTTGAAGTTTCAGAAAAGTGATATCTTCTTCTAGATTGTAAATTCTTGAAGTGAGGACACCGTTACTTGAAATCAACGACATTTTAAATTAAATATTTGTAGAGTGGAACGGGGTTCACAGACAAACTTCTAAGATGAAATTAATGAAGGTTTAGTCGCCATTTCGGAGGGAATCGAAAATTTTCAATACGGTCCGACTTTGCTTTCGATCTCGAGAATATGAGGGGATTCACCTCAGTCCGGCGATATTAGTCTAGACCAGGGGCGCTCAGTCTACGGGCTGCTGGATAAAAATAGAATAATGTGGTTAAAGATCTGGGATTGCGGTTGTGGGTACGATAAGTTTTTGCAACAATTATACTATAATAACAGATTACACAAACAATAAAGCCTTGTTTTGTGATTACAAATCAGGAAAAACGTGGATACAAAAACATATTTGGTAATTACAGGCTATTTAAAATTATTTTTAATTCCAAAATTATTTATAAGGATTTAATCTATCATCAGTAGCTCAGACTTTTATAAAAATGCTGAAACATTTGTTTTCACGTATCCCTTTAAACGGAATTTAAAAGTAGTGTAAGTACGGATCAACACAGTATTTGATCTTGTTGCGGTCTGTTAGAGTGAATAAATAAACCGTGTGGCCCAGCTAGTGTGGCAAACTAAAAGTTGTTCATGATGATATTATATTGGTCGACACTTTATCACACAACATCATCCCGCGCCAAACTAAACAATACTTGTACTATAGAAGCCAAGTAGCTGATATAAAACAGTTATGATTTCAAATACACTCTTTTGATATCAAAAAATACCCCGACATAGAACAGACATCCATATTCGTCACATAAATTTTTGTCCTAGGTGAAAGTCGCACCTAAGATCTGAAGCTGACTGAGCAGACTCAGTACCAATTGAGCCACCAACACTTGGCTTTAGTTCGAGTTAATAGTGGCTTGCAGCCCACATAGCACTGTGGTTTAGCAGTCCTGCCCTGGCTTGTATTCAGTGCAGAGCTCTATTACAGCTAAACCTTTTTCGTATATAACCTAAAGACGTGTATTTTCTTTGTTATGTTGTAGTTTTCTTACCTTTAATTTTATTTTATAAAGTTTTAGTGCAAATTGATATTGTCGTTCGCGAAGCTCTAAACTAGAAACCATCGCAATGAAACTTTTTCTTCTGTGCTATTTTCGCTGCTATTATTGCAAATAAGTAAATGGGTAATAGTGAAGTGACAGTATTTTTTTTGTAGAGTAAAAGGTCATGAATAGAACAAGACATGCATCTGATGGTAAGAAACACACGTGCTATTTGCTCCTGAAGACATCCGTTATCTGCCGAATTTGGCGGAAAATTGTATGTCTCTGTCACGTTGGATGATTGTTGAGCCGTCTGGGTAGGGTCCCTAGTTTACCTAGCAAACTAGTGGTAGCCAGTTCCAGAAAGCCAAATCAGTTCTCTATAAATATCTCAAAGATTGGTCTATTTATTTTTTTGCTCAGAGCAGGGAAACATAGAGAAGTTTGAAATGTTTTGGCCCAATATTGAGACACAATGGACTTTCAACAATAAGAATAATTGCAATTGATCTCAGTTGGCATCTGTGCCTGCAGGCCGTAAGAATCTGAACTTACGCTTCCGAACATCGCCGCAAAATCGCTAGCTTATCGGTTTTTATCGGATACACTTCGGAGAGTGTGCAACTGATCTGCATGATCTAATACCACCTTGCCCTTTTTTTCTATCGGACTTCTCGTTCCACAAAAGGGCGACATCGTTTCATGGTTGATGTTCCAAAAACGCAAACGAAGAGATTTGACTCCACGTTTGTGATAAGAACGTCTAGGTTGTGGAATGCGTTGCCTGAGTGGGTTTTCCCTGATGGTTACAATCTTGGTGTCTTCAAATCGAGAGTGAATCGTTTTTTTTCTAGGTAAGTACGCTCAATCGTAGATCTCATCATCGCTTAACATCAGGCGAGATGGTAGTCAAGTGCGAACCTATTGTAGTAAAAAAAAACCTAACTGTGGCATATAACTGAAGTACCTATACCTAAAAGTTGCGCCAGTATTATAATGATTGTGGCTATGAGAAGACTCATCTGAATAGTAATACCTCTTACTTATACCATTAAATAAAATACACAGATAAAGTAAAGGAGGACGAGTTGGCGGTCAACTACCAACCTTTTTTCGAAAAATCAATTTCAGAATACAATGAAAAAGTTGCAAAGTAATTACAGAGCATAAAACGAAGTCAAAACATTTCCTTTTCATTTAGCGCTGACCTCACTCGTGCACTTTAATTATAAAATGTAATTAAACGGACGGTGGATACGTCTGCTCGCGGCGACGGCTGAGCCGAGAATGCCGACATTTCATTTGGCGACATCATGTTTAAATGTATCTTGGGAAAACGGGATCTAATTTTCAGATATACAACGTGTGGCGAAAAGGCCCAACAATATTTATTTTAGTTCATCTATTCTAGGTATCGAATCACATATGTGAATATTAGACACGAAAGCACAACATTTTTTTCCATACAAAGTAAAAAATTCGTTGTTTATTATTTTATTTGCCAACCCTAATCACCGGCGGCGCGGTGCGGTTACTGACCGCCGGCCGCCGCGCGCCGCTCCGTCGTCGCACGCCGCGCCGAGGCGCGGCGCCGCGCGTTAGGGTTGAAGCTGGTAAATTTTACATCAAACTTTAACTCGTATTATCTCGCGATCTAAAGTGCTGAGGGGAATGACACCTTAGGAGATGAAGTCCAAATCATTGTTGGAATAACCTATTCAAATATTGTTGGACCTTTCCGCCACACGTTGTAAATCTTTTCAGTGGGTCGTGTCGTAGTTCATAATGCTATTTTGGGGTAATAGAAAGCAGATGCATTCAAATTATTGCTGGTCTAGTCAGGAGAACAGCGACTGCCGATCCGATGCACCCGGTTCAAATCCTACGCGAAGCGCGAGCGCGGGAACGCAACTTGCTAACGCATTTCTGGTAAGCCAATGGCCATGGTCCCGAGTTCACGAAAAATCTGTTCGTGGCGCGCCAAAGGAAGTGTTTACTTCAAAAATACTACGTTCCAAAGACACAGCCGAACAAAAACAATTTCTTTTACTCGGATTAAAAATGAAACCTAATAATAATTAAATCAAAGAACGTAGTAAGTAACAAAGATGCTACTACTGAAACGTTTAAGCCGAAATTACGTTTTCTCAAGGTTAATTGAAACCAAGCAATTTTCGTCCTTCTCAATATTTCTTTTGAGTTAGCTAATTTTAGAGAAAATATGACCAATTCTGTGAAATTTTCTTTCGCATAAAACCATTAGAAATGAAAATTTTCACTCCATTTACGTCAAAGATGGTTGGCTGGCTTATTACTTAGAAACTTAGAACTGAAGAATTAATTAAAGATATTAAATTTATACTTTTATTCAAGGTAAAAAACCGGTTAAGTGCGGGACGGGCTACGTGCTATGTAGGGTTCTATGACAGACAAACAAGCAAACGGGCTATAAGGGGGCGTTCAAGTATTTCGTCACTGAAGTATTAAATATTTTAAACCTACCTCCCTTCCCTTCTTGTGACGTACCGTAACTTATTTTTTTGCACCCCTTCCCTCGCATGTAAATATTTATGCTATCTGATAAGTGTTTTTTGCTGGAATGGTTTAGCCTTTGACTTTCCTCTCACTTTAAGAAAAGTGATGTGATCTGAGATAGACTGAAATTAGGTTTTAACATGATACATAGAGTGACATCTGAGGTATACAGAATAATCACGTATGAGTTTTATTAAACTTTTTAGGTGTACCTGTTGATGGTTATCATAACCAATGACAAAGTTTTAAAATCCGTTTATTTATCCCTTTTTTATTTCAGATTCCTATTTGTAGTGCTATATTTACTTAATCATTTTTTCTATTGTTTCAGGTAGGTAAACCTGTGTTTTGCTACCGACGAAGAGTCAAACAAAATCAAAGTAGGTGCGGATCGAACCCACGACAGTCATCGCAGGCAGACTTACTACCAAATAAGCCACCAGACCAATATTTTAGTTGCTTTCAAATCCTCAAATCTAGGGTTCATAATCCCTCATATGCGTTTCCACGTGGTTTCACTAACGTATTTTTATCCACTAAAGACAGTAGATGATATTGTTGTTCTTATTATTGGTTTGAAACAGTTGTCTAAAGCCCTAAAACGTAAATTCAAATCGAAAAGGGATAAAACTATAAAGATTTCAGTTCTACAAGCCATCATCCATTCGGAGCCATTATTATAAAAGTCTTCGAAGTAGAAAAGTGCGTCAATTTTTCACTCGGACATTACTCGAGCTGGACTCTATCGAGCAATTTATTCTCATAGTTTAAGAGGCATAGTACAGTTTTAGGTGTTTCATTCTGGGTCAAAATGGTTGAATTATTTGGATGCGAGGCTCAGACAAGCAGCGGAGCTATTTATGAAATGTTTTTTTTTTTTTAAATAAGGAGTGACGAGACGATCAGGACATGTGCCTGATGGTAAGCAACATGCCTGACACATAACAGCACAGTGACACGCAGCTATTGGAACACGAAGAGTCCAAATCATTACCTAGCACTGCACTGCGCTCGTCACCCAGAGATCTAAGATCTTATATCTCTAAGCCCTGTAATTTCTCTGGAAACATTGCCCTTCAAACCGGAACACAGTAATGTTTGCACATTACTGCTTGGCGGTAGAATAACTTAGTTAGTTATTCATACCTTTCTTAGTTAGAATAGTTTAGTTTAATAATGTTACGGCCTCCTCTTGCTCCTCTATCTCATACGACCTCTCACTGTAGAGCGTTGGCCGAAGATGTTCAGCAGCGAGAGGTCCACCCTTACGACGTCCTGTCACTGAGTATCACAAGTCTTCCAGTCCTTTTCCCAAAACTTCTAGATGCGCTGCTCGATGAGTAGGAGAGCGAATAGAAGTTTCCTCCCCGGCGGGGATTAAGCAATAAAAGTAACCTATGACAAAAAAGAAAACTGCAATTACAATTGCAGAGAATAGTTTTTGAAATCTGATCTGCGGGACTCAAACACTCTTGCCGTTTTAAATGCATTTGTTAGTATTTTGAACTAAGTTTGTTTTTTTTTTTTTATAAAACTTTAGCTGTATTGCATGACAGACATAAAAAAAAATATTTTCAAAATTTTTAGTTCTGAGTTGTAAGCTCTCGGTGTATATTTTCCCATCGGGCTTGGATCTAATGGCGTCCAAAGATTTCGAATTCTTTCGAAACAATTCCGGACCATTCAATAGAGCTTTACAATTTCGAGAGTATACTTCAGAACTGTAAATACAGTCTTTGTTTTACCAATTTCAATCGTTTTAAATCCATTTATGGAAAAATGCAGATATGAATATATTTTTTTGGATTAATAGAAGCTCTTCAAAGAAATTAATTTACTAGTTATTTTATTGTAAATAAATGTATAGGTGTCATAAAACATCTCTACTAAGTAGAAAAGTCGTTTATGCTATATTTTGAGGAACTTTTACTATAGGGCCGTGGTGGCTAAGAAGCGACAACGGCCGTGTTCTCAATCGTGAAGTCGTAGATTCTGATTCCGCCTATCCGCTTGCTTTTCTGCGGCGACTTGCGTTTACAATTTTGGCGGGAAAACGGGTGTCAGGTAACCTAAAAGCGTTTGTTTACGCTTCGGCACATGAAGTGCCGCCTTACTTGTATCTGTATTATACTGGTACAAGTAAGGCTGTTGGTTTAAGTTAAGGTAAAAGTTTGTTGGTTTTCGTTATTTGGTGTAATATAGTGCCACGGGTCCCACGCCACGGTGTATCAAGCGGCTATAGATATTAGCGTAAACATCGTTTAGTTAAGTATGCACTAACAGCCTAACTAATATAATATAATGTATCTTATATCTTTATTACTGTTTTCATTATTTATTGCAAGTGTTCCATTATGCTTACTCATGATCGCTTAGTGATTTTTCTTGCTGTGGGATTGTGTGATGCCTGCCTGAGTTAACTGGTCGTGGCAAATGTCCTACTAAAAATTAAAACTTAGGTCTTACGTTTCCCCCCAAATGTTAAATGTCGCTCTCATTAACGTAAATTTAGCATAATAGGCACCCCCACCGCAGTGGTGGCTAAAGTTTTGAATAAAAAAATTACGATAAAGTTCCGCCTTACTATGATTACCATCCTCTTTGTTACAACTTTGACGGTTATGGCAATGGTAGGTACACAACATGAGTAAGTCAAGTTTCAGAGTTTCAAGAAATATATGTTTTTGATATGTTTGTGTCATTACTAACTTGCGAAACTGCACTTGGCCAGCATCGTGTATTAAAGCCTCTCTTTTTGTGAGAGAAGTCCGAGCAGTGGGAACATAAACTAGGGTGCTTATACTATTTGTGCTCAAAAAAAAATATGTTTGACAGATGACTCACATCCTCGAAAGATGTGTTTCTTGGAAAACGTCCGTTTTCTCACGATGTTTTCTTCACTTGTCAAGCCAATGATGATGAGAAACTCATACATCTGCGCTTGGAAAAATCGTTACAGTAGCAGGTGGGATTCGAGCATACAACTGTATTTGTCTGAAATGGAACTTTCTATCCACTAGGCCACCATGGCTTCTTTTGTTTAACTTTTTACAATTTATTACTTCTTAGCTTATTATTTTCAATCATAATTATGAATGCATTAGGTTTAATATCCCGCGACGCAAGATAGCAGATATGAATTGGTGCCATTAAAGCCCGCGTTGGGCGCCATTAACTAACTCCTCGTTTTGATGAACATTTGAAACTTGAGACCGTCACAACAGGTTTTGTTACTTTTAAACTCTTATAAGCAAGTGTTTTTGTTGTTTTAAATCACTGGTAGGCTCAAGCCTGACCGCCATCTCAATATAATAAAGATGCTTTTTAAGATGGACCGCGTTTATCTAAAAGAAACCAGATTTCTCCGGATTTAGATCAAATTCTCTCTTTGTATTTTTTTTTTTTTTAAATAAAAAGTTGCGAGACGATCAGGACATGTGCCTGATGGTAAGCAACATGCCTGACACATAACAGCACAGTGACACACAGCTATTGGAACATGAAGAGTCCAAATCATTACCTAGCACTGCACTGCGCTCGTCACCCAGATATCTAAGATCTTATATCTCTAAGCCCTGTAATTTCTCTGGAAACATTGCCCTTCAAACCGGAACACAGTAATGTTTGCACATTACTGCTTGGCGGTAGAATAACTGGCAAAGGTGTGGTACTTCCCCAGGCTAGGACCGCGCTGAAATCATATTTGCCAGTTATTCTACCACTGAGTAATAATGTGCTAATATTAATTAGTCTTCTAGTTTGATGGGCAATGTTTCCACAGAAGTTATAGCAAAAAGATGATAAATGTTTTGTATCTGGGTGATGAGCTCAGTGTAGTGCTTTAGTTTGAGACGTGATGTGTGTCACTAGATTGATGGCAATGTGTGTGTCCAAAGTATCTTAATCAGAATCGTGTATTGCTTGAACTGTGTACAGCAAATTTTATTGTAGTAAACTTTACATAAATATAGAGGTTATCTATCTAGAAAAATATGACACTTTTACTGCATACAAATTTGAATTTTCTGAATAGTCGCGATATCCACTAACAGTATATGATACTAACAATATATTATCCACACTGTGCGCCACAACCTATATGTATAGACACTACCATATATAGTCAACGCGATAAACATTTTATGGTTTTATATACATGCCTAGTTGTACCGTTTTAATAACCACTGAAAGTCGGCAAATATGAATGAAGTTCCATTACCCCACGTTGGGCGCCATAAACCGACTCATCGCTTGATGAACTTTTTGATGGTCACCCGTAAACTTAACACGTTTACTTAGTGTGTTTACTTAGCCGGATTGCTTTGTGGGCGTGTTATGATTGTTAGGCCACTTTTATATCGTTGGGTGGGTTTCTTCAAATAGCTTCTCAGGAATAAATTATTACTTGTTTGAGGTTTCAATGTCGTTTGTGTTTTGTTTGACGGAAATTGGTGGTGAAGTACCACATCTTTGCCATATATTCTACCGCTAAGCCTTAATGTGCAAAGATAAAAAGCAGTACATGTGTTCTTCCAGTAAAAATAACCTAAATCTGTGTGTAAAGCTAAAATCTATGTTCCGAATTTCAACCCGATACGTACATACGTTCCGACGTAATTGAGCATCAAACATCCAATCATTGACATTTATAATATTAGCAGGATTTATATTGGGAAACCATCACGATCACGACAAAATATGACAGGTACGTATTTATACATGAGATGAAAATAATGAGTAGCAGTGCAGCCTAATAGATATTCCATGTCCATTGTCAACCCACATTTTCCGAAGTCCATTGTCCTGCCCAGTCATAAAAATAGAATGAACTGTGTTTCCAACGTACAATCCAAATAAAACAATGCCATCCAAAAATACCTGCTCGAAATTGCACCTTATGACGTTGTCGAAAAGCTTATGATGGGACTGTCGTTTATGAACGCACTGAAATGAACTTTAAGTTATTACAATATGGTGTATAAATGTGGGGTAAGGCATGTCGTATTGTTTTGCATAATTCATGACGGTGAGTTTGGTTTGAAGTTGTAAAATACAGAAATATACATTCTACAACACCAGATTATTTATCCTAATAATATACAAATATCTGACTGTATATTACGTTTTCACGCCAAAACATTTGATTAAATATCAATGATATTTCAGAAATGGATATTCTAGAGCTTGATCATCTACTTTTCAATGCGATATAAAGTAGTTTGAAATAGGGGATGAAAGTTTGTTTGGAAGTTGCGTCATTTTAGAAGTTAGCAACTTGAAACGTAACCTTTGATTAGATCAATAATTACTTGCATAACATTAAAGGTTAAAACGTTAATAAAGTAAAGCAGACAAAAGACGAAAGTGTAGCAGTCGCGGGCACATATTAACCGACTTCAAAAATAGAAGAAGCTCTCAGTTTGGTTGTATGTTTCTTGTATGCATGTTACGTGTTAGCCAATCATTAATCTCTGCTTTTTTTTTCGATATCGGTGTAGCTGTGTTTTAAATAATAATAAAATATTTTCATTTTAAATTTAAAAAAAAAAAGAAGTGGTTACTTATTTACTTAAATAAACTAACATGCATATTTTATTAGTAACAAAATGTAGCCCTAGCTCCCACACTAGGATTTTCTGTGTTTGTGGGAGCTAGTTCTCTTCGGTTGTGCTTTTGTGTGGATGGTGTGTGGGTGATTTTGTGTGTGTATATGACGTTGTGTGAGTGTGTGTATGTATGAGAGGGTATGTTAGGTAGTGAGGTTGCGCCTGTGTTTATATTTTGAACTACTCGTAGAAACAAAAACATCACTAAAATTTTCTGAATTTGACTTGGATGACTTATCGTAGATATCACAAACATTGTGAAATGTTGGTGAGTGTCGTAAGTATCATTTTAAACTAGCAGCGCCCGGCGGTTTTACCTGCGAAGTTCCCGTTCCCGTTGCTCCCGTAATTTTTCGGAATAAAAAGTGGATAAAAGAGGTTATGTGTTAATCCAGGTTGTCAGCTTAGCAAATTTTACTAAAATCGCTTCAGCCGTTTAGACGTGAAGAAGTAACAAACATACACACTTACTAACTTTCGCCTTTATTACATTAGTAAGATTGAACTAAGCTTTTGTTTTATCGGAGATAATTAAATTATTCTACAACAGCTTGTACTAAATACAACAGTTATAAAAAGTACCTTCTAATAAGAAAAACGGCGGAAAAAGGAATGCTTTAGAATTTATCTCACTATTAAGGAACCGACGATTTATCAAATGACGTAGCATATTACTGCAAATCTGTGAAGGATGACGTCAGAGAAGAGAAAAATGACGTCACACGTCCGATTGTGGGGATGTGTTGTGTGATTTATGAGAAACTAACTGATGGATTTACTTTATTAATGGTAGTTTATCTCTACAATTTGATAGCTTTCCAAACAAAGTAGTAGATAAACTGACAGATATACATAAAATATTTTTTTAAAACCGTTGAAGCAATTATTTCTAATTTTAGGTTTTTTTTTACTATAATAGGTTTGCACTTGACCACCATCTCACCTGATGTTAAGCGGTGATGAGATCTAGGTCTCATGTATGTTTGCTAATACCTAAAGAAAACACCCATTATGCGTATAATATAACCAAAAAAATTAAAAATTTGAGAAAAATAATATAGCTGAGATAATCTTGGTTGTTCACTACTTATTATAGAGAGGTACTTGCAACTAAGGTAAAAATCGACTCTCTCCTAACATCGTGAGAAAAACGGCAAGTTCCAAGAATGGCATCTTTTGAGAACATGGGTCATCCGCCAACTACTGTTGAACGACATTGTGAACTAGCTTGCGTAGAATTGGATCGATATGTTGTTTTATGTGTTTATAAACCACCTAGTGCCGAAATTGAGATCTTCTTAACTACTTTAGAAGAAGCATTGAGTAGAATATCTGAGAAAAGTAAACAGATTGTGATGTGTGGAGACTTCAACACAGATATACTTTCGGAATCTCGTAACAAGAGCAACATATTAATGTTATGTCAATCTTTTAATTTGACAAAAGTGTTCACTGAACCCACTAGGGTCGCAGTAACTAAGAAAGGTTGTTCTGCAACCTGCATTGATAATGTTTTTGTAAACTGTGAATACTTTCATTCTGAGGTCCTGGATTGTTTGCGTTCGGACCATAGGGGCTTGAGCATTTCTCTTCCTGCCTGTATGAAAAGGGCGGAAGAGAAAGTTCTTGTTAGACCCATTACATTGTCCCGCATGTCAGCTTTAAATACCGCGATAACTAATCATTTTTCCAACAAATTTTGCATTATGACAATTGATGATCCTAATCATAATTATTCTGAGTTTTTAAAATGCTGAGTACACAATTTAATAATATTTTCCATACCAAATTTGTTAATATTAACGCAAAACCGAAGTTTGCCGAATGGGCAACACCAGGTCTTATTAAAAGTCGAAGCAATCTTTACAATTTATACAAACTAAAGACATACTGCAACGATGATGCCACAAAACTATATGTTAAGAGATATTCAAGTATTTTTAGAAATGTATGTATTCGAGCAAAAGCAATATTTATACGGGATCAAATTAAAAACTCCAATAATATGATAAAAGCACGTGGAAGATAATAAACAATGAGTCTGGAAAAATTAAAAGTCGTGAAATGATGAGCGCACTTCGGATTGGCGAAAAAAGTCACTACGAAAAAAATCGGACATAGTAGATGCCTTCAAGGTTTATTTTGCTGATATTCCATTAGAGACAACTAAACATCTAACTTCGTCTCCCTCTCTTGCAGAAAAATTGTTGACAGAAAATGTTGATTGTCCTTCATCTACATTTGAATTTCATCATGTTACTGCCACTGCAATACTAAAAACGTTCAAAGATATTAAAGTTAAGAATACAGAGGACTTATGGGGATTATCTGTTAAGGTACTTGAGGGGATTATTAATAACATTGCCCCATATTTAGCAGAATTATTTAACGAATGTATAAAAATGGTACATTTCCTGACATGATGAAATATAGTAAAGTGATACCTCTGTTTAAATCTGGAGACAAAACGAACTTGGAAACTACAGACCCATCTCGGTTTTGCCTTGCATCAGCAAAATATTCGAGAAACTTGTTCTCCAGCAACTTTTATCTTACTTTAATATTTATAATCTATTACATAGTAACCAATTTGGATTCACAAAAGGACGTTCCACTACCGATGCAGGTATTGAACTAACTAATTATATATTGAAAGCCTGGGAAGATCATCATGACGTTCTGGGAGTATTTTGTGACTTATCAAAAGCTTTCGACTGTGTTCATCATGACACTCTTTTAAAGAAACTGCAGTTTTATGGGGTTTCGAAACCAGCTCTAAATTTCATTTCTTCATATCTTAAAGACCGTGTACAAATAGTCGATGTTGACGGTGTGCAATCAAATGAGTCGCCTATAAGAATGGGTGTACCACAAGGTTCCATACTTGGACCTTTCTTGTTTCTTATATACGTTAATGATCTACCTTTTATGATAAAGAAACATAAAAATATAGAAATAGTTATGTTCGCCGATGATACATCACTTCTATTCAAAATTAAGAGAGGAATAAACGATTTCACTGAAATAAACGTACTTTTGGACATTGCGTACAAATGGTTTGATGCAAATAATCTAGTACTTAATCCAACTAAAACGAAATGTATAAAGTTCACACTCTGCAATGTAATGTGCGGTAAACTTGATATAAGACTGGAGGATGAACTTATCGAACCTGTACAATCTACTTGTTTTCTGGGTATTTCAGTAGATTCAAAGCTTCAATGGGGTCCTCACATAGAGAGACTAGCTGATCGACTCAGTTCAGCTGCCCACGCAGTTCGTCAAATTAAAAAAATATCAGACGTTGCAACAGCTAGGCTTGTTTATTTTGGCTACTTTCACAGTATTATGTCCTACGGGATCTTATTATGGGGTTCGGCTGCGGACAGAAACTCTGTTTTCGTATTGCAAAAAGAGCAATCCGTGGTCTATATAATTTATCACCTAGAGAATCAGTACGGGAGATGTTCAAAACTATTAACATATTAACAGTCCCTTCATTGTATATTTATGAATGTATAATGTATGTAAGAAAAATCGAAGTCGTCTGCAGAAATTAACTGATCTGAATCCAAAAGCGCACCATAAACACAAAATTGTATTTCCTAAGTGCAGACTTCAGAAAACAAATAACTCTTTCAAATGTAATGGTATTCGCTTCTATAATGCAATCCCTGTACAAGTGGAAGGCCTCAATGAAACCAAGTTTAAAATGAAATAAAAGCTACCTATTGAGCAAGGCATATTATAATATAGACGACTTTGTTAAAGATAGTAACGTATGGAAGAGAAATGTGTCGAAATTAGAATCTTGTAATAAGGTAAAATAATAGATTTTAAGACTTTTGATGTTACATTGTTTGTACTAATGTAGTATCTGTATACTGTGTGTATTGATTATTTGTTATATTGTCTTCGACAAAGCCTTTTTACAGCTGCATGTAATTGACTAGGCCCCTTTACAGCTGCTTTATTCTTTTTGACGTTGTTATTTTATCATATTATGTACACAGATTCTTTGCCTTTTTGTAAATGACGTTACCAAGTGTTCTTATGAATTTATGGTATGAATAAATGAATTGAATTGAATTGAATTGAATGGCATCTTTTGAGAACATGGGTCATCCGCCAACTACTTGGCACTACAATGCCAATACACAGATACAATGGCCAGGGTTATGGTCTCGACTCTCTCCCATCATCGTGAGGAAAACGGCATGTTCCAAGAATGTCATCTTTTGAGAACATGGGTCATCCGCCAACTACTTGGCACTACAATGTTAATACACAGATACAATGGCCAGGGTTATGGTCTCGACTCTCTCCTTCTCGGAGTCCTAGCAGTGAGAACATAAAGTTGGCTTCTGATGAAAGGAAAGCTTATAATCGCTCCATAAACAAACAGAGAGAACAAAAAGTTATTAAATCTCTAGAACTATTAAACCCCTTCAATGGACGGCTTCCATTTCGCATGACGCGGGCACCGCCATTCAGCCGTCACGACCATTCAGACTTACGAATATGGCGCTATAGTGGTTCGTGTTCAATGCCTGGCCGAAAATAGCGATATAAATTGAAAAAAAACAAACGAAACTCCGAAAAATATACGCAAGTATTCGTTTTCGGTAGTAAAAGAGTTTAAACTAGAAAATATTCTAACATAGGTGTATTCGTTAACGTTAGGTAACTGTGGAAAAATAACTTTTAAATCTATTAAAACGCATATATGGAATACAACGTTGTGCTGTGAAAAATAAACACTTACTACTAACACTACTACTTACAGATTTATATAAAAACTAGCTTTTACCCGCGACTTCGTCCGCGCCACATATTTATTAAAGTAATTGAGGCAGTACCTACTCGTATGTCTACTACCATACAAATTCACGTTTCCTAATCAAAATCGGTCTAAGTCAAAGTTTTATATTTATTAATAAATGTACAATTTACACGACAAATTACAAAGCAACTATGTTCTCAAAAAATTAATCAAAAACAGACTTTAATTTAAAATCATATTGGGACGTTCCACCAAATTTTATTAGAGTCTATTAGTAGATATTAGTAGATATATCGACTGATTACATGAACGCAAATTTTAGTTTGTTGTTCATATTTCAAAACCGCCCCACTGATTTCGATAAAATTTATATGACCACCTCTGAACTATAATCTACCAACCAAAAAATAACCATCTAAATTGATTCACAATTGAAATACAACTGGATTGATAACCTCCTCCTTTTGAAGTCGGTTAAAAAGCATACAAAGAGTGCAAAGATCCTTCCATGCACACTTTTACTCCTCATTTCCACTCTTTTCAACTCTTTTCTGTGATAAAAGTCGCCGTTGTCCTTTCCTAAGTCTAGTCTATCTGTGCACCAAATTGTAACAAACTCTTTAAGTGGCTTAGGCGTTAGACGGCAACGGACAGAGAGAGCTACTTTCATATATAATTTCGTATTAGAATTGAAAACAGGTGTTCCTGATCATTTTATAGGAGGCAGTTGTAAAAGATTACCGAAAAGTAATACGTATACTCCTCCAAAAAACTCATTTTCGCAGTTCTTAATTTGCCTTAATCGAGCGTCCATCATGCATAACATTTGATAAGACACCATGTAAATCTCGTCGACTATCAAAAATTCTATCTGATACGCCATTTAGTGGCTGCGCCCATCTTAAGTATTGAGGTTGTATAGTGCACTGTATTCTTCTTGTCAAGCCTTTTTATTTGATACCCATGTTGATGGGGTTCATAAAACCTAAGTTATCCGCCATTGTGTAGAGGCCGCCATCTTGGATTTTAATTTTATATAATACATTGTATTCTACTGGTTGAGCACTTTCATTTGATACCCATATTGATGGGATTGATAAAACCTACGTTATCCGCCATTGTGTAGCGGCTGCCATGTTGGATTTCAATTTTTTATAGTATGTTGTATTCATCTTGTTGAGCCCTTTCATTTGATACCCATGTTGATGGGATTGATAAAACCTACGTTATCCGCCATTGTGTAGCGGCCGCCATCTTGGATTTCAATTTTTATAGTATATTGTATTCTGCTAGTTCAGCCCTTTCATTTGATACCCATGTTGATGGGATTGATAAAACCTACGTTATCCGCCATTTTGTAGCAGCCGCCATCTTGGATTTCAATTTTGTATAGTATATTGTATTCTGCTTGTTGAGTCCTTTCATTTGATACCCATGTTGATGGGATTGATAAAACCTACGTTATCCGCCATTGTGTAGCGGCCGCCATCTTGGATTTCAATTTTTATAGTATATTGTATTCTGCTTGTTGAGCCCTTTCATTTGATACCCATGTTGATGGGATTGATAAAACCTACGTTATCCGCCATTTTGTAGCGGCCGC
The DNA here is from genome assembly GCA_017562165.1 of Ectropis grisescens. Lineage (NCBI taxonomy): Eukaryota > Metazoa > Arthropoda > Insecta > Lepidoptera > Geometridae > Ectropis > Ectropis grisescens. The sequence goes on from CM029775.1 coordinate 27,062,913, forward strand.
CATCTTGGATTTCAATTTTTTATAGTATATTGTATTCTGCTTGTTGAGCCCTTTCATTTGATACCCATATTGATGGGATTAATAAAACATAAATTATCCGCCATTTTGTAGCGGCGGCCATCTTGAATTTATAATGATAATGAATAAACATAATTGTATTGTCATCAAAATCCAAAGTGTATACAACATTTCAGATTAATCGGTTGACAGGAAGAGGGTGAAATTTGAATTACTAAATTTGACCCAAGAATAAATAATAATAAATAATAAAAAAAAACCAATTCCACCCCCGTAGGTACAGTTCGAAACTACAAAACTGCTAAAACATACATTTTATGGTTTCGTGTTAAATATCTAGACGTAAAGTTTCATAGTTCTTCAACAATGACGCAGTTTTCTATATAAACTTTCATCCCTTATTTTAACCCTTTCAACCCTTTTTTCGGAACAAAAAGTAGCCTATGTCCTTTCTCGGGATCTATTTTATCTATGTATCAAATTTCATCAAAATCTGTTGGTTGGTTTAGGCGGTAAAGACGGACAGACAGACAGACAGACAGACAGACAGACAGACAGACAGACAGACAGACAGACAGAGTTACTTTCGCATTTATAATATTAGTATGGATTAAAATCACACGTTCAACTAATTTGTGAGATAATGTAATATGGAAATCCAAAAAATGGAGTAGAACAACCAAACGCACTGCTTCAATAAAAAAGTTAGTTTTATAAGTAACCCATAATATCATCGATGAATACAATTGGTATTTATTTCTAAACCGCTCGGCCAATTTTGAATCATTGTAAAGAGCCACCACCTTAGTAACATTTATATTGCAAACAACAATCCAAGTCAGTAGAGTGACGATCTTCTTAGCTTTCCATGGATTCAGCGTGCGGGTGCCGGGTCCATCGTATGGCAGAGAGAAATCCCGAGACTTGTGACACGGGCGTAGGTTTAAGCGTTAGGTATTCGACGACACTAGTAGTCCGTCGTTGCGTCCGTTTAAATGTTCTACGGCTACTCTAATTAGAGTAAGGTTAGATCATTAAACATCAAACAATGTTCGATCGGACGAAACGAAAATGAACCGGAGTAGAAAAGTCGCGAATTTACTTCGAAAAAACGTTTTTCGTAGAACGAAAGTAGACGTTCAGGGCGTCGTCGAACTATCGTTGAACATACTCGTTGCTAAAAATAAAGATTTCGATGAAATGAAAAGATCTCGACATTTTGAGCTCGTTTAATAAGTAGGAGTACATAGCAGATTAGGCATGCAACGTGCGCTTGTGTGTACCCCCAGAACAACCAACGTATACCTAATCAATAGGTATACGTTGGTTTGTAAGCCCTACGGAGTCTTTGTGGATTTGGTTGGTCTGAGTACGGAGTCTACGCCAGTCCATCAAACAAAAATTCAGGTTTTCACTATTGTCCTCAATTAAGAACTTTTTCCAAAGAAATGGGAACGAAATACCTATCTGGGGCAGATAGGACGAGTTTGGCACCCCCGTAATAAACACAAAGACTCTTCATCAGTTGAGGAAGAACCTTGAAGTCAGTGGAAGAAAAAAATGGCATAACAGACTTTTGCTAAGAAGCTATAACCAACAAGTCTGTCAGGCATTGTTTTAAGCTGTCACATTACTCACTACACTACACTAGTATTACTTGCTCGACCGTTTTGCGAGGGTGAAAATCTCGTTATTTATAATACTTGTGAAGTCCCTAGAGGAGTAAACAATAGCTGAACCTAATAGGAACAGGTTTTGCTGGGAAGCTGTTCCATATCCTGAAATTATGTGAGAGAAAAGAACGGGAAACGGAATATTAAAATATTTAGCTGGGAAGTTGCATCCCGCAAATTCTTAGACGAAAACAAAGGTGAAACCAGACAGTTTCGGCCATTTTTTTTCACAATCTGAGAACTTTAAGCCTGATTTTTTGCAAATAGGAAATAGGTAAAGCGCTAAGGTGAAATTAGTAGTACGTATACAAAACCCGCAATGTTATTTGCGAAGAGTAACATCACTCAACTCTTAATCACTCGGATCCCTAAAGGTAAAATAATTTGATGCATAATCACACCTTATGTCCCGACGGGATTGGAGTAGGGTCGTAGCTCACTTACACCACACATCTTCGGCATTATTTAAAGTAAACAATAAAATTTCTGCTTAAGTTAGATCCACTATGCTGTGATAGATTAATATTAAACAGAACATAGAAACCCAGTGTAACGCATTTGTTTGTCTGTATAATTTTTTTAAAGCTTATACATATACACAGAACATACGCGTAATTTTTTTCGGAATAATACACTTCACAAACTAGCCTACTACCGTACAGCCATCGCCATTTGCTGTTACTATTAATTATATCAAAATACTAAATCGGTTTTAATTGATAAACTGTGCAAGTTGAAGATTCAAATTCCAGTATCATTTAGGTTACGTACTCGTATTACTAGAGTCGCCCGCCGACTAACAAACACTACTTCGCTTCAGCAAACACCACCTTATTTTGCTGACGTTTCAATGTAGGTACAGTTACACACCTCTGTTGTAACTAGTCACTATAAGTAATATTGTGTGAGGCAAAGTGGTGTTTGATGGGTGCTGGGTGGGTTTGGTGAGCTGTGGACCTTTTACGTTTCGCTGACATGGATTGCGGAAGGGACAAGAATTGCAGTGTGAGCCATATTTGATAAGGGATACAGCAGGTACCGAGCGCCCAGGAAGCTGAGATATTACGGGGTGTTGCGGACCCCTTTATACTTCGTAACAGTGAAATGTTACGTTTGAGGGTTGTTATTGTTTAAGCTTAACGCGACTGTCCATTATAATGATGTTATACTCGTATTGCTATTAAGTTACGGCTGGTCTAGTCGGGAGAACGGCGAATACCGTTAATACCAAATCGCACCACTGTACTTTCGATGTCACGTACTTAAAGTGTGCACAATCCCGCTAAGTTAAAGGAAAACATCGTGAGAAAAACAACCCTTTCCTAGAATCTTCCGAGGTCATGTGTCATACGCCAACATGAACTGAGCCAGCGTGGTGGATTATGGCCTTGACGCTCCTTGCGAGAGAAGGCCGAGTCCCAGATGTGAGGGCATTTAGTGGGCTGCCTGTGCTTGTTAGGGTTTAATAAGTAAGTACAGTGCTACAGTGGGTAGCGGGTTTAATCGTCTAGATTACCTCTAGACCTTTAACGGTCCACGGACAATTCCGATTCATTTAGTGTAAGTATGTAGTTAGTTAGCTATGTAGTGGAGTATTAATCTATACTAATATTATAAATTATTTAATATTATTAATTATAACTAGTTCGGGGACGGTGGATCCACATTATGTGTTTTAAATTGGCAATAAAAATAATTTGAATTTGAATTTAGAATTGAATTTGAAAGCTGAAGAGTGTGTTTATTTGTTTGAACGCTAGGATCTCGGGAAGTGCTGGTCCGAATTGAAAGATTCTTTTTCTAATGGATTGTCCATTTATCGAGGAAGGCTATAAGCTATAGAAATAACGCTACTATTAACAGAAGCGGAGCATGAATCAAGAATGTAACAAAATCGGGGGAAAATATTCCTTTTTGAGAGTTTTCGTACGTTTCGAGCTTTGACATGGCACATGACAGCATGTGTCTAAGATTGTTCCATTGAATATCACAGATCACATATCTCTTGAATGTAAAACCTTTGCTAATCTCTGAGTTGGTACGACCAATTTCCGACAGGTGGCGTAGCAGGTAGCTGAAGAGGTGTTTTGTTTGAAAGCGATTTTCTCAGGAATGACTGAACCGATTTCTAAAATTTTTTCACCGTTGGTTATTTGCGGGATCTCGATGAGTGCTATGTATGTTCCACGGGCGAAGCCGGGGCGGACATCTAGTTGTATTATCATTTTTTAGGTTTTGAGTAAGGAACCGTCCTTTAATTACACATTACAAGTCGAAATGTAAAATTTAAAAATAGCAAAATAAAATCAAAAATCTTACACATGTCATTTTCCATGCGAAATATAGTTCCAGTGGTGGGAATGCTGAAAAGGTTGTTGTTTTATTAAAGCTACTGATAGAATATTTGAAAAGAATTTTAAAGCCTAGAGCCAATCTAAACTTTAGTTCCGAAGACTGTTGTTTTTCGCGTGTATAAAGACGGTTCCACACTCGCCGCCGGTTGCAATATTCATGCAGCCGGCTGCGGCGAGGGAAATTGAAAAATGCGACGGAACGATCACGGCGGCACACTGCGCTGGACACAGTTTTATAGACCAGAGAAAAAAAACGGAAATCGTTCGTGTAGTTTCTTTTTTTTCAGATTTTACATGTGGAGAATAAATTGAGTTTTTACTAAACACTTGAGGGAACCAAAATGGGTGAACGTACTAGAACATGTGCGATTTGTGACACTCGTGTAGAACACGCTCGATGGTGTTATGATTGCTTGTAGCTCAATAAAGCGACATCGTTTCAAGGTTGATGTTCCAAAGACTCGAACAACGAAATTTGACTCTATTTTAGTAATAGGGTCATCCAGGCTGTGGAAAGCGTTGCCTGAGTGGGATTTTCTTGCTAAAATCTTGGTGTCTTCAAATCGAGTGCGAATCTGCGTTTGGGTGCGTAAGGTCCATCGTAGACCACATCTCGTCCCTTAAGATGGTGATCAGGTGTAAACCTGTAAACAAAAAAATTAAAAAATAACGCAGGTTAATTGATACCCCGTAAAATAACGGGAATGAGTACTACGCAGGGGGTTTCTAGTAATAAAAAGAGTAATATCTACGCCGTGTAGTAACTATTTCCTCACCTGTGACACCGTTCTCATCAAAAGGAGATAAATTTCAGTATGTTGTGCTTTGCCTATAAGCCCTGCGCTCGGGTCCGCTGTGGCGCTGAGCTGTATACTCCGGCGGTAGGTGGCGAGTCCCGCGGTGGATTTGCACTCCATTCCCGTTCTTTACTTACGGGATAAACGAAACGTGTGGAAACCAACGAATCTTACTTCTGTTTGCGAAACACTGCTTATGTGTTTATGTTCAGGATACGAAGGAGTGTTTAGAAATTACAGAGCTTAGAGATAAGGTCTTAGATCTCTGGGTGACGAACGCAGTGCAGTGGTAGGTAATGATTTGGACTCTTCATGTTCCAATAGCTGCGTGTCACTGTGCTGTTATGTGTCAGGCATGTTGCTTACTATCAGGCACATGTCCTGATCGTCTCGTCAATCTTTGTTTAATAAAAATATATATATTACAACCAATAGTTATGATCAGATACATGGATGAAGTTAGGTTTTTTTTTTGAAACTGTACTATTATTGACCGTATTTATTATTTTGACGTTTTTTTTTTGTACAGTGACGGGATGGGCAGGACATGATCCTGATGGGTAACAACAAGCTTCCCAATAGCACATATTTGCACCGATAGCACAGTGTCGCGCAACGATCGGAATATGAAGAATCTAAATCATTACCTACTGCTCTGCGCTCCTAGAGATCATAGAGATTTAATGGGATTTATTCCTATCTCCAGTAAGTTATCTGAAAATATTGCCCTTAGAACCGAAATATAGACGTTTGTACGTTACTGGTTGCCAGAAGAATAACTGACAAAGAATACTTGCCCAAGCGAACAAGCAAAAAATCCTACAACTACAGTTAGTACTATAGGTAGGTAATGCGAGTGCCACGTTTTTAGGTAGTCATTCATTCGTACCCCAGCAGTAAAAAAATATAGTGACCTGCTTATGCTATTTAAAAGTTACATCTGATCTAGTCTAGGGAGTACGGCGACTGCCGATTCGGAGCCTCTGGTCAAAATCCCACGCACACCACTGTCTTTTCTAAATCATGTGCATAATTTCGTTGTCGTTAAAACGGGGAAGGAAAACTTGGTGAGTAAACCAACATGTTCCAAGAATCTTTCGACGTAATACATCTATCAACCAGCGCTGGGCTAGCGTGCTGGGATATGCTTTTGATGCTCCTTGCGAGAGAAGGCCCCGAGTCCCAGCCATGACGAATTTTAGGGAGCTACTTGAGGTTTAGATTAACCATATTATATTTGACAGAGTTTTGGCCGCCATAAATCTCGAGATAAAGTTCGGAAGACGGTAAGTTGACTATGAAATGCCCAGTTTTCAAGAAAATAGAGCAAACACAGGAACTATGTAAGTACATCAGTTTGAAATTGTCTGTGCACCGCCAAATAGCCGAACAAAAACTGTTTCTGCCAACTTGTGCGCCTGAACTTCTATATACCTACGGGAGCCTGCCACCGACCCAGATAGTCGTTTTAAGAGTTTTTTTTCAACCAGACTGGATTAAATATTTATATAGAATCGATCTAGAGACGTTCCAAAATGCCTATAGGTATATACACGGTCGAAAAATACTTCAAAGTTGTTAGCGCATTGGTTTTTATTCAATGCATTTCGGAAAATGTTACATTTTTATGATGACACACATCTCCACGAAAGATTTACATATTTCTTGGCTTTGCCATCCATTTTACCTCACCGTTAAAGCCAATGGTAATGACAAAATTATACGTTTTACCTAGAAAAGTACCCAAAGGTGCAGGTTGGTCGTAGGTTGTAGTCGTCAGAAATTACGGTCCAGTCATGTGTTCTGTGCAAAGATTTAAATATACTACGTAGATAGTTTTCCGCACGGTTCCTTTGTGTCAATCGTAAACAGATGACGCGCATACTTTCTATGGCAACAGAATGATGTGCTGCGACAAAACTATGACACTTCCAGAGCGACAAGGCACGAAAGATGCTTTCGGTGTAAAGCGTTTGTGCCACCTCTATACGTAGGATACGTAAACTCTTTGGTTCTGTGACTTCTACGCTAACCTTGCTACTCATTAGTAGACCCTTAGTGTAACAAGACGGGGTTGCCGTATACTAATTACCGTTTCGGTATTTCATTTATACTATCGGTGTTATCCTACTATTACTATAAATGTCAATTATGAATGTTTGTTCTTCAATAACATTGTACCATATGAACGGATCGGATTGAACTATTAAACGCAAATTAAAGTCTAGAATACCACATAGGCTTTTCATCACGAGAAATTAACAGGAACGGCAACTAAGCGGGTAAAACCGGGGGGCACTCTTTGTTTATCATAAAAGTTTATCAAAACCCAGTATCGTAAATATATTCCGGTGCCCAAAGAGCGAAGTTTGAAGCCCAGATATTAAATTCCTTTACATGGCAGCTGGGAACGCTGAATGGACGCTGCACTCGGGCTATGCCACTGTTGTGTGTAAGTAATTACATTATATACAACGTAGTCATATTAAATTTTAGTTTTATATAACCCCACTTAAATCATAAAAGTGAAACTTTATATTTATATTCGTTTTCCTTCACTTACGCACATTACTTCGAAAAAACAGTGGCGCGTGATGGATTTGAAACCGGGGACTCCGGATCGGTAGTCGCCGTTCTCCCGACTAGACCATCCGTAACTTCTGTGTTATGAAAACCAGTCAGATAATACATTACTTACATCATCATTTACATTCTAATATTCAATTCAAAATTTAAAGATAAATAATAAAAGTAAAAGTACACTGCTCTTACCACTTATACGAACCACGTATGAATTATACATGGACCTATAAAAGTTTCATTGTTGGGCTAAGTGCCAAAAACTTATAGCAAAACTACTAAAACTAGTGTAAACTTTGGGTGTTACAGAATACAGGCTAAGGTACAGTTATCGGCAAATGGTTTTTCCCGAATACCACCGAAACATGCCATGTGTCCTGACTATTCTCTATAGAGTTACGGCAGATACCTCTCTTATCGTTATTTTCCTGTTTCGCTATCTGTTGTTTTGCTTCTGTTTCTGGTTTCTATTTATTGCGTTCGGATATACCAGTATTAGTGGATACAGGAACAGTTTAGACACATAGAACACCAATTTTTAGATCATTATTTTAATGCGGATATTGAATTTTATTGGTTAAAACAGATTAAAGTGCTGGCTTATCGATCAAACTTTTTATAGTTACAGCTAATTTTTAGAGAGTAAAAGCAAAGTAGGCCATAAAAATGTAAAGAAATAAATTTGACATAAATATAAATAAATAAATATAAATATTGGTGGACAAGTCACACACAACACCATCTAACCCCAAACTAAGCAAAGCTTGTACTATAGCGGCCAGATAGCTGATATAATACTTATATAATTTTAAATACATACTTATTATAAATAGAAACACCCAGACACAGTGCAAACATTTGAATTCATCACACAAACATTTGCACTGGGTGGGGATCGAACCCACGACCCTCGGCTTCGTAGGCAGAGTTACTACCCGCTAAGCCACAAGGTCAGTCATGGATCAGTACAATTGTAATAAATACATCATACTCGTATAATGCTTGACAGTTTTCTGTACAATAACTATTATAACACAGTAAAGTCATTTCAAACTTTGAAAATGTATGTATGTATAATGTATACAATTTGTATGCTCGTTCTTTTGTTTATTTTTATTACTAATTGACGTGTAAATTGTACATTTATGATTTTACTTTGACTTTGACTTTGTTACAAGTTGCGTCCCGCGGTTTTACTCGCGTAGTTACCGTTCCCGTTATTTTCCCGATAAAAACCCTAAGTATTATTCCACACTACTTTCTTACTGTGAAATTTCAACTGTATCTGTTCAGACGTTGCGACGTGATTGAGCAACAAACATCTACACTTTCGTAATTATTATATTAGTATCTAAGATTTGTTAATGACTGGTATCTGCCTCCTATGGCTACTCCTTTTGAAATTCTAATTTTTTTTCGGGATTATAAGTAGGTGTGCGTTATTTTGATATTTTCGTCTTTCCGAGGATTCGTAAATACTTCAAACACTTATAAAATTGTACATGCTTACTTGCTTACCACAAGTCCACCGTAGTAACGGTTCGGGTTCGCAAAATGTTTGGAATACGACTCATAATTTACTCAGTCCTTGTAACAAAATTGTATATTTCCATTAAAAATATAGGTGTATATTTCATAAATATCCAATAAAAAAATATAATCAAATAAAGTTCACAATAAAAAAAATATAGTCGGATAGTCGAATTGATAATATCTTTTTTGGAAGTCGTTTAAAAATTACACAGCAAATCAAAGAAAGAGTACACAAAACTACTGAAACTAAGATGGCGCAACTGCAAACAAAATGGCCGCCCACAAGGTTATTTTCCGCTCGACATCCGCCCGAAGCGGACGTGTTGACACACTTACGTGCGAGGCTTGTGGATTTTTCTGGAAACTTCTTGAATTCACACGGTCTGTAACGTCGCATCGGTCGAGTAATTGCAGTGCGGGTAGCGGAAATAGACTAAGGTTGCTGTTGTAGTTTAAACGAGTATCGATTTAAAATAAAATGTATAATAATATTTCCATTTTTAAATGAAACCTAAACTCTCGAGTAATAAAATAAAATATGGTAGTCAGTCATATGGGCCGCCGATGGAAGTGAAAACTTATAACTTATAATGTTGGTATTACACTGCACTAATGTTTCGCAATACGACGCTTTTATAACTACTGAAAATATACTGACTATTATGCATGTCGGTGATGCGAAGATACTAGATTTACCCATCCATAAATATAAAGTGTCAAGTGCCTAACTAAATCGGCTATAACTTTGCTATTGCTGTCTCTATTATTTCAAGAAAATTTCTAAAAGAAACTATAGAGCAATATCACAGCTAAGACAGTTTAAATTAGGCGGTAGATCGTCCGGTTCAATGAACTCACAGGATTTTCCCCTACTAAAAAATACTCAACGCGGCTAATGAAAATGTCTTTCCAAAAATCTATTCTTATCATATTGGTACACCAGTTAGCCTATCCTGTACGTTTTATGTTTCATATTTTACTCGTACTATTCCATTTAGTGTAAGTTGATATAAAGAGGTAAGCGTGTACTTAGATTCCAGTGTTCTATCATTATCCTTTCGTAAGTCGTAATTACTCCACCTCAAACACTGAAGACATCCTACAGGCGCCTCGAGCCAAACAATAACGGGATGAGTTAATTATACTAATGTTTTCTTCTAACCACAGATAAAATGAATAGATAACACATCAAAGGAATACCTGTTTGAAAATTTCTCTCCTAAGGAAAGGATAAAAACATCATCGCTTAAAAAGTGTTTTTTAAAAGTTTCGCGATTTGTATTAGGTACTTACTTACTTAAGTTTTTATTCATTGTTGTGGTGGGTTACTGTTGAGAACTTGTCATTTCACAATGTGTATTATAGTTATATCATACACAAAACAAGAACAAAATTTAATTAAAATGTTGATTAAACCGACTACCTCGGATTTGTTATCTGTACAACATTCTACTAGTCAAGCCCTTTCATTTGATACCCATATTGTGGTAGTAGTGAAAAAATAATATAATTCGCCACTTTGTGGTGGCAGCCATCTTGGATTTGAAATTAGTTATAGCATATGGTATCCTACTTGTCAAGCCCTTCCATTTGATACTAGTCCGGTCAATTTAGACATTCGAGTTACATAAAGTCCCAACAAGCTGAATTTCTGTGAAGTTGTTTAGAACATAATTATAAACAATGTCTAGAAGTTCCCCATCATTCCCCTGTAAGGAAAAAATTTAGTTCAAGGTCAAAGGTCAAAAAAATGAGTTTTTCGCGATTTTCAGCAAAACGGTAAGTTTTATCATAAAAGTACCTCAGACAAAAATTGTAGATCATAAAATTATCTATAAAAATGTACGAATACTTTTTTTCTTACGAGCCACCGTTTCTGAGATATAACGATTCAAAAAGTTATAAAAGTTGGAAATTTTCAAAGATTGGGAAAGATAAAAGCGATGTAAATGAAAAAAAGTGTTTAAGTTTATTCGTCTCATTCGTAAGTTTCAAATTCTTGTTTTTCTTCTTGATCTTCTTCTTGTTCTTCTTCTCCTGATTCTTCTTCATCTTCATTGTGGATGCAAGTAAATTGCGTCAATAGCGATGTATCGCATGATACTTCGTCGGAGTCAAACGAATCCTCCATTGTTTGTGATTAAATATTAGAGCACGACCGGCCTTGACAATTTGTGCATGCCAAAAAACAAGACAGTCCGACTTTTTTGCAACCACATTTAGCACTGCTTCCCTTTTTGCAGTTGCAAAAAATAGTGCTCAGCAGTTTTTCCGGCGCAGGTGGAAGTAAAGTTTGAACTGGCTCTAATATATTGTTGACCGACTTCCAACCCCAGTCTGTATGGTCTAGCTGATAACCAAGCCACACTTGAACTTGGTAATATACTCGAAAAAGATGTTGGTGAGCAGCAACTGAGGTTGGAGGAAGACAAGCAAGAACGAAACATGCATATCGATGCTTATCTAAACAGGTAGTTTTTTTAAGAGCTCCGTACATAGAAAGAAGAAAGCGGATGCCGTTGGTAATAACTTCTTGTTGAGTTGAATTACTCTTTTTAAAAACTTCAGCACATTGAATTAAATTTTGTTTTTCAAACATTTTGAAAACTGCTGTTTTACCCCTCCTGTAAAATGCAGATGTCGTATCACAGCCAGTTATTGCGTGTAAAAAGAGTACATGATCTTTACACTTTACTAAAGTAAATAAACTTTTTGACGAATATACATCTGATTGATGCTGAGCTTTTCCTGGTTTTAAGAAAAAAATAGTTTTTTCAGTTGGCGTTCGAGAAGTGAGTAATACAAATAAGTCAACATCTCCACCAACAACAATAGTTGTATTTGTCAAATTGAATTGCTCTATTGCTGTTTCAATAATCAATACATCAGCATCATTATTAGCTTGTTTTACCAATATATTTTCAGCCGTAAACTTTTCTTTCAACATTGAAATGAACCGAGACTTGTTGTGGGTATTTGTAAGAAATTTTAACTTTTATGACTTTTTGAATCGTTATATCTCAGAAACGGTGGCTCGTAAGAAAAAAAAAACAGTGATACATTTTTTATAGATAATTTTATGATCTACAATTTTTGTCTGGGTACTTTCATGATAAAACTTAACGTTTTGCTGAAAATCGCGAAAAACTCATTTTTTTACCTTTGACCTTGAATTATTGTTTTTCCTTACAGGGAATGATGGGGAACTTCTAGACATTGTTTATAATTATATTTTGAACAATTTCACTGAAATTTAGCTTGTTGGGACTTTATGTAACTTCACTCTCATTTTTTGGTCTAAATTGACCGGACTATACCCACATTGAGGTAGGTTGTAAAGAAATATTTTGTTCGCCATTTTGTAGAGGCGTCCATCTTGAATCGATATTGACCAAACATAGCTAAAAACATCATCACGGATATTAACCTTCAAATAAAAAAACGCATTGAAATTGGCCCATCCGTTTGAGCTCTATGGTGCCACAGACAGACACACACACAGACAGACAGACTGACAGACAGACAGACATCGACGTTAAAGTTATAACACCCCTTTTTTGGTCAGTGGTCAAGAAATGTTGTGAGTAAGGGATGGCTATCCCACTATAAAAGTAATTTAAAACACTCGACATGCACACACAAACCTGAGCTTTAAACACTTGCCGAATCGTCCTAACATATTGAATGCGTCTTTTTTCGTTTGGCTATAAGCCAGTGAAAAGTGGATTATTATCGCTTTATGAGATTTTATTACATGTTGTATTATATGTGATAAGTGTCCCAATACAGTTATTTTAGAGTCTAACTTTCTAAAATATATTGAACTAATATAATGAAATCATGAGTCTACTACATACAACTCATCTCTTCTTCGTTAAGACTAAATGGCACGGGCTGTGTGCGCGTGAGCCATGGCAATGCCAGCATTTGTAACATGCTTGTATATTTTTTTTGAATTAGTTTTACTATTTTTCTAAATAAAATATTTCACTTATATATAAAAACCTTAGGCCACTTAAGAATTGTTAGACGTAGTTAGTAGCTACCTACACGTATTTTTTTCTTATCTTTTTACTAAGTAATCTGATTTCTGCGACAGAAACAGACTTTGCGTGGTCTACAAATGTTGTAAATCAGCGATTTGCCAGAAATAATAATAACACAGAAGATAAGGATCCTTCTTATTTTCTTAGGTGTAATATTGTTTTTAAAGGATCACAATGACACCGGCAGTAACGTAATTTATTTTTATTAAAAAAATAAACCTATGTGAATAAGTAACAGACGACGCGGGACTAAAGTGCGGGCGTTTATTTGTCTCAATGTATTCTATAAACATTGCCATTCAGTGTGGTAATACCGCTAGCATGCTGGGTACGCTCCCGAGTGGTAGTGGGCATCTCGACTATCTTAAGTTCTTCAACGGTCATAATTCAGATGTACTTATGGGAAGTATTTAGGTATATATAAGTAGAGTAGTGTAAATCTCGTTGTAAATTAGTTTTCTAAATTTCTGCCTGTTTTGAAGAAAACATAAGAAAAGTTAATCCTACTAATACTGTAAAACTAAAAAGTCAGAAGTTTTTTTGGTAAATCATTTTGAATGTAAATCATTTGGAATGCTTGAACGGTTCGGGTTGAAATTTGTGACATCGTTAGATTACATGTAGTCGGGAGTAGCATAAAAGCTATTTTTGTGGGATATAAATTACTGAACGCAAACGCACTCAAACCTACGCACACGTCTAAATATACAGCCACCGATTTTCGCCTTCGTAATAATTATTACAAGTGAGACTAAGTTAAAGCAGTCCCAACTCCAGTTTGGCGGCTTGGTGGCTGTGTTCTAAGTTGCAGATAAGCACTAACCATTCATTATCTGCAGCAGCCGGTAACCGCCGCGGTAACTTAGCTTTTGCCGTAACGATAGCGCCGCAGGTAAATGCTGGCAATAACTTAGAAACAATGGTCTTTGTATACAGGACATAGCATTTGTAAGAGGATCTGTATCCAGCATACGACACGACGCGTCGCCGAGGTAAATTAGATTTGAAATGGTTTTGAATCTTCATTTGTATTATTAACAAAAATATCCCGGAGTTTCTCTGCGTAATAGAATCAGAAATTAGGAAAGGTTCTTGAGTGGCGACCACGCACCGGGAAACGCAGCGTTAGCAGGCCTCCTACAAGATCGACCAACAGATGTGGTGAAGGTGGCCGGAAATCGTTGGATGCGGGCGTCGCAAGACCGGTCTGTGTGGAGATATTTGGGAGAGGCCTTCGTCAAGCAGTGGACGTCCTTCGGCTGATGATTTATGATGAATACCCCAGGGAAGCGTACAGTTTTGCAGTAAGACAAATTTCCACAGGGTACCTACCGCCTTTGCCACACATGGCAGGAAAGGTCTCGCATTCTTCCGCGGTCCACTTCAGATTAGCGTAACGTAATACTACCGGCGAACTAAAACCAATGGCTCTCCGGAACCGCTTCAGGGACCAACCAGTAAGTAAGAGGGTCACGTTTGGATATCCTTAGTTCCCCGCGATGGGCAAGAGGGTCATCCCCGTCGCTTCATCCGGTTGCATAGAGCAGGGTAGGGTAACACCGCAATTCCGGTCCTTCTCTTCCTCTGCAGCCCCACCGTATCCAACATTGGCGACCAAGCAAGCCGCGACGGAAAGTGAAAACGGCGAAACGTTGTACCAGCAGTCCCACCATAGTCTTTCCTCCGCAACCACGGTAACAGTCACATCTAACGTGGCCCAAACTCAGTCAGCAAGAACCCACCGAGGGAAGTTATCTAGTCCCCAGAAGGAGGTTGACCATCCTCACACCCCACCTATTCCAACACCTACTAAATAGGTACACATCCATTGAAATCGATCCAGCCATATTGGAGAAGTACAAATACAATCACAAACATATCAGACAAAAGATTTTTACAATGTTTTTAAAGAGAACAAGAACAAAATTAAAAATTTTGATTAACCCCCGACTACCTTAGATTTGTTATCTGTACAACATTCTACTAGTCAAGCCCTTTCATTTGATACCCATATTAAGGAAGTTGTGAAAAAAGAAATGCAATTTGCCATTTTGTGGTAGCGGCCATCTTGGATTTGAAATTTGTCATAGTGCAAAGTATTCTACTAGTCAAGCCCTTTCGTTTGATACCCATATTGCGGTAGTAGTGAAAAAAATATATAATTCGCCATTTTGTGGTGGCGGCCATCTTGGATTTCAAATTTGTTATAGCGTATAGTACTCTGCTAGTCAAGCCCTTTCATTTGATACCCATATTGAGGTAGGTTGTGAAGAAATATTTTGTCCGCCATTTTGTGGAGGCGACCATTTTGAATCGATATTAACCAGACATAGCTAAGAACACCCGCACGGATATTACCTTTCAAATAAAAAAAACCGCATCGAAATCGGCCCAACCGTTTGAGCTCTACGGTGCCACAGACAGACACACACAGACAGACAGACAGACAAACAGACAGACAGACATCGACGTCAAACTTATAACACCCCTTTTTTTGGTCGGGGGTTAATAAAGAGTAGTTAACGACACGAACAAAACGTGAACCTAACTGCAAGTAACACTTCTGTAATAGCACTACACTGCGCTCGTCACACGGAAATATACGATTCTTTATCTATCCGCCGTGTAATTTCTCTGGAAAAATAGTTATCGTACGTTTGAAATTAATTATAAAGATATAAATGAGAAGTGAGAGAAAGCTACTATTACAGTGTACGTTGGCTCGTTTGCTCCGACGCCGCTAGGTGACGTCACCGGAACCAGGCTGGAAATGACGTCACACCGTCGCACCTACGCCGGGTGCTAATGAGAGCTCAGTTTTCATTGTAATGTGCAGTTTTGGAAGCAGCCACCCGTGGAAATGCCCCCTAATGTTTAGTTTGCTCCATATTTTGAATACAATACTTTGTTATTACTATTCGTGGTATGTTTTGTTTTGGTTTTAAACTATGGCGGTTGTTCACACGATTGTAAACAAACTAAAAGTGGATATCGGGGACTTGTGATATAAAACCACGGGAAATATGTCGTACCTTTGATTTAACTTTTTTTAAATAGTTTTGAGCGACGAGATCAACGTGGTAAGCAACATGCCTGCCACATAACAGCACAGTGACACACAGCTATTGGAACATGAAGAGTCCAATTCATTACTAGCGCTGCACAGCGCTCGTCACCCAGAGATCTAAAATGGTATATCCCTCTAAGTATAAGCCCTGTAATTTCTATGGAAACATTGCCCTTCAAACGGGAACACAGTAATGTTTGCCAATTACTGCTTGGCGATAGAATAACTGGCAAAGATGTGGTACTTCCCCAGACGGACTCTGCCAAGATTCCTACCAATACCATAAACAATACTACTATTGTTGTGTCAGTAATGTTTTAATTGCAATTGTGATCGTTGTTTCCGATGTTTGGATGTTTGTTGATCAATCACATCGGAACGGCTGAACAAATCGTATTGGAAAATACTCGTAGATTATACTCTGGAATATTACATGGACAACATTTTATCGCGGAAAAAATACGGGAATGAGGTCTACGCAGGTGAAACCGCGGGGTGCTACTAGTCTGAGATAAAGCATGGCAACATTCTGGCAGGCGACAGATGACTGGGTAAAATCAACGTAATTTATGACATCCACATTCTTCGCCAACATTTACTGCCGATTTGCTTTTCAATTTCACGCCACGTAAATTCGTTTACCCTTCGGGCAGTTTGTGTATACGTAGATCCTATATAATTATTAAGTATACTCGTACACGTAGAATATATAGATAAAGAATATTCTAGAAAACTAGCGGCCCGTTCCGGCTTCGCTTGGGTATTGTATTATAAATACTTTAATCGAAATAAAAACTATGCTATCTCTAATATTGTATATGTACAACCCAATCAAACATAAACAAGAACAAAATTAAAATTTTGATTAACCCCCGACTACCTTAGATTTGTTATCTGTACAACATTCTACTAGTCAAGCCCTTTCATTTGATACCCATATTAAGGGAATTGTGAAAAAGGAAATGTAATTCGCCATTTTGTGGTAGCGGCCATCTTGGATTTGAAATTTGTCATAGTGCAAAGTATTCTACTAATCAAGCCCTTTCATTTGATACCCATATTGAGGTAGTAGTGAAAAATATTATATAATTCGCCATTTTGTGGTGGCGGCCATCTTGAATTTGAAATTTGTTATAGCGTTTAGTACTCTACTAGTCAAGCCCTTTCATTTGATACCCATATTGAGGTAGGTTGTGAAGAAATATTTTGTCCGCCATTTTGTGGAGGCGGCCATTTTGAATCGATATTAACCAAACATAGCTAAGAACACCCGCACGGATATTAACTTTCAAATAAAAAAAACCGCATCGAAATCGGCCCATCCGTTTGAGCTCTACGGTGCCACAGACAGACACACACACAGACAGACAGACAGACAGACAGACAGACAGACCGACAGACAGACAGACAGACAGACATCGACGTCAAACTTATAACACCCCTTTTTTTTGTCGGGGGTTAATAAATGTGTTCGTGAACATTGGGCAACATAATGAAGAGTTAATTCATTCATAATTTAAGAGCGACGCTCTTGTCGGTGGAGTTCCTTCCATGTACTTCAACACTCCGCCTTCTCCTTGACTTCCTGATACGACACTACATTTATCTTCTCCTTCACTTGGTTCATGTAACTTCTCCTAGGTCTACCTCTCTTCCTCCTCCCTTCTAATTTACCTTCCATTATTAGTCTAATGAAGTTGTCGTGTCGTGTCAGATGTCCCAACATCTTCCCTCTTCTGTTTTCTATTGTTTCCAATAATGTTCTTTTCTCCTCTACCATCTTCAAAACTTATTCATTGCTCTTCATTTCCTTCCAGCTGATTCTCTCCATTCTCCTCCAACACCACATTTCGAATGCCTCTAATCTTTCCCTATCCTTTTGAGTCATGGTCCACGTTTCGCTGCCATACAATGCAATACTCCAGATGTAGATCTTAATCAGCCTCTTGGGAATATTCTTTGATATTCAGGCTTTAAACAGATGCGTTTTATTGTCAAAAGCTCTTTTTGCCATTGCTATTCTAGCTATAATGTCTGGTGTACACCTGGAATGTTATAGTGAAATGAAGAGTTAACTAAGAATAAATATCATTACACAGGGTATTTATGTATGAATTAAGAAAATAATTTTTAAAATGTTGTTTATCCAGCATAATATAATTAAGTGTCTGATGTGTTCCAAATTAAAAGCTTTTAACTGCTTAACATAATACGCAATCAAAAACATTCAATTTGGAACACAAACAGACACTTCAATAATATTTCACAAGTTTATTTGCATGCATGTATAGGTGCATGTATGGTGCATGTATGGTACAACCATACATGCAAAACTTATAAAGTTTTGTAATATACCTACGGCATTTTAAATAAATACACTCACGTTTGATCGTCAGTCCAGTCCGACTCAAGTGTCGATCGGATACCTACAGTAATTACGTAATAAATGTATTTTTTAAATTATTTGCCCCTAGATGTATATTTTTTACATGTTTAGATACATAAAAACAAGTCATAAACTAAACATAAAATATAACTTATGTATATACACTTAACTCTAAAAATTATAGTTTCATAAAACTAACAACAAGTTAACCCTTAAACTACCCATCTATTTTCACATAGATATAATGTATTAGACCCTTCGGGTGTCCGCCACGTCACCCGAAGATTAATGTGCTACTAACAGGATATTACGTAGTTGAGATACCTCTTGTAATGGACAGCAGACAATATCTCGACATAGGAACTGTTACGCACAATAATTACATTTATGTGGGGTTATTCGGAAAGTGTGTGCTGATTTGAATGGAGCTAGTTGTCCAATACATTAAGAAATGTTTTTTGTTATTTAATACTTCAGCCTCCACAAGCACTAGGATTCATGCACTACATCGGAATTAACGTCTTACTAATGTTATAGTTTTATTAATGTGAAAGTTTGAATGTTTGGTGCTCAATCACGTCGCAACGGGTATGAATCGGGTCAAAATTTGGGACACCCCTTAGATTTTAGATTATAGATCTTAGCAATTATTTAGTTAATAGGCCAATTAAGAGACTAAGTGCGGAAAAAGTCCAGTTAAACTAACTAGCATATAGCGAGGCACTTTTAGTTTTTAACATCAGTGACATTTAACAGCTTTGAAGAAATCTTGATTTAGATCTAAGTTTTGGTTTCTATGTAGGATTTGTGCTACGAGTAGACTAACTTGCGCAAGCAGCATGTGTTAGCTATCATGAGCATGAGTGCTTAAGACAAATATGTAATATGCAGATTATTAAGAAATACTTTAAAATTTGCCAAAATATAAATATCTTAACATAACTCTATA
The DNA here is from genome assembly GCA_017562165.1 of Ectropis grisescens. NCBI lineage: Eukaryota > Metazoa > Arthropoda > Insecta > Lepidoptera > Geometridae > Ectropis > Ectropis grisescens. The sequence continues at coordinate 27,082,316 of CM029775.1, forward strand.
TAACAAACCTAAAGTTGTATTGGATCTGGTGACTCATTAAGAGTAATGCCTTTAAAGTCCATAATGAATGTTCTTGTGTGGGTGGGGTGAAGTAAAAAGGTTAATGTGTGATCGGGGATCAAACTTGTAAGAACAGCAAACTGTGATTAGCGCGGACCCTCAGCGGACTGTCAAGGTGATATGTTGCGGTCTCGAGGACTCCCAGACTCCCAGCCAGCATTCGAGAGTTAATTTTGAAATAATATCTGTTGATTCATTCCGTCATTCGGGACTATCAAACCAAACTAAGCGTAGCCGTTTTTGTAGTGGTAGGACTCCTAGCAGAGTCCGCATGGGGAAGTACCTCATCTTTGTCAGTAATTCTACTGCCAAGCATTAGTGTGCAAACATTAATGTGTTCCGATTTGAAGGGCAAAGTTTCCAGAGAAATTACAGGGCTTAGAGATATGACATGTTAGAGCTCTGGGTGACGAGCGCAGTACAGTGCAGTGACAGGTAATGATTTGGACTCTTCATGTTCCAATAGCTGCGTGTCACTGTGCTATTATATGGCAGGCATGTTGCTTACTATCAGGCACATGTCCTGCTCGTCTCATCACTCTTTATTTAAAAAAAGTCTTACTAAAATATTTGTACCTCTTGTGACCACAAACTCCTAGTGAATGATTTAGTCAGGTACAGTCCAGCCATTTAACTAAATAGCTGGTTTAGGTACTATCTAGTTAATTTGGCTAAAAGGTTGCCTGGTTCTAGATTTCACAGTATTTCGTGGTCCAGACCACTTTGAGCTGAGTACGTGTGTTACTACATCTCCTTCAGGTATCAATTTAGCTCGCCACATATCGTAAAGCTTTTAGATATTTAGAATTTTGTGAACATTTTAATGATGGGAAAATTGGAGGTAAAATTATTCGCGGGACGCGGGAAAAAATCATGCCTCCGTTATACTCATACTCATTTATTACATACTATCCGTACATGTCAGCAAATTAATAGTAATTGTGTATTGTAATAGTGAAAACATAGTTACTAATTGAAGTTCAAATTACACACTTATTAATTCAAATTACAATATGTCATAAAACTTAAAAAATCATATTTTACACTCAATATATTAAATTAATACTACAAAATGTCAAAAACCAGATTGATTACTAAAGCATTAAATAAAAATTGTCATAATTGTATATATCTATACTATTATTATAAAGCTGAAGAGTTTGTTTGTTTGTTTATTTGTTTGTTTGAACGCTAGGATCTCGGGAAGTACTAGTTCGGATTGAAAGATTATTTTTCTATTGGATAGTCCATTTATCGAGGAAGGCTACTAGGCTATAGAAAATAACGCTATTATTAATAGAAGCGGAGCATGAATCAAGAATGTAACAAAAACGGGGAAAAATATTCCTTTTTGAGAGTTTTCGTACGTTTCGTGCTTTGACATGACACATGACAGCATGTGTCTAAGATTGCGTCATTGAATATCACAGATTACATACCTCTTGAATATAAAACCTTTACTAATCAATTTTTTTTCTAAATCTGAGTTGGTACAACCAGTTTCCGACAGGTGGCGTAGCTGGTAGCTGAAGAGGTGTTTTGTTTGAAAGCGATATTCTCAGGAATGACTGAACCGATTACAGTCATTCTTTCGCCATAACCACCACCCATACCACGGGCAACGCCGGGGCGGACATCTAGTGTATAATATAGCTAAGTGCTATCACGTAATTTTTTTAGCGTCATGTACTCGTTATCAATGTCACAAAAAGCTTGTTTTATAAGCCAGCGTTTAAAACTTGTTTTAAAAATTTTAGAATTAGGTGCCTCAACGACGTCAACGGGCAGTCGGTTGTACACCATCGTTCCCATGACATGAGTCAACCTCGCGGACTTCTCAAGCGACAATAAGGTAATATATCTGGGTGTGGGCCGGCATAAACTCTGTCGAGCAGTTTTTCCGGATGGCAATGGACAGAGACGAATTCAAGAAGCTGACGGCCAACCTTCAACATTGAAGAAGAAGAGCATTTTAAATATCCCCAAACCCAACGCGTAGGTATGTTTTTTTACTAGCAAAGCCCTGCGGTGTAACTCGTGGCTACCCAAATTAATAATTTTGCAAGTGAAAACTTCTTTTGACGCACCACAGACTGATTTTTCGTGGGCTGTGAATTGAATTCTGGCGTCACGCTCGGGTATGATAAGAGATCTTCGGGTAAACTCGGGACCATGGCCATTGGCCATCTAGAACTACGTGACCATTTCCCATTGGCCGTCTAGAAATGTGTCAACCTTTCTAAATGCCCATGCTCATGGCGACGCCCTCCGGTTTCACCCGCGTAGTTTGTAAAGAGAGCTCTTAAATTCTGAATTAATTTCACTTTTATAGGCAGTTCCTATGACTCCGATTGTTTTTTTTTTAATAAAATTAGGCAACCTAATTTACCTAGTTTCTTACCATGATGCATGTTATTTGGGGTCATATTCCTTACAAGCATCAAGCGAATCGCAAAGAAATTCCAGTCAAACTTCTCCGATTAAGGGACTACTCATCCGAAAAAGCCCAAACTCACTCAATTTGATGTTACCTAGCTTAAACTTGCGGTGTTCGATTCGACTTACGTAAACTATTAAAGTTATAGTTCTTTCTGAAATAAAAATAACCTAATTTACTCCTTACAATAACTGCTATCTGCTATCTGCCGGTGAAACCCCCGTCAAAATCGATCCAGCATTATTTGAGATAAGCCGGAACAAACATACAGACAAACATTTTAAAAATTGTTTTTATAATGTAAGTATGTACTTAATCTTAAACGTATATGCGTTTAGTAAACAGCACTTAATTTGAAATAAGAAAGCAGATACTTCTTCTTGTTTATATGCATAGGTAGATAAATGTATAGATTTTAACAAGTCCCTTCAGAATTAGCCCTAGTATGCTACCATTTTGCCGCCATTAGAGAATGACAGCTGAAAACACCTGAAGTCCCAAGTATGCCTTAAAATCCTTACAACTCCAATGGAAATGCAAAACATTTTTCCGCAAAGTAAAAAGCCCTTTTCAGTCGTAAAAAGTTGTGCGAAATTGAAAATTTGTACACCTTTCACTCCTTTTCATATGCGCGGTCACGTGCCAACACTCGGAGCTTCGCCGGCGATGTATAATGCTCGCTTTAAAAACATCTTTTCGCTGAAACTCGTGGTAAGTACCGGGATGTGTTTCGTGAAAGTAAATACTTGTTTTGGTTAGAAATAGGACTTGTTACATCTGCTCGGGTAGATAACTGAATATGGGTTGCTTCTAGTTAGTGAATAAATGCAGAACGACTTACAAAATATTTGCAGAGTCCGCCTGCAGTACTAGAGGTATAATAACCTTTACCTTTTATTTTAACCACAACCTCCGATTTTTCGGACCTACCTTTTGGTGAATTAACTCTCTGCTTGAACCCATTCAGTCCAAATAGACCGAAACCCTTCTTTGTACTATACATTCCGTAAATTCAGTTTTGTTAAGAAAACTAAATTTTTTAACAAGAGCAAAACTAAAATTGAAGCCAAGTTTATTTTACTTAGTCTATGTTTTTAACATTAATTACGTAATATCGGATACTGCGGTCGATATCTTGTTGACAGAGAGTGAAGTGGGATGTTAACTTTAAGATTAAATTTGTTATGAGTACGAGTATTTCCCTTTATATCGTTGTACAGGTCATTCGTGGATCAATAGCTCTCCGTGTTTTCTGTATGACGTCCAATTTATGGCCCATGTATGGGAAGAAAGAAACCAAGCAGGCTTTTGCCCAACATTGGGACTGGGTTCATAAAATTGATATAGTCTAATCCAAAATGGATGTTTTAGACTCACTAATATAAAAACTTCATGCAAATAGAAGTGTATTTACGTATGTCGAACTTACACACTATTTAATCCCCGCCGCAAAACGACGGAATGTAATAAGTGACGTGTCTGTTCAAGATGGCCGCTGTCCACAAATTGGCAGATAACGCAGACATAGTTTCCCAACTCCCTCAGTACAGGTATCAAATGAAAGTGTTTTAATAGTTAATTTACACTGTGACATATTTCAAATCCAAGATGGCCGCGGCAATAAAATGGAGAAATGACATTTATTTCTTCACAACTCCCTCAATATGTGTATCAAAAGCAAGGAACTGACTAGTAGACTATGACAAATTCCACAAACACGATAGTCGGGGACTATTCAATATTTTTAATTGTGTTTGAAATGTTTTCCGTTGCCGATGCCATGTGTTTGAACAATCCGTTTGAGATGGATCCGATATCTCAATTCGTCGCGTTTTACTGCAGTTTTATCTCTTCCCCAGCCATTAAGGGGGAGGAACTCGCGAGGGACAAATTGGACTTTTTCGGCTATTATTGGCGGAATTAAGTAGTTTATACAATGTTATATTGGTATTGAGATGGCCCAAGAGGGAATTACTTGATGAATAACCAACGACTCGGCTTAAGTTTTTAAATGTTTAAAAAAAATTTAATTTGTGGTCAAATTGTGTGACTTCAAAAGTATCGTGTGACTTTTTGATATTGTATTTTTACTCTGCGTGCACAGAAACAGCTTGTCCTACGAAAAACGCTTTTGGCAAAAGCAAACAGAATATTCGTGAAGTAAATGCGTATTATATAAAATATTTCACTTTAGAATATAGAGTGACGAAGGAAGCCAGACGTGTGCCTGGTGGTAAGCAACAAACCTGCCCAAAAAACTCAAGTGCCACGCAGCAATTGGAACATGAACTGCACTGCGCTCGTTACCTGGAGATATAAGATGAATTATCTCTTAGCCCACTATTTTTTCTGAAAACATTACCCTGCAAACCGGAACACAGTGATGTTTGCACATTACTGCCTGCCTGTAGAATAACTAATTATAAAATAATAAATAAATTAAAAATATTGGTGGACAATTTACACACAACACCATCTGACCCCAAACTAAGCAAAGCTTGTAATATGGTGGCCAGATGGCTGATATAATACTTATATAGTTGTAAATACATACTTGTTATGTATAGAAACACCCATATTATATAAAATCAAACATATATTTATAAACTGGCAAAGATTTGGTACTTCCCCAGGCAAACTATGCAAAGTCTTTATAGAGTTCCAACCTCTACCGAATATACTCAAGCTCCAAGCAAGGATTTATTCAAAAGATTTAATTTTAGAAATAGTGAGATTTAGTAGCTTTAATTTTTTTTTTTTAACTAATATCGTGTACATTATGTAAATAAATATACCTATATTGTGATTCTAATTTGGGAAATAAATTTATTGATTCTATGGCAAAAAAAAAAATTATATTTCTCTTCGGTTTATCAAAATATATTAAATACGTTCCTGACGACGCTGATGTTTAAAAACAGCGAAAACCGTGAACATTTTCCACTTTTCCAATAGCAGTTTTCGTTATTGCATTTGAGTTCACTTCTGCCATATTATAGGTCAATCTGCCCGATTCAATATTGTCACCAACGCTTATTATTCCTGCTACATTTCCTCGGAGTGGTGATTCTACTCCAACGATCATCTGATGGCACATCTTTTTACTTTAAAAACCAGTTAAGTAAATGTAAGATAGACTCTTACAACCAGGGTTCTGTACCACAGTCTATGCAGATACAAGAACAAAATTAAAAATTTTGACCAACCCCCGACTACCTAAGATTTGTTATCTGTACAACATTCTACTAGTCAAGCCCTTTCATTTGACACCCATATTAAGGGAGTTGTGAAAAAAGAAATGGTTTTCGCCATTTTGTGGTAGCGGCCATCTTGGATTTGACATTTGTCATAGTGTAAAGTATTTTACTAATCAAGCCCTTTCGTTTGATACCCATATTGAGGTAGTAGTGAAAAAAATTATATAATTCGCCATTTTGTGGTGGCGGCCATCTTGGATTTGAAATTTGTTATAGTGTATAGTACTCTACTAGTTAAGCCCTTTCATTTGATACCCATATTGAGGTAGGTTGTGAAGAAATATTTTGTCCGCCATTTTGTGGAGGCGGCCATTTTGAATCGATATTAACCAAACATAGCTAAGAACACTCGCACGAATATTAACTTTCAAACGAAAAAACCGTATCGAAATCGGCCCATCCGTTTGAGCTCTACGGTGCCACAGACAGACAGACACACAGACAGACAGACAGACAGACAGACAGACATCGACGTCAAACTTATATCACCCCTTTTTTTGGTCGGGGGTTAAAAATTTACTTCGTAGAGTTCGAAATTCGAATCTTGCGTACCGTTAAAACGCTTTAAACAATTGGCAATCGATAGAAGTGAAACTTATAACTTAGAATCTTAGTTTTAAACAGCGCTAATGTAGTCTTCTGTCAATATGTCACCTGTGTAGTTAGTACTACCACTACTACTGCGTATACTACTATTACGCAAGTCGGTGACGTGAATTTTACCCATACAATAAGCGTCTAAAGCGGACATCCTGCGCTGCTCCACCGGTGCTCCGACGCTACGTCACTACGACGACGCCCGATAGTAGAAAATCGGTGACGCGTTCCCATAAAAATTTCCCAACCAAAAAGTACGCAAAGTTACTAAGGAAGTTGTAAAAACACTTCAAAAATACCAACTAATATAACAAAGTTATATTTATTGTAACGAAACCCTTTGAGTTATAAATTCCATTTCCTATTCGAAGTGTGTGATAAATTAAAGTGATCAACATTAGTCTGATATCCAATTGTTGTCACAATCAATCTGCCGTCTCTGTCGGACGCAAACAATCTGAAAGAGATCGATAATGGCGATAAGAGAGGCAAAGGGCACCGGGTGAAAAATTACCGCGAAAGGGACAAATCGCGATCTTGAGATGAACAGCCGTGATTTCTGGAGACTTATTGCTTGGAGACACAGGGGCTAAAAAACTCACGAGCAACATTTACTTATTTATTTGTCGGGAATTGTATTCCCTATCCCAATAGGGACATGGGCTTTATTGGAAAAACTATTTTTATTAGCAAAAGAAAAAGGTCACAACATACTTACCGAAACTGTTGGTGCTGACTAGTGGACAATGGATGGGGTTTTGACGAGAATCCGAATAGTTGCACGAATAAAACGTAAGTTACCCATAAACAGCTCAAATTATGCTCCCACTGCTGAGACTCGAGCATTCTCACCGCGTAAGAATGCTCGAGTGAGTGTGTGTCAGTGAGTGGTAGATTATGACCCTCACTCGAGCATTCCCACCTCGTGTGAGGGTCATAATCTATCACTACGGTTAAGCTCTTGTTGATCATGGGTCTTGGATGACCCATGATCTCGAAAGATTCTGGTAGCATCTCGGTTTTTACGTTTTTATTCGGCTTTTTTTTTAATTTAACGCACATAACTTCGAAAAGACAGTGGTGCTAATTCATCCAGGGGCTCCGGAACGGCCTTAGCTGTTGTCCCGACTAGACCAGCCGTAACGCCGTATAACTGCTCGCTAATCTTAATAGCCATGTGTCCCTTAAAATTTCGGCGAGTCCAATCCATTTGTTTGCCGCCCGGACGCACCTGTACAAGGGTGTAAAATGAATCGTCTGCCAAATCCCGGCGTGATTAATTAGTTATGACAATATTACCCGGGGGCCGTGACAATTGCCTTTCGGACGGATTGCCTTGTCATTCTTAATTGGACTTTCATTAATTTTCTGCAGATAATGTACGGAACTTTGTAGCGTGTTCCTAAAATGTTGTTGTGGAAATTAATCACAGACCATAGACAAGAACGTTTGAACTAGATAAAGATGCGTTGTCAAGGCTTTGTCGCTCAAAGGTAATGGTAGGTTACATCGAACTCGACACACGAGTGTTTCTTCTGTCGACTAAAACCTCAGTTAGATAGATTTAGTTATGAATTCTAGATACATTATTTGTAGTCTTTCTGCGTTCGTACGTTTGTTAGTTATTCTAACGTCAAACAATTATGGAGAAAAATTATTGCGTTCCAGTTTCCAGGGTAAATGCTTTGAAAAAAATTACAAAGCAAAGAGATATGTAATGTCTTCGGATAACGAGTACAGTTCAGTGATAGGCAGTGAATTGAACTTGTCACTGTTCAATGTGGATCTGTGATCTGATAGACAGATATGTTGCTTACCATCAGGTGCATGTCTGGTTCGCCCCGTTATCTATCTTTTAAATAATTTAATATCCTACGAAAAATAAATCCGACTGAAAATAAAAATTAAATTTGGACACTTGATTAATTTTTTTTTTTTCTAAATTCTACGATAACATTGTCTAGATAAATAAACAATATTGAAAGTAGAAAGAAATTTTAGGAGGACATGTGCATGATGGTAAGCAACATGCCTGCTACATAACAGCATAGTGACATGCAGCTATTGGAACATGAAGAGTCAAAATCATTACCTAGCACTGAACTGCGCTCGTCACCCAGAGATCTAAGATATTATATCTCTAAGCCCTGTAATTTCTCTGTAAACATTGCCCTTCAAACCGGAACACAGTAATGTTTGCACATTATAATCTACCAAACAAAGAAAATCATCAAAATCGATTCACAGTTGGTGGAGCTATCGCGTAACATACAAAAAAAACATGCAAACGAATTGCGAACCTCCTCATTTTTTGAAGTCGGTTAAAACATTATTACGGTTCTAATACGTGAAACTTATAAAACCTAGATGAATTACACTCCCTTTCAGGGCGACGCCGTAAAAAAAGTTGTAAGTACATCAGCCCTGAGGCGCGTCTTTGCCTCTTAAAAATGAAAAGAAAATACTCATCCGAAGCCGGGCGCGAGTACAAAGAGTGTTATTAAATAGACGATGAGAATAAAAGAAAAAAAATGAAAAATATTGCAATGCGCCCTCATTACTTATTCCGTTTGGGCGATTTGTTTCCCAGCCCTGTTTCAGGGGCCCGTGAGGCGCGTGTCAGGGGAACGCTTTCCTTTTTCAGTTTACAAGAATGATATATCTCTAGGGGATAGAACCTTTGTTTGAAAAGTTTGTTAAATATTTAGTAAAAATGATTTTAGATTTCTAATAAATATAAAATATGATAATATTAGTCATTATGTTATGAGCTTTTCAATCACAACGAAATCTTTTCAAACATATTTTTATTAGGCTCACGTCTATCTTTTAGGCTTTTTATTTTCTCTCTAATAGCTAGAAAACAAAGTACGAGTACATTTTTATATCTGCAAAGACAAAACAGACTTAAATAACGGCGTCTATGTACGATTTATAATCTGTATTTAAATATATTCAATTATATGTATAATTTCAGTTCATTTCGAGCCTAGTTTACAAATAAATGTACCAAATAATTTTATACACAACTTTCAAACACGTTAGAAAAAGTAAATGTTTATAGCAAAAACAAGTTTTACCAACCGAACTTTGAATAGCGGACGAACGCCACTCCTAACAAACACCGCGTACACAATAAACAATTAATATTCAAAATCCCGAAACCAAAACAAACACCGCTACCCAAAACTATCCGGAACCCTCCGGCTTATCGTTTCGTCACAATCGCCCACACCTCATCCGTAGATACGGCTTCATAAATATTGAATTTGTACGGAACCTTACCTTTTTATTTACGCGTATTTATTTACCGCCCCATTCTGAAATTGATATTTTTTATTTAGTTGTTCGCTGAATTAGATTCGTTTTTCTTTTACGGGGTATTTCTTCGCGACTTTACGTGGAGATGTTGGGAAATGTTTTGTTTTGACGTTTCCATCTCGCGATGTGTGTATTGAATTACTGAGGCGTCTTTTTCTCTGCGTCTAAAATTAACTTTTATATCCATTAATATAAAATTCATTCTCATAAACATAAAGTTGGCAGTCATAGGACTGCAGATAGGAGTGAAAACTTAGAATTTTAGTATTAAACAGCAATTAATGCTGCAAAATACCTCACCTGTATACTCGTACCAGGATAAATAAAATAAAAAATAAATATTGGTGGACAATTCACACACAACACCATCTGACCCCAAACTAAGCAAAGCTTGTACTATGGCGGCCAGATAGCTGATATAATACATATATAGTTTTAAATACTTACTAATTATAAATAGAAACACATTGCAAATATTTGAATACATCACACAAATATTTGCACTGGATGGGAATCGAACCCACGACCCTCGGCTTCGCAGGCAGAGTTACTACCCACTAAGCCACGAGGGCAGTCAGTCTACTCTCTTTCTACGAAAAACGTAATTTCGAAATAAACTCGCGACTTTTCTACTCCAGTTCTACTTCTGACGTCGTTTCGTCAGTTTAAATGTTCTAAGCCTATTGAGTAAGATCCCAGGGCCGCCAGACGTCACGTATTTTCTGATTGATGAAATGTGGACGATTGAGTAGAGTTAGTACGTACTAACAACACATGCTTACCCGCTAACTTGCTTAGACGGCCAATTTTGAGATATGGAGTCCAGAAGATACATTACTTACTTCACGTATTTACTGATAACTGATTTTCACGTATGTTATAGGCAAATATTCTTTAAAAATAAGGTCTCTATACTCCCAGACACTTTCCGTTGGCCGTTTTGCTTAACAGACGCTTTAAAACTCTATTATTTTAAGAAAATGCGTGACATCTGGCGGCTCTGGGATCTTGGACTACTACTTTGATTATACTAGGCATTTAAACATCACACAATGTTCGATCGGACGAAACGAAATAGGACCGGAGTAGTAAAGTCGCGAGTTTATTTCGAAATTACGTTTTTCGTAGAAAGGGAATAGACGTTCTGATACGAGTATGATGCTATTACAGATGTCGATGGCGCGAAATCTTAAATTGCAGTTTAAAAGCGTCTAACGAGCGCGTTCTGCTTCGCTGCTCCGCCGCCGCTCCGACGCTATACCGCTATATTACCTAGAATGTCGGTAACAGAAATCCATAAAATTTTACCTTATAGTTAAAAAATACCTCGTAGTAATACTATTGCGGTTTGGTAAGAGAAAAGAAAATAATGCTTCAGCTCATTTATTTGCCACTAACGCTAGAGATTGCCACGGCGGCTCCCTTCTGCGCGACTGCGCTGGAGTAGGCGGATTCTCCTCGCGCTGTTTTCACTACGGCTGCGTCCGCGTATCCTCTGTCCGCCGACACTATGCCCACCGCCTGTCCCAACGGCGAGCTCTGCGCCGACATGATGGCGAGTGCGATGCACAGAAAAACCTGCAATTAATAAATATAGGAGTAATATTGGACATCCTCCACACAACACTAAACATAATAAGCAGTCCACTAAATGTTCCCACTGCTGGGACTCAGATTCTTATCTCGCGAGGAGAGTGTCAAGGCCATAACCCACCACGCTGACCCAATGCGGGTTGGTTACACATGCCTTCAAAAGATTCTAGGTACATGTCCGTTTCCTTACGATGTTTTCCTTCACCGTTTTTATGTTAGCGGCACACAACGCACAACACTAACAAGCCTTAAACTAAACAAAACTTGTATTATAGGAATCAGATACTAATACATAACTGATACAGGTCTTCTAATACTATAAATTCGAAAGTTTGATGCTGCGATGTTTGATGCCCAATCACGTCGGAACGTCTGAACGGATTGGGCTGGATATTGTGACACAGTCTTAAATAGCGCAATAGCTACAGTTTATCACGAGAAAATAACGACAACATGAACTACGCGAGTAAAACCGAGAGACGTTGTTAGTAAATGAATATTCCTCTTCGCGTCGATGACGTTATTACTTTTTAGGGTTTCGTAGCGAAATGGCAAAATACGAAACTCTTATAGATTCGTCATGTCTGTCTGTCCGTCCGAATGTCACTGCCACTTTTCTCCGAAACTATTAGAATTATACTATTGAAACGTGGTAAGTAGATATAATCTGTGAACCGCATTAAGATTTTCATACAAAAAATAGAAGAAAAAAAACAAAAAAATTTAGGGGTACAAACATAGAACTGAAACTCAAAAAAAAATATATCAATACCATGCGTGTGGGGTATCTGTGGATAGGTCAACAAAAATTAAATTGAGGTTTCTAACATATTTTTAAACCCCCGACCAAAAAAGGGGTGTTATAAGTTTGACGTCGATGTCTGTCTGTCTGTCTGTCTGTCTGTCTATCTGTCTGTCTGTCTGTATGTCTGTCTGTCTGTCTGTCTGCCTGTGTGTGTGTCTGTCTGTGGCACCGTAGAGCTCAAACGGTTGGGCCGATTTCGATGCGGTTTTTTTTATTTGAAAGTTAATATTTGTGCGGGTGTTCTTAGCTATGTCTGGTTAATATCGATTCAAAATGGCCGCCTCCACAAAATGGCGGAAAAAATATTTCTTCACAACCTACCTCAATATGGGTATCAAATGAAAGGGCTTGACTAGCAAAGTACTATACGCTATAACAAATTTGAAATTCAAGATGGCCGCCACCACAAAATGGCGAATTATATAATTTTTTTCACTACTACCGCAATATGGGTATCAAACGAAAGGTCTTGACTAGTAGAATACTTTGCACTATGACAAATTTCATATCCAAGATGGCCACTACCACAAAATGGCAAATTACATTTCTTTTTTCACAACTTCCTTAATATGGGTATCAAATGAAAGGGCTTGACTAGTAGAATGTTGTACAGATAACAAATCTAAGGTAGTCGGGGGTTAATCAAAATTTTTAATTTTGTTCTTGTTCCTAAACTGAATAGTTTGCGCGAGGGACTCTTCCAAAGTGGAAAAGTGTGTCGTCATCATCCGATATTCAGATTCTATATATACTCGTATGTATACCTACAAGAATTGCTCGTTTAGAGGTATAAGATTAGCAGCAGACAGGGTTACGTATTTTATTCTGTACACATTTTTTATGGAAATAAATTATTTACATTTTATTTAAACTCGATCCGTTCAGATATCCCAACGTGATTGAGCAAAACATCTACAAGTCCCAGTATACTTTGACTTTATAACTCTGACACTTAAATATTCGTATGCTTTTAGAAACATAATTTGTGTTGTTATGTCCACATAATTGTATGTGTCATACAAATATTTGGATGTTTAATGTTTTGGATTTTGGTTGTTTGATTTGGATATTTATATTTATCATACAAATATTTGATGGGTAACTAAATATGCCGTAGTGCATATACGAGTAGATATTACTGTAGTTAACAACTGTTATAGGTTATAAACAAGGTTAAACTTACCAATGCGAATTTCATTTTGATGTATGGACTGCACACAACTTTCACGTCTGTTAATCTGTAGACTGTAGTTTGTGAAACAACTCTCCCTATAAATACTGAACCTTATCAAATGATAACCTGAATTTAAAACAGAATATTCTAAACGAACGAGCCAATTCGAAACTTCTATGAATAAAATTACAATTCATCTGATAATAATCCGGTTACAATGAAGTAAATAATGTTTAGTAAACAAATTAAATTACATTTTATTGTAATTAAAGTACAGTTGTTTGTATATTGTCTGAACATCACAGTGTATATGTAGGTATACCGTATATCTTTACACCCTTGTCCTGCGCATAGAGGTCGATTCCTCATGTACGTTTTTAACCGAATTCAACAAGAACAAAATTAAAAATGTTGACTAACCCTCGACTACCTCGGATTTGTTATCTGTACAACAATCTACTAGTCAAGTCCTTTCTAATGATACCCATATTGAGAGAGTTGTGAAAAAAGAAATGTATTTCGCCATTTGGTGGTGGTGTCCATCTTGGATTTGATATTTGTCATAGTGCATAGTATTCTACTAGTCAAGCCCTTACATTTGATACCCATATTGACGTAGGTTGTGAAGAAATATTTTGTCCGCCATTTTGTGGAGGCTCCATCTTGAATCGATATTTACCAAACATAGCTAAGAACATCAGCACGGAAATTAACCTTCGAATAAAAAAACTCATCGAAATCGGTCCATCCGGTTGAGCTCTACGGTGCCACAGACACACACACACAGAGACAGACAGACATCGAAAAAAGGAAGATCTCAACTTGGTTGTATGTTTTTTGTATGTGTGTTACGCGAAAGCTCCGTTAAATGTGCATCGATTTTGAGTATTCATTTTTTGTTTGGTAGAATATTTCAGAAGAAGTACTCGTATCATATAAATTTTATTGAAGTCGGTGCGGTTTTCGAAATATCAATGTAATACTATTTGCTAATATTTTGACGACATAGCTATATGAAATATAGTCGAGTATCTTATAATTTAATTGAAGTCGGTTTTTTATTCGTAGAAAATTAAATTATTTCCATTTATCTACTACACGCCATCTTAGCACTCCCCCTGTTCGCATTAGTATTTCTGTTATTACTCCACTAATATAAATGGGAAATTTGGATGTCTGCTGCTTAATCCCGTCGAAACGGTGGAACGGATCGACTTGAAATTTGGAACATTATAAATTTGATATTTTTGATGTTTATTGCTCAATCACGTTAAAATAACTGAACGATTTAATATGAAGTTGGAAATTTAAGTATGTTATAATCTGGTATTACACACAGCCTACTTTTCGTCCCGAAAACAATGTATAGTTCCTTAGTGAATAGCAACTGTCTAAAGTCTTCACGAACGTAGTCGCGGGCAGGTGCCAGTTATTCTATAAACTAAGAGCTTGGACTACTACCATAGTCCAGTCCATTACGCGGATCAGCTAACTTCGTTCCGCTGCACACAAAGTCCGGCTTAGTGTCGGCTAGTCTCCTAGACTACTCAATTAGGGGCATTACCATCGCGTGCAATAAGCCTTTAATGGACCAGACGAACGGACACACATACATGTACATATATGTATATATGTTCACTTGCAGCGTCCCGCGGTTTTACCCGCGTAGTTCTAGTTCCCGTTACTTTCCCTTAATAAAAAGTAGCCTATGTGTTCTTCCAGAATGTAATCTAACTGCGTTCTAAATATCAGACCGATCCGTTCATAGGTTTCGACGTGATTGAGCAACAAACATACAGACATTGCCATACATAATATTATTAGGAGGATTTTTATCCTACTATTATAATGGCAATAATCCTACTTAATAAAATCAAATTGAATATCCTACTAATATTATGATGGCAGTATACATCAGCCTAAATGACAGGCTGCAAATTTCACAGGTACCTAAAATTTTAACAAAAAAAAAATTACAACGCAATTGTTTCACATTAAATGGTAGGACCCTCTACAGAGTTCGCCCGGGGAAGTACCGCACCTTTGCCACTTATTTGATTTCCAAGCAGTAATGTGAAAACATCACTGTTTTTTTTTATCGCGTATAGGTCTGCGTTTGACCACCAACTCGCCTGATGGTAAGCGACTGTGTTCCGGTTAAATTGAAATCTTTCCAGTGAAATTACAGGGCATAGAGATAAAATGCTTTATATATTATCTGAGTGACAGCGCAGTGCAGTGGTAGGTAATGATTTGGACTCTTCATGTTCCAAAAGCTGCCTGGCATTGTTCTGTTATGGGCAGGCGTGCTCCGTACCATCAGGTGTATATAAAAAAATCGGTGCGACTAAACTGATCAAGCAAAATTTGCAACACTGTTAGTATGGAATAACACATAGGCTAATCTATATTGCAAAAAAATAAAAGACTCTACGTGGGTGGACCCGAGGGCGTTGCTAATTATTTAAATGAATAAACCGATTTGCATTGGAATCGCTCGCAATCCCTATCGATCGCTTCGGTTGCCAGGTCCCCGTTTCTAATAGGCTATCAATCAATAACGAATTCCACATCCCCTAATAAGCCCTTAAGATCTCGTGGGGGGCAGGTGCGCGCGCGAATTGCTCCTATAAATTACCTACCTCATAATACGGCCCTTACTGATTTCGCATACATTTTCAGTCTTCCCTCCTGCGTGCTATCGCATTAGCGAATTCTATTGTGGCGTTTTTTAAATGCTACTAATTTTAAAAACGCGTAAGTTTGTAATACGGGTAATGTATGTTTGTTAATCTTTCACGCAAAAAATACTGCATGAAATTTGGGATGTATATAGATAATGGACTGGAAAATAACGGGGTCGGAAACTGAGCGATTAAATTCGCGGGGCACTGCTAGTCATAAAAATGTGATTTATTTTAGACAATTACAATCCATAGACACAAGTAATAAAAAAAGGAGAAGTTAGTATCTCTTCTCTTTATTCCTCGTGCTCAAAACTTTTATCAGCCATAGAATAGATAATATTTTGAGCGCAGGAAGTATTAACCTGAAGTTAGTTTTTACAATGTTTACTAAAATGCTGACTTTACTTTTTATTGCATGACGGGAACGGGAACTACGCGGATAAACCCACGGGCGTGTGATAGTACTTCTACATTTCTGCAATACGGCTCAACCAATTTTGAAGTTTTTTTTAAGTGAAAACCTTTTTTTGGCAAGGCGCAGACAGATTTTTGTGGGCTATGAGTTGAGTTCTAGTGTCACGCTCGGGATTGATAAGAAATCTTCGGGCAAACTCAGAACTATGGCCATTGGCCATCTATAAATGCGTCAGCATTTCTCATTGGCTGACGCGTTTCTAGATTATCAATCACCCGCGTAATTTCCAAAGTAATTTATCAAATTCTGAGTTATACATTTTCACTTAATTTTTTTTTAAATTAATTTGGTAAGCTTGAAAATATGTTGTATTTTTTTTTTAAATCTTCTGCAACTTGTCTTCATTTTTTAATCGATTTTACATAAACTGACGCGTCACTTTGACATTTTGACAATGCAATGTTTACAAAGTCGGCTAGTATTTAAAAATCTTTGAAGGTTTATCCTAGAAAAGAAACAGCGTAAGACATAATATCCTACCTTCGTAAGACAATGTCACAATTTGATGTACTTACTATCATTTTCCAGAAAATACTTTTAAGTTTTTTGTAAGATAATGACGTGTTCCTGTTCCTAAATTGATTCTTGTTTTTTGTGTTTGAAATATGCCTTTGAAACTTAAATATTTTTTACAAGTTCAATAGTTTACTCAATTAAAGTTAGTTCAATAGTTAACTATGCCTATGCTATGCTGATCTTACAAGCCGAAGAAGATACGATATCTAAAATCTGGATCTGTTTTTACCGTTCCACCTAGCGTCTCAAATGCGTTAGTGCGAAAGTACTCTAGAGCCATTTAGTAAAAATAGGCCACGTTAATATTTTCCTTAAATTAAGATTATGCCTCTCTGATCCAATTCAAAGCAGGACGCCCGAGATTACGGACACAACTTAAGATTTATTGGTGATTGAATGTTATAATTGAATAATTTTATTTTAATTATGTTTACGTACCTTGGTAGATATGCTGTTAGCTTTAGTTGTAGTTATTGGATATGTCACAGGACAAGCTGGACGTGTGGTGTGATGGTAAGTGACACATAAACAGCCCACTAAATGTTTCCACTGCTAGGACTAGAGCCTCCTCTCAAAACGAGTCAAGAGAAATAATCCTACAAGTGCAGGTTGGTAGATGTGGCATGACCTCGAAAGATTCTTGGAACATACTAGTTTCATCACGATGTTTTCCTTCGCCGTTTTTAAGTAACATTAACCACGTGACTTTGAAAAGAGCACGAAATACGAACGAACACTCTTGATGACCACCCGAAGACGATTTCAAAAAGAGAGTGTTGCGCGTTGGATTTGAACCAAGGGCTCGGGATCGGCAGTTGCTGTTCTCCTGACCAGACCAATTGTAACTTTGCCACTATGCCGGTTAAATGTTGATAATGATATGGGCTATATCTGGATCTCCGACCTTCAGTTGGAGTTCTATCAAGCCGAGGGTCCAGAGCATTTAACCGCTACCATAGTTATGCCACTGAATATAATTACTCAGTTCTTTATTCGAAATAATATCCAATGCTTACATTGTTTTAGGTAAATTTATCTCGAAACTAAGTTTATCAAAGTTAGTGGTACATTTTAATTCAAACAAAAATATTTTAATACCAAAAGCGTAATAAAACAAAAAGAAGAAATAATCTACTCGTATTTACGTAGACCGAATGATATGTATAAATTTTGAGAAAAATATTAAGAAACCCAAAAACAAAATAGGTAGTAGCAATTGGCCACTTTATCGATAAGGGCAATTTCTTCCAGTTATTGTGTCTACTGTCTTTTTTTTTTTTAAATTGGCGTAAACGACATGGTTTTTGGAAACTATCAGGATAGAATAATGAGAGCTCAGAGTGTTTTCCGTACTAAAAAAGATAATAAAACAAGCGTCTAAATCACGACCTTAATTGGAAGGCTATTTAATTTAAAAGTTTTAAAACAATGCAAATCTTCCCGCTAATTCCTCCGCTTGTTAAACTCCCAAATTTATTCAAATACCCTTATTGTTCATTTATAGGATTTGTTTTTTTGCTTCCTTTTAAATGGAGATTTATTTCGTTTTCAACAAAATTCTAAGGGAATTAATTTAACGTCGGGAGATCAGCCAGAATTGAGATGGCGGGAATAAAAAAAGAAGAGAAAAGTTAGTCTGTAGTTTAATTCTGTTCGCTATGGTGACTGGACTCTTTTGAGTCCGTCGAATTGGGAAATACCACACTTTTGCTTGTTATTTTACAGTCAAGCACCTCTGCTTTAATGTGCGAATATCAGATTGCACTGACTGGTTTGAAAGGAAATGTTTTCAAAGATGGATTACAAGGCAAAGAAAATTTATTTTTATCTGACCTGTCATTTCTCTGGACTCTACATCTAACTCTTAATGACGAGCACAAAGTACAGTGCTAGGCTGAGATTTGAACTCTTCATATTCAAACAGCTGCGTGGTATTGTACCATTATGGATAGACGTGTTGCTTAATATCACGACAAAGTGCACGATTAGAACACGTAAGCTCTCCGAAATATATCCGATAAAAACAAGATGATTGATGACGATTTATTTTGCGTATACTCTAATAGTCCAATGCTACGCGGCTACTTTACGTGCCGGTAACGCGAACTCGTAAGCTTTTCCCTTTACCTTACAAAAAAATGTTCAACGCTAAAGAAGATTTTTTCAAACTGTAATTCCGTTCACACTTGACCGCCATGTCAGCGATCAGATTTCACTTTGAAAATATCGTTCTATTATATCTTGAAAGCAAACGCAAAACACTTCGATATTTATAACATTGCTATGGATACCTGAACTTACAAACGACTATATAATTATAAATCGATATAGTACGTGGCGCGCGTGTTCAACAATACACCGCTAGTAACCCTTCATCAAGCTCCGTTGATGTCCACAAATAGAAATACAACCCGAGGGCGTCACACTTCACTACGTGCAGGAGTGCCCCAGGGGTATCTCACGTGACCATAGCTTTTCACATATCACCAATATCATTTGTCGTATAATTATTTTATAGCATAAAGTGATAAAAATGTCTAGGTTATCAAATGCGTAGCCTGAGTGGCTTCTTTATCGAACTGACCGTTGCCTGAAAAAGCGGCATCGTTTCATGGTTGATGTTCCAAAGACACGAAGATTGTATTTATGTGTAATGTTGCACGCCCTATGGGTTTCGGATATACTGATACCTTGTTTAAATTTATTATTCTGTACCTGTAACTTATACCTTTATCCCAGTAATAACGATAATTTTGATTTTGATTTTTTGAAGAAGTTTGACTCTCCTTTAGTGATAAAACCGTTTTTGCAGTGGTTGCAATTTTGATGTCTTCAAATCGAGAGTGAATCGTTTTTTTCTAGGTAAGCACCCTCCATCGTAGACTGCGTCGTTGCTTAACATCAGGCGAGATGGTGGTCAAGTATAAACCTCAAAAGTTTAAAAAAACGTTCCATGAAAGACGTCTTTCCAAGGGTGGATCCGTGGGGGTCACGGCTGGATCCTGGACCATGGGGTGGGTCCAGAACCTAGGTGAACCACTAATTAAAACGCACGCACGCACTTGTCGCACGGTCTTCTGACTTGGTTACGACTATGTGACCCCCCTGGCGCCAAGACGAGATCCTGGATGTGCCCTTGCGTCTTTCATTATGGCCTAAACTCTCTCTTTGGGAGAGAAAGCCCTGAGTCCCATGTGGAGACATAAAGTAAGCTGATTTTGCTATAAAGTTAAATACTAACTCATGTTTTTCTATTTCAGGTAAGAGAAGCGGAAAGTCTACAAGCCGTGCGCAGCTAATATTGCAGTAAGACGCTGTAAGTGGGAACTCCGCGGGTTTTCGCAAAATAGAGCAACGAAAATACTTTAAAGCTTAATAAACTTCCCAGCACTGAAAAGTTGGGAAAAACATCTGGAAATTGTAGCGAATGAGTTGAAAATGTGGAGGACCGGTGGAATTGTGAAGCGGTGGTTTGTAAGCCAGGTGCACACTGCAGGTAGCTTAAAACCTGAAGGAATTCACGTAGAAGAGTCAATGGATTAGTGATTGAATCCTTCTTAAATAATAACTGTGAAAGTTAGTGCGTTTTTTAATGTATCTATGTTTGGTACTCTTTCAAGCAAAACCAATTCAAGCTACTGGATGAAATTTGGTATATATTTGGTGCATAATACTTTGTAGATAACGGTCTAGATAGTCTAGAATATCACTTGTTTATTTGTTTATGTAATTTATTTTATTTGTTTGATTTGATTTAGTCGAGAGTGTTCTTAGCTATGTTTCATGAATTTCGGTCCAAGATGGCCGCTGCCACAAAATGGCGGATTGTGTATTTTTACGATTTATTCAATATGGTTACCAAAATAAGGCAATTTTAGCACAAATTTCAAATCCTAGATGGCTGCAACCACAAGGATTTTTTTTTTTTTACTATAATTCGCTTGTAATAGATTGACTGCAAGAGTGCCCCGCTGTTTTACCCGTGTAATTCCCATTTCGTTGATTTCCCCACAATAAAAAGTAGCTTATTGCTATTCAAGTATAAACAACTACATAATCCAACTAACTCTCTGCCAAATTTCAACCCGATCCGTTCAGTAGTTCCGACGTGATAGAGCAGCAAACATCTAAACATCCAAACTTTGACATTTATAATATTAGCAGGATTGAAAGTGCCTGTCGTTTGCATGAACTATAGTAGTGTAGGCTTAGCTTTATTTAACTGACCGCTGAAGGGCTATCAGCAATCTTAGATATCATCCACCGTGAATAGATGCGAAGGCTGAACGTGGGCCGAACTGTGAGCGGATAGCGGACTTTTATAGTTAATTACTTATTACTCACTAGTCACGGCTAGTCAAATCGGGAAAACGGCGACTGCCGAACCGGAGCCCCGGGTTCAAATGCCACGCGCACCACTGGATATGCAAAGTCATGTGCGTAATGCCGCTAGCTTAAAACGGTGAAGGAAAACATCGTGAGGAAACTGACATATGTACAAATCTTTCGAGGTCATGTGTGGATTACACCCGCACTAAGCCAGCGTGGTGGATTATGGCTTTGACTCTCTCCTTACGAGAGAAGGCTCCGAGCCCCAGCAGTGGGATGTTTATGCTGAAAAAACGAACAACGATTTCAGTTTTAAAATCAACTTACACACAACTTATTTGTGGATTGGCCTTGTGTATCATCAATTATCTTATTATCAACTAGATGCCCGCCCCGGCTTCGCCCGTGGTATATTATATAGCACTCATCGGGATCCCGTACATATCCAACGGTGAAAGAATTACTGAAATCGGTTCACTCATTCCTGAGAATATCGATTTCAAACAAAAAACCTCTTCAGCAACCTGCTACGCCACCTGTCGGAAATTGGTCGTACCAACTCAGATAAAGAAAAAAAAATTAGCAAAGGTTTATATTCAAGGCACAGATTACTGAAATTCAATGACGCAATCTTTGACACATGCTGTCATGTGTCAAAGATTCAAAGCACGAAACGTACGAAAACTCTCAAAAGGGGAATATTTTTTCCCGATTTTACATTCTTGTTTCATGCTCCGCTTCAATTATTAGTAGAGTTATTTTCTATAGCCTAAAGCCTTCCTCGATAAATGGACTATCCAATAGAAAAATAATCTTTCAATTCGGACCAGTACTTCCCGAGATCCTAGCGTTCAAGCAAACAAACAAACAAACAAACTCTTCAGCTTTATAATATTAGTATAGATTATCATCATCAATGTTGATAATTGATAGTAGTTAAGCCTGCCTGCAGAGTCGTAGACAATTTGTCGTTTACGAGTTAATCGTATGTATGTTGATGATCTGTGTATTCTCTCGTCTCCCGGTTGCCTGGAAGAGATCGCTGAAACCGATAAACTCACAACCTTGCTTCGATGTTTTAGATTTTTTGTCGATAATAATAGGTTTGCTCTTTTTTTACAGCGACCACGCATTCATCCATAACTTATGTTTCTATGTATTTATTATGATTTTTTTAATAAACTACTGCATTTAAAGTTAAAGTTGCTGTACAAAAGGATCTAGGCGTAAAGATCCTACAAATATTATAAATGTCAATGTATGAATATTTGGATGTTTGTTGCTCAATCACATCGTAACGTATGAAGGGATCGGTCTGAAATTTGGAATACAGGTAGATTATAGTCTGGAAGAACACATAAGCTTATCCCGGTAAAATAACTACGCGAGTAACACCGCGGGGAGTTGCTAGTATTATTATAAACGCGAAAGTTTGTAAGACTGTACTCTTATGTTTGTTACTCTTTCACGCAAAAACTACTGAAGGGGTTCGAACGAAATTTTGTACATAGATAGATAATGATCTGGAATAAAGCATAGGCTATTTTTTATCCCGAAAAAATAACAAGATCGAGAACTACGCGCGTGAAACCGCAGGCCTTTGCTTGTACATAATATTTATAATTATTAGAACCCCGCGGATTTCTCGGTTCAATTATTTTGCCAGCGTAAAAAAAGGCTATGTCCATGTTCCAGACTACTCTATACATATATGTAAGCACCAAATTTTATTCATTTTTTTTAATTATAATTCATTTATTCACAGTAAGAAGTTTTTTACATATTTAAATATTTGTCACTTCGAAAATAATACAATTATAATACTATGAAACAATACAATTAAACATTGAAATTGATTTATTAATTCGTTAACATTTCCGCTGCGTCTATGTAATTATGTATGTGTGTTTGCGAGATTCCTTCAAATTCAAATTCAAAACTTTATTTGCCACTAAATGTACATTATGATCTTACAATAATAATCGGTATAGTAACATACAACTTAGTCGCCCTTTACGGGGCATTGCAAATGTTACAAAAGCGTACAGTAAGTACGTTACTGTCGTTCTTACTGGAAAGAAAGGCGTAATAAAAAAGTATTCGTATGTATTACGCAAACCTTCGCATGTAAGAACATTACCAGGATTTTCGTTTTAAACGCCCGAATTCCTGGTTCCGTGAAATAACTTGTCCCGTGTCCCGGGCGCCGAGATAAGATGTCCGGGACAGACTGACGGACAATGGGACAGAGGGACCCGTTGTCCCGGGAACGGGAAACATACGGGACTGTTCTGACAAATTTATTTACAATGCATCGCATGGTTTTCTTTTGCGGTTTTGTTTATGCTACGGAGTCGAGTTCAATCAGAAATACAAGTACGTAAATATTACACCTTTACTGGTTATTCTACCGACAATAAATTATGAAATGAAATTTATTCGGTTCAAGAGCACTATTACTTAAAAAACAGATTAATATCTACTTATTCATAAACACAAAGATATTTAAACAAATGTACGTATCTTTAATGCTTTTTAACCGACTGTAAAAAAGAACGTGGTTCGGTTTTACATATGTTTTTTATAGATAATACTTTTATTTTGGTAAATAATAAGTACTTCAGTCCGATCTATGGAAAATGGTGTAACAGTTTTTGAAATATCATTAAAAACGTTCGGTTACTTATATCTGGATGATGTATTATTTTTTCTAGATTTTTGTAAAATTTACCATTTTCCCAAAACAATTGAAACTTAGTCGACTGTCGTCTGAGTTTAATTTTAATTCGAAGTCGGTTTTGGTTCTTTTCGAATAAAATTAATTAAATTTTTGTGTCGTTTTCAGTGTCAAGTTAAAATCTTTCTTTTAGATTTTTGACATAGAAAATAATCAGGACGTCAACTCTCTTTCTACGAACAACGTAATTAAGAAATAAACTCGCGTCTTTTCTACTCCAGTTCTACTTCGTTTCGATCGAACGTTGTTTGACGTTTAAATGTTCTAAGCTTACTATAATTAGAGTAATTAAATGTTCTAAGCCTACTCTAATTAGAGTACTTAAATGTTCTAAGCCTACTCTAATTAGAGTAATTAAATGTTCTAAGCCTACTCTAATTAGAGTAATTAAATGTTCTAAGCCTACTCTAATTAGAGTAATTAAATGTTCTAAGCCTACTCTAATTAGAGTAATTAAATGTTCTAAGCCTACTCTAATTAGAGTAATTAAATGTTCTAAGCCTACTCTAATTAGAGTAATTAAATGTTCTAAGCCTACTCTAATTAGAGTAATTAAATGTTCTAAGGCTACTCTAATTAGAGTAATTAAATGTTCTAAGCCTACTCTAATTAGAGTAATTAAATGTTCTAAGCCTACGCTAAGCAGAGTAGGCTTAGAACATTTAAACGTACGAAACGACGGATCGAAGTAGAACCGGAGTAGGAAAGTCGCGAGTTTATTTCGAAATTGCGTTTTTCGTAGAAAAACGTCGTTTTCGTAGACGTCCAGATCTCACGGTTCCGTCCGTGAAAGCACCCCGTATAAACCCATCGCAGGCTTTCCATGAGAGACGCCTGCTGCGAATTTTGATGGCAATGGGGTGCAAAATTGCATTTAACCCTGCGGCGTGACACGCCCCTGTCTGCTCTGAAACAGCGTGACATTTTCTATAAACGTCATGCCGTGGTCAGAGTGAAACGAATAACCGTGTATCATTTTGTTAAAACTATTCATACAAGTACAAGATTCTCAATGAAAGATTTATAAGTGTATATCGTATCAATACACTTAAAAATATAATACGTAGTGTATAATATAGATATTCATTCCAACGTTTCCTTGAAATGTCACGCCGTAGTGTAGTGTATTATACGCAGTAATCAAACATTTATTGCTGCATTATGTTACAGATAGTCAGGATAACAAGAACAGATAAATAATAAATTGAGTTGTAGCACAACGTACTTACTCCATTTGGGCATTGCAATTTAAAAAGAATAATCTTTTAAATTAAATTAGCATTTACAATTAATGCCGATAGAAGTGAAAATATACAATTTAATTTTTTAGTATTAAATAGCACTAATGTTATACAATATTTATAGATCCAGATATAGTACTCATTCATTCATTTATAGATCATGCTGTGCTTTGTCTCAACGATAAATACTTTTAACAAGAACAGATTAAGAACAATTAGTTTAATAAGCATTGTAATTTTGTAATTTATCAACACAAAGCCAAGTTAAATAAATAGATACTCACAAGATTTCGCAAAAAGCGTCTAACACGTACTTCGCTCCTGTTACATTTGCATGTTAGTGACGCCAGCCGACTTGACTTTTCCATCCCAAAAAGTGATCGCTTCAAAAACTATTTAAACACAATAAAATTGTAAAAATAGTGATATTTTTCATTACAATTGTAATAAATTAAATACATGTATTATAATGTTTTACACTCATCTGTAGGATAATTATTATCGTCCAATAGAATGTTCAGTTTTAACTTTTTAAAAATGTATACGTTTTGTGTGCCTTTTTTGTTTATTACCCGGCTGAAAGAAGGTTATGGTTTTCGCGCGTATCTTGTATGTTTGTAAAAAAAATTATTCTCACTTTCAAACGGCTGGATGGAATTTGACAATTAGAATATGACGTTAGATTCGTCTCAATCACCCAAAAGTGTCCTTAGATGGGATTTTAGTACAGTTAGGATTTTTAAATTAAAGTTATCAAAATCGACGTGTAATTTGTACATTTATTAATAAATAACTTTGACAGTCATTTTTGTTCCTACAAGGTTACGCTAAACGCCAGTACTAAGTCAAACAGGCACTAGTGAAGTGCTACCAGGGTGTTATGGCTCATGGCCAAAATGAGAACTAACGCCGCGGCCAAGCCACAAAGGATTGCCAATACCCCATTTCCAAATTCCAAAAATTTAAAGGAAAAATCAATGGGCAATTTCCCACAAATTCCCCTCATAAGTGAAAACTGGCTTTGAGGATGAATCGCTATGATGATGAGAATTTTATTATGTTCAACATCTTGATAAAATTTATGGAGAACATAACACATCAAAAAGATTTGAAGAATTGGTTTTGTTTTTAGCATTAATTTATATTTATTTGCGTTTCATTATTGTAGTTCCAAATATTTTCGTCGTAATAGAGTTTATCTAAACTCCCCCAAACCAAAGGAGATTTTGTTGTGGGGTAACCCTGATCGACACCCAAACCTCCCTGACAACGTCATCCAAATGCCAAATAAGCCTTGTGCAGTAATAGTTAGTTCTACAAAGTAACAATAATCCACAGATTAAGTAAGTGTCTCAGAATGTGTAGTTACCTAGTGACACAGTTTGAGCGACAGTTAGTTCCCGGCTTCATTACCCGCCAGTGTTCCGGCGACCGGGCCTCCCCCAGGGTCTGACCATTGATTGCTTCGCCTCACCTCGCCTCTGCATCCTTTTGTATACCGCTTGAATAGCTCACACTTGATCAGTTCGGTCCCTAGAGACCGCGGTCTTAGATTATGTATGAGAGAGCTTTGAACTTGGCGTCTTTGCACAAACACCTCTGGGTATTTTTCCCAATGCATATGTATGAGTTTGTTATCGCCACTGGTTCTAACGGTGAAGGAAAATGTAGTAAGGAAACCGGCGTGTTTCAAGAAATACATCTGACAGAAGACAAGTGTTGACCTCCAATCCGCAAGCTTATTTTTATTGACGGGCTAAATATAATGTCATCTTTTTTTAACCCAGTCATCACCCTAATCGACCATACCATTGACTATCTCCTTGTAAGGAATAACCCGAGTCTCAGCACTGGAAACATAATTATAATGGCTGCTAGAGTAGCTTCTAGAACAACGATGCTCGTCCTTCTTGTTCTAACCGATACTAGCCCTTCGTATGTCGTCACTCCATCCAGCCCTACATTACGTTTTTGATTCACGGTCTCTAGTATATAAACTCGTTTACCGCAACGGATATCGGTTCTGTGACTGTGGAAAGAGCTATATTTGGGATTTCTCTGAAGGATTAAACCATTTATCAAAGAACTAAGGTCGCGGACATACCGAGAACTGAGGCCAAAGCTTATCGCTTATCGCATTAGTCAGCTCAATTACTACTACTTGTTGTAGTCCCCTGTCGTATATATGACAGGGGATCCCTGTATTCGTCCACTGCTGGACATAAGCCTCTCCTATAATACGCTACTCAGCCCAATCCTCGATCTTACCTCTTCAACCTCCATTATTTAGATATGTATCAAATGTAATTTAATAAAATGAAAATACATTATGATTTTGGTTCTGTAGTTGCTTCGCTTGTATTCCGCTGAGCATCGTTTTGCATTCCCTATAAATATGAGTAGTTCACTTGCACTCTCTAGAGACAGCGATTTTCCATTTTGTTTTAACTTAGAGAGCTTTGAACTCGATTCGAATATCTTTTGCTTTGAGTATGTCTCATGTTTACCGCTTCTAGTATGCTTTAAGGTATGCTCTATTGTAGGTAAAATTACAATGATGAATATAGATAGTATGGGGCTGCACCTTCCGCACTAGCCGAAGAGTCTGTAAGTATAAATAGTAAGTAGCAAGGCTTTTTTGACAATTCTTTTTGAGGGCACGATAATTCTCGAACGTTGCAAGATGGTTTTAGTATTATTATTTTTTATTTTTTTTTTAACCATAATAGGTTTGCACTTGACCACCATCTCGCCTGATGTTAAGCGATGATGAGATCTACGATGGATCGTGCTTAAATTAACGTGGTTGTTACATATATTTAATTTACCTATACGGTAAACTCGCGTGCCAAACGGAGAGCCATCGCGCGCGTGCACTCTCCTTGAAAAAGATCGCCGGACGCGACCGAAACTCGAGTCGGATTGACCGCCCATGTTACACGTGAGTTTCCCGGTAACCCAATTAAATTTGTAAGTTGATAATTTATTGGAAAACTCCGTGTGCCACCGGTGCGTCTTTGGGAACAAAATTACTTAAATAATTATTGTAAACACATTCTTTACGACATCGAACCATCCTGACTTAGATAGAACATAGATACGTTTCAATTCATCACACAAACATTCGTCTTGGAATCGTCAAAGGTTTGTAGATATTTTTTAATAAACCCCTTCCCAAATGTTCCCACACGACGGCTAGGTGAGTCGTTACAGGTTCTGTGAGGGAAATGTCCTCAATAAACGGGACTGAACGAACGTGCGTACGCGTTCACCTGTGGTAACAAATAGTCTCGAGGAGAGGGTGACCACTTCGACACTCTTAGAGGAGACTTTCTTTAGCTATGTTGAGCACTTTTTGGTTGGAAAATTCTGATGGGTCCACGTTACCGACATGTTAATGTAGCGTCGGAGCTCGTTCAAAGCACGAGCCTGTCAAGTTCGACTTCTATAACCGACTTTAGTAAAGAAGAAGGTATGTTTTTTCTGTATGTATGGAACGCGATAGCTCCTGTGAATCGCTTTTGATGATTCTTTTTTTATTTGACAGATAATAGAGATACTTTAGAGGTGGCCCCAAATATAAGTGTTGCCGTAATTCGTGTGACAGTTTTTGAAATATCAACAAACAACTAAAATTTACTTATCTATACTATACGACGTGACATATTCGTAGATTGCACAAAACATATGAAATTTAGATAGATAACTCTTTATTGTGACACAAAAACCAGGAAAATACTTATAAACTAGCGCCACAAATGACTGTCTTATTGCTGAGAGCAATCTCTTCCAGGCAAACAGCAATTTAGTCGAGTGTTCGGGTTTAATTTTAAACTGATGTCGGTTTTTATTTTTCATAGAGAAAATTGAATTGTCAACCTCATACTGTCTAAGTTGTCCAATATTCTAGTGCTCGTTGGTCACCCTAGCAGGAGGTCGACATTGACATAGGCTCGCCCGCCATCCCCTTTCTCTCGAGTAAATAATTGTTATCTGTTGGTTGAATATCGTTTTCGTAAGGTTTTTCTTCGAGATAACGTACCTGAATGATTGTATTATTCTTTTACCCCTCTTTCGGGGAACATTGAATATTTTTTACCCGTGTTTTCAGAGTTTTAAGATAACATTGGGGGAGGTCTGATTTATTTTAGTTGGCAATTTTGGGTTTGTTTTTACGAATATTAGTGTAAATATTATTTTGTTAGCATTTATTATTTTGTCAAGACGTCAACATAAACCCAAAATAATATCTAGTCAACAAGTGCTTTTTAGGTCGATTTTTTTTCGAATTCTCCTATCAATAAGTAATTGAGGTGTCATTCGAGTCGATATGAAATCTAGATAGTTTTTGAGAAAATGCTAAGCGCGCGCGTAAAAATTGCAATAGTTACTTTGGTAGTGGTAGGACTCCTAGCAGAGTCCGCCTGGGGAAATATCACACCTTTGCCAGTTATTCTGCTGCCAAGCAGTAATGTGCAAACATTACTGCGTTCCATTTTGAAGTATCATCTGTACCAAACAAAACTAGAATCATAAAAATATATTCACAGTCATTGGAGCAGGCTGTCCAATAACCGAACTGAGAACCTTCCCCTTTTATAAAGTTGGTTAAATAGCCGTCTGAAGTGTCCTTGCTCTAGTCGTCGTACCTAGCATGCTAGCAACAGTACCACGCTGAATGGCAGTGCTTTACAAACACATTTTACCTACTCCTAATCTATAATAATACACATATTCGTACTAACTCACTGTTTCATTGGAACAGTGGTTTCACAAAAAATATAGTCGAGTAATTTAAACACTTCGAGAAGCCTATATAGTAAGCCTATACAGTGATACAGTTAGTGTTATGTATCGTAGTGCCAGCTTTGATACGGTTAGTGTTGTGTGTCGTGGTGGCAAGTTTGTGAAGCCCGGTGATACGGTTAATGTTGTGCGTCGTGGTGGCAAGTTTGTGAAGCCTGGTGAGACGGTTAATGTTGTGCGTCGTGGTGGCAAGTTTGAGAAGCCTGGTGATACGGTTAGTGTTATGTGTCGTGGTGGAAAGTTTGAGAAGGCTGGTGATACGGTTAGTGTTGTATGTCGTGGTGGTAAGTTTGTGAAGCCTGGTGAGACGGTTAATGTTGTGCGTCGTGGTGGCAAGTTTGAGAAGCCTGGTGAGACGGTTAATGTTGTGCGTCGTGGTGGCAAGTTTGTGAAGCCTGGTGAGACGGTTAATGTTGTGCGTCGTGATGGCAAGTTTGAGAAGCCTGGTGAGACGGTTAATGTTGTGCGTCGTGGTGGTAAGTTTGTGAAGCCTGGTGAGACGGTTAATGTTGTGCGTCGTGGTGGCAACTTTGAGAAGCCTGGTGATACGGTTAGTGTTGTGTGTCGTGGTGCCAGCTTTCAAAAACCTGGTGATACGGTTAGTGTTGTGTGTCGTTGTGGCAAGTTTGACAAGCCTGGTGATACGGTTAGTGTTGTGTCGTGGTGGCAACTTTGAGAAGCCTGGTGATACGTTTAGTGTTGTGTGTCGTGGTGCCAGCATTAAAAAACCTGGTGATAGGGTTAGTGTTGTGTGTCGTGGTGGCAAGTCTGAGAAGCCTAGTGATACGGTTAGTGTTGTGTGTCGTGGTGGAAAGTTTGAGACGGCTGGTAATACGGGTAGTGTTGTGTCGTGGTGGCAACTTTGAGAAGCCTGGTGATACGGTTAGTGTTGTGTGTCGTGGTGCCAGCTTTCAAAAACCTGGTGATACGGTTAGTGTTGTGTGTCGTTGTGGCAAGTTTGACAAAACTGGTGATACGGTTAGTGTTGTGTGTCGTGGTGGTAAGTTTGAGAAGGCTAGTAATACGGTTAGTGTTGTGTCGTGGTGGCAACTTTGAGAAGCCTGGTGATACGTTTAGTGTTGTCTGTCGTGGTGCCAGCATTAAAAAACCTGGTGATAGGGTTAGTGTTCTGTGTCGTGGTGGAAAGTTTGAGAAGGCTGGTGATACGGTTAGTGTTCTGTGTCGTGGTGGAAAGTTTGAGAAGGCTGGTGATACGGTTAGTGTTGTGTGTCGTGGTGGCAACTTTTAGAAGCCTGGTGATTTGTTCAGTCTTCTGGTGACCATGGCGGTTGTCACGCTGCCGAAACATTGAGGTTATTAAATGTTAGTTTTGATCGTGATTAAGGCCTGTAAATGTTTCCAAGTGTTTTATTATGTTGTGTTGAATTTGCAAAAGTTGATAAACCATAAAATAGTAAAGTGTCTGAGGTTAATTTTAAATTGAAGACGGTCTTGTTTGTTCGAAAATTGAAATTCATACTCACATAAGTACAAGTGAATTACACTTCAATTGTTTACAATAACTTCAACATTAAATAATTCCGATACTCTGTTTTTAATTATGATAAATTGAAAACTCGTTTGAGGAATTAATTGCGGTAAATATCCAATAAGTACTCATTAGCATCGTTATAACAAACTACATTGGTAGATTAATACCAAAGCTTTTAACTCGGCCGATTTCGTATTAAAATGGTGTTCGGAACTCCATTAAAATTACTGTTGTGTATGTCAAAACCAACCTAGCTTAGCATATCAAAAGTAACCCACTAAATGTTCCCACTACTGGAAATCGGGGTCTTCTCTCGCAAGGAGAGAGTCAATACCATAATCCACCCACTCTGGCCCAGTGCTGGTTTATGGATGACACATAACCTCGAAAGATTTTAGGTACATGTCGGTTTCCTCGCGATGTTTTCTGTGACCGTTCAAAATTAGCGGCATTACACACAGGACTTCGAAAAGACGTGGGATTTGAACCCGGGGCTCCGAATCGGTAGTTGCCGTCTCCCAACTTGACCAGCTGTCATTTACAGCTTAGCATAAGATGAGGCAATTCTTCATTTTGTAATATTTTTTATAAAAAGAAACATTGTCGCCACCCATGGCGAAGCTGAGAATTATATGGAACAGGTATATATTGCTTCTTGAAAACATTACAATTAATCAATTTGTCAAATATAACTCGTAACTTTTTCCAAATCACAGTTGATGTAAACGTAATATCAATGTTTGATAAAACTAAATCATTTCCCGAGGGCGATATGATATGCAGGATGAAACAAATGGGTCCGATCGGATGTTCGGAACGCTACGCTTTGGGGATCTCTATAGAGTCGATGAAACAGAGATACAAAAAACCGGAGGAATAATTTCTAATTTTTTTCAATTATCTTCCAGTAATGCAATCATTCTCCCAAATCCGTTTTTACAAGTACAATATGTAGGTTACAAAAACTTTTTAAAAAATTTAGCAAACGTATTTTTTACGTCTACTGGCGTAGTTGCGAGGCTAAATCACAATAATTGCCATTAACCTCAGTTGAAGTAGAATTCCTTATGTTTTCGTAACATTTAATTTGATATGGATCCTCTATTGATAAAAACAATAATACAATACAATAAAACAACAAATAATTAAAGTTTTGAATTCACTAACAAAGAGATTAAACTAGCTATAACTAGGGAATCGCGGGTACCCACCCGCGATTCCCTGTGGAACTTAAAATTTTTCAGGAAAATAAACCTATTTATTATTCCAGATTATTATAATCTGTCTAAGTATCAAAGCAAAATATTTCGTTGTTATAACTTTATTAAGCAAGAACCATCAAAAGCATCCGTAAACCGATGAACTGAACTATGCGACGACTCGTCGTACGTCGTCGTTTACAAAGAGCCTCATGACACTTCTCTCAAATGAAGTCAAGGCTTGCAGTTAGTATGTAGTTGACCCACTCTTCTACCGCCTAATTAAATCGGCTTTGCCTTTATTTTGGCGTGACAACGTCTAATAAATCGATGAACGCCGGCTGCATGCGCGAAAAAGTGTCGCGTTATGTCCCATTACCCTCCTTGTCCCGTTACGCTTATTGTACGCTTGCGCCACATCTATTTCATCAATGTTTTGTTATGACGTTGTCACGATGAACTATCGTCCGTAAATCAATCGACTTTACAGACAACCAATTTTATTCTATTACTGCCTCTATAACATTAAGCGAAGAAAAAAGAGCGCACTATCAAAGCTAAGACTAAATTTTATAAAAACTAAACTAAATCTTTAAAACCTAATTACACTTGGCAAAAATTTGTGACAGAAGCATATTTAGACGCAAGTAGTCGACTGAATACAAGAGCTAGTTTAAAAACAAGTCACGATTCAAAATGTTCTATCTATCCATCAATCTTGGTGTCGGTTTGATCTGCTCTATAGAGATACCTGATTCAGTAGTCAGGTCGTGTCTCACTACGCAGTGTTCTCCACTCGATGTCATCCATCACGCGAAAGGAAAACACGCCGTTTATCGAGACGCAAGATTGAAGGCATGTTGATAGCGATATCAATATACTACTAACTAATATACTACATCAACTTGATTACTTATAAGGATGGATGAAAGAACAATCCTGTCCAAGTTGTGCGCTTTTTCTCTCATGTTTCGACAGTGTCGCGAATACAATTGTTTTTACAACCAAAAAAGTCCAACGCACCTGTAGAAGTTTTCACTCTAATAAATTTAATTATCTCCGAAAGTACAAATACCTACTTTAATTTAAAATTAAACTATCAGCGTTGGGCTTTTGGCTCCACTAAATTTCATGTTTGTGAAATGTACGATGACGTCATTCAGGTAAGGTAAACAAACTTTACTTTTTTCATGATGTTTCAAAAACAACCGCGCCGAATTTGGTCAACATGGGAACTGATGGGAACCTCTGAATTATTTTACCTACCAAAGAAAAAAAAAATCTTCAAAATCGATTCACTATTGACGGATTTTTTATATAAATATATATTGATGGACAAATAAATATTCGCACACAACACTAGAGATAGGTCGTTGACAGTATTTCCGTCAATATAATTTAACAGCTTTTGGTCGATTATCAACAGGTTGAAAAAACATTTAATTATTAGGTTTTTCAATAAGGCTGCTCAACATAATGTAGTAACATTAACGCTTTTAACTACACAACACCATCTGAGTCCAAACTAAGCAAAGCTTGTAATATATCATAATTAAATATAACAATTATCACGTAACATTCATACAAAAAATGTACAATCGAAGTGAGAACCTCCTGCTTTTTTGAAGTGGGTTAAAAATACTTTTAAATACTTCAAAAACATAATTTATAACCTTAAAATAAAGTTGCAAACAAAATACAAATAACATTTGTAAATGTTTGTATGTGTTTGTAATGTAACATATGTAAACATATGTACCTGTCTGACATTAAACACAAAACTGCTCGCATTCAATGTGTCAGTCTTAGCCCTCTCATTCATAATTCAATAAGAACGACAGAGACAGAAACGAGTACCGATCGTAACAGTCAAATCCCAGGACATTGTCAAGTCTTATTTGAATATCTTTACGTCTGTGTCTTTGCATATAAGTTCCTTCTAACTTCGAAGGTCCTACAAAGTCTGTTCATGAATTACGAAGCACCTATCCGGCATATAAAGACTGTTGTAGACGGAAAACTGACTACCTTTTTTTTTTACTTAACCTCAACTGTCCCACTGCTGGGCAAAGGTCTCCCCCAATTCCCTCCACTTTATCCGGTCCTGAGCTGCCATCGTCCAATCATTTTTAAACGCTCCGAGCTCGTCCTTCCACCGCGTTGGAGGACGACCCTGGGGTCGACTGGCCGATGGCGTCCACTCCGTAGAAACTCTGGCCCACCGATCGGGGTGCATTCTGGCCACATGACCCGCCCACTCCCATTTCAGCTTGGCAGACCTATACCCTACGTCTGTTACACCTGTAAATGGAACGTAGTATGGTGTTGCGAACATGGTCTTGTCTTTAATACCTAAAATACTACGTTCCATTGCTCGTTGACAAACTCCGAGGCGGAACTTCTGAGCTTTAGTTAAAGACCAAGTCTGTGCACCGTAGGTTAGGATGGGCAAGATACATGTGTCGAGCAGTTTGCGCTTTAGGGAGATCGGAAGTTCTCCCCTTCATTAGCTCTTTCATGGACCAGTAGCTCTTCCAGGCGTTGTCTATTCGACGACTGATCTCCTTATCTTGCCTGTCATCGAAAGAAACTATCTGGCCCAAGTAAGTGTGCTCATTGACATAAAGTATTGCTTGCCCATCTACCTCGAGCCTACGTTTTGTGCTATTAGTCATTAGTTGTGTTTTTGACCAGTTCATCAGAAGTCCCACCTCTCGGCTAGCCCTGCTCAGATCTTGGAGCATGAGCTGTAGTTGTGATGCTGATGTGGCAAAGAGAACAATGTTGTCGGCAAACCTGAGATTTGTTAGAAATTTGCCTCCGACATTGATGCCGTTTGTGGCCCAAGATGCTGCCAGTGTTTTGAAAACCTCTTCGAGAGTGCTTGTAAATAATTTTGGGGGAGAGTGGATCGCCTTGTATAACACCTTTGGATATTTTAAATGGTGGGCCGGAAGACTGTAGTTTTATGTAAGCGGTACTGTGATTATAAATGATTTTGAGGAGATCTATGTAAGTTGGCTCTACGATTTGTTTTAGGAGAGATGAAAATATGGCAGTGTGCGTCAGGCTATCGAAAGCTTTCGCATAATCCACAAAAGCTAGATATAGTGGTTTCTTGTACTCTTTATGTTTCTCTATTATTTGATTTAGTGTGTGGAGATGATAAGTCGTAGAGAAACATGGGCGAAATCCAGCTTGTTCTGGCGGTTGGTGTCTGTCGAGTGTCCCAGCTATGCGGTTTTGCATGATTTTGATAAATAATTTGTAAATGTGAGATACTAAGCTTATTGGTCTATAGTTATTTATGTTGGAAGTGTCACCCTTTTTATGTAGAAGAAGAATGTTGGAATGACACATATGTTGGGGAATTTGACCGGTATCTAAAATAGAATTAAATAAGTTTGTGAGTGGGGGTATTAATGTCTTAGATCCAATTTTCAGCTCTTCCGTAGTCACTTCATCTTCACCAGGGCGCAGGACTACCTAGTTCTTAGATTTTTTTTTAGTTAATTGGATAACGGGACACTCACGTATCGTCCGGTGGCCTTTTTCAAGGAGAGTGCACGCGCGCTGGCGGCCCGTTTGAGTAGGTTTCTATCCCGCTTGGGAAAATATCATACACTTGCCAGTTATACCACCGCCAAGCAGTAATACGGAAACACTAATGTTTGATGATGATCTACAGGTTTAAATTAGTAATGTACTTTATTTATATTTAACAATGTTGTGTTTTGGAAAAAATAAAATATTTATTTATTTACTCAGGTATTTGTTCCCAGATCTCTGAAGGTCTGGTCTATGTTATTTACATGATTAAAAATAAGTCATCTTAGTCGTATGATGACTTGAATTTTATTATTTTTATATTAGAGATTTGAACTATTAACATTCATGATCAAACAGTTGCGTTGTTAATGTAACAGAATCCACAGACAACATCTCTATGTATAAAAATGTTATGTTGGTTTGTGTACGTTTCAAAAACTCAAAAAAGTTCTGCACCGATATCGAGCTGAAATTTTAGAATGATATAAAATCCGCATCAAGGATTGTTTTTATCTAATTTTTGCATTATAATGTGCGACAGCGAAGCGTGACAGGGTACAGCTAGTTATTGATAATATAATTGTCTGTGGTAGTTGTGTGCTGGCAACACTATCAGCACACTTCCGGCTGGTCCAGTCATACCGTTGTAAAACCTTTAAAATTAGTGCACAAATAAAGTGAATTTGTTAAACATACAGTCTTACTTTTATTGCTAACAGCGTAGTGAACATATTAGTTCAGATTTTAGTTCCGTTGCTCTTCGCGCAGTCATAGAATCTATACTAATATTATAAAGCTGAAAAGTTTGTTTGTTTGTACGCTAGGATCTCGGGAAGTAATGGTCCGAATTGAAAGATTATTTTTCTATTGGATAGTTCATTTATCGAGGAAGGCTATAGGCTATAGAACATAACGCTACTATCAATAGACGCGGAGCATGAATCAAGAATGTAACAAAAACGGGGAAAAATATTCCTTTTTGAGAGTTTTCGTACCGTGCTTTGCACATGACAGCATCTGTCTAAGATTGCGTCATTGAATATAAAACTTTGCTAATCAAATTTGTTTCTAAATCTGAGTTGCTACGACCAATTTCCGACAGGTGGCGTAGCAGGTAGCTGAAGAGGATTTTTGTTTAAATGCGATATTCTCAGGAATGACTGAACCGATTTCAGTCATTCTTTCACCGTTGGATATGTACCTACGGGAACCCGATGAGTGCTATATAATGTACCACGGGCGAAGCCGGGGCTAGTAGATAATATAGACCAAAGAGTTTGCATTTACTACTCTCATCTAATATATAGACAGATATATGGCGCAGTGTAGCGCGCGGGGTTGGCACAATGTCGTTTTTGGCGGCAATTACGTCTCCATAAACAACTAGTTTAGTTAGTCGGCAGACTCCCAGGTGTATTCTCACTGTGAGTTTTATATTTATTTCTCTCTGGGCCGCTGTCCGAGCAGTCAAAGTCTGTAGCTACCGGTGGCCTTGAGCTTTGACATGAAGTAGCTGAGAAGTAGACAGCGACAAATTGCTACATAGACCACAGACCCGTGAACAAAATTTATGGGTTAAATGAACCACCAGGAGACCTATGTAGGATGATAGAAGGCTATAAAATAGTAAGATTGGACACTATGACGTCACTTAAAAGCTGTCCAACTGAGGGCAGGTGAAGGTTGTGGGTTGCAAATCTCCATTTCTCCTTGTCACATGATTTTTGTACTGCATTGTGGAATAATCGATAAGGAGAGGTAATGAAACAACAACAAAAATTAATTGTTATTTTCCAGATGGTTCTCACCAATTAAATTAGTTATAATTAGTTTTAGTAGTAATTAAAAAAGTAATTAGTTTCCAAAGTAATCTTTCAAATTCTGAGTTATAAGTTTTCACTTCTATCGATAGATCCTATGACTACCAATTTTTTTTTGTGATTCATTTTGCACAGGAGAGATAGTCCAGAGTCAGCGCCGGCCTTCAGCTGTAACACCGAGTAGCAGAGGTGTAAACAGCGACAAACTACTCCACTCAGATATTTAAGAACCCGACTCCAGTGTGGCCGCAGATGTAGCGAATAGATGATGAGATTTTACCTCGGGACACAGTGTAATTCGACTTTGTATGCTGCATTCGAAAAATAATGTTTTGTCCAGAAAAATAAGTCAATTTTGGACGCTGAGCTGCCGTGTAGCGGCATAGATATACGATTCACAATCATCAGGTCATAGATAAAATATAAGAATAGATGTTTTATCTCTATGCCCTGCAATTTGTCTAGAAATACTGCCCTTCCAACTGGAATATTATGATGGATTCCATTAATGCTTGTCAGTAGAATAACTGGCAAAAGGTGTGGTTATCCTAGGCGGACTCTACAAAGAGATGTACCACTAGAAAAAAAAGTTTCAACAAATAAACTCGCGGCATCTAACCCGCTGATATCGGCACACTCGGTTTTGCCGTTAACTTTCTGACGAGGCATGGAGTGCAGTGTAGGGCCCTACACACTACACGTCACACTACACACTCCACGGCAGCCAGTCGAGTGTCGAGTGTCGCTCGGGGTGCAAGTGGGCCTATAGCCAATAACAATAACGACACACTAACGAACTGCGACAAATATTATCTATGCTATACAAAATACAGTATATCTATGCTATACAAAATACAGTATATCTATGCTATACAAAATTGAAGTGTTTCAAAAACCGGGTAGCTTCAAAAACCGATTAAAAAAGGTGGCTTATCGATCAAACTTTTTATAGTTACAGCGAGTTTTTATATAGTGATGGCAAACTCACAATAAAGTTGTAAAAAATTTACATTGTTCATTACAATTGTAATAAGTACATATATTTTAATTTGTGACACTTATTTGTACGATACCTATTATCGTACAATATAAAGTTCAATTTAAACTTTAAAAATGTATACTCTTTGTATACTCTTATCTTGTTTTTTTATAAAATTGACGAGTAAATTGTACATTTATCAATAAAGAACTTTGACTTTGACTTTGCTTGTAATTCTAAAAGAACATCATTCAGTAACGAAATGCGTACAGAATATCTATACACATAAATAAAGTTGAAGTGTATGTGTGAATTTATACCTAGATTAGATTAGATTTATTTATTGATCTTATAACGTATAGTTACACTGGCCAAGTCACAGATACAATAAAGTTAACTTTGTAATCGATGAAAAAACAAACAAATGAAGTAGTATTATTCAATTAGAGAAAAATATAAATGACAAACCACAACTTATCAATGTTACAACAGCAGAGCTCGGTACACAGATATTTCAAATAAAGACAATGAAGTTAAAATAATCAATTCCAGGTGAGAATAATCCAGATGTAAAAAGAGCACAATCATAATATTAAATAAAAAAACCTTACAAACATTATTTCTATGAAAATTGATGAACATCTCTTAATAAGAAAAACCTAGATAATAGGCGTGACGACAGGTCCCTCAATTATATTAAATTATTTGATATAATGACAGTATTTAAATAGAATAAAACATGTACCAATTTTATTTTGATATTTTTTTAGTATAACTTACTTTATGATCGTTCAAAGCTGGATGAGCAAGGCCATTTTAAAAGTACTAAGTTATTAGAAAATTTATTTACCATTGGATAACCCATTCAGTTTCAAGTTACTTTATACTTATGAAGCCAGTTTCCTAAACGCAATATTTAATATAGCTACCATACAAACTTTACGCGCGACGCATAGAAAATACGATAGTATGACGTCACGTTTCTGTAGTGATTGTATGAAGCGTTTTTGGGAGAGTCCAAAATTGTGATTTTAAAATCGTGATATCACGGGAAGTTTTTAAGATAACAAAGTAATTCTTTCATCTATGTTTCAGTTATTGAGTAGCATTTTGATAGTATTTTGATGGCACATTAAATCAAAAATCAGTCTACATGCCTATTATATAGAGCGCAGTGCAGTGCTAAGTAATGTTTTATTAATTAACATTTAAGATCTTATTGTAATCACCCATTTTCGCTAATAAAGAAAATTCAATTTAACGATTTGGACTCTTCATTGCTGTATAAAGAGTTTTCATATATTCTCTATCGAAGGCTGTATATCATTGTGCTGTTACCAGCAGGCATGTTGCTTACCATCAGTCACATGTTCTGCGCACCACGTCATTGTGTATATGTATATTATAAAAAAAAGACACGCGATAATGTGTCAAGCCAAGTTCAAGCTAATGCTGTATCCACACAAGCCCGGCGGTACGGCCGGGCTAACAGAACATAACAGAACTCGCTGGCAGCACCATGTGTTACACGAAACATATATTATGGCCACTTTTGACTCAAAAACTATTCTACAAATATTATAAATGTTAATGTTTGTATATTTATATGTTTGATGCTCAATCACGACATAACGTATGAGCTAATCGGGCTGAAATTTAGAACACAGATTACAGTCTGTAAAAATCACAGAACTCTAAATAAGTACCGTATTATTTAGATTTCTGTGGTATGAACACATAGCCTACATTTTATCTCGGAATAGTAAAGAGAGCGGGAACTACGCAGGGGAAACCGCGGGGCGCTGTTAATATCATTAACATGTCTAATTGCTCATACCTTGAGACTTGCAAGACCTAATTAAATAAACAAATATCGGTGGACAATTCACACACAACACCCTCTGACCCCAAACTAAGCAAAGCTTGTACTATGACGGCCAGATAGCTGATATAATACTTATATAGTTTTAAATACATACTTATTATACATAGAAACACCCAGACACAGTGCAAACATTTGAATTCATCACACAAATATTTGCAGTGGGTGGGGATCGAACCCACGACCCTCGACTTCGTAGACAGAGTTACTACCAACTAAGCCACGAGGCCAATTGTGCACTAAATTTTATAAACACACCTTAAACGGCTATTTGAATACTGGCAGCGCCCCGCGACTTTGCCGTTATTTTTCTGTGATACAAAGTAGCCTATGTATTCTTCCAGACTATAATCTAACAGTGTTCCAAATTGCAACCAAATCCATTCATAAGTTTCGACGTGATTGACCAACAAACATCGAAATATCAAAACCTCTAAACATTTACAATATTAATGTGAATAATGTAAAAATCGAAAGTTTTATCACTGACTGACCTATATACCAAAATTCTACCGCAGTTCCTAGAAAGTTGAAATTTGGCATCCAGGCAGTTATATAGGTGAAGACAAATGGATAAATCAGAAACAAGTACTTAGATATATCATAAGTATAACACTATCTAATTATTATTTAAGTGGTGGTTAAATAGTAACTACTTACTGAAATGTAATTTGTTCCCTGCGCAACAACGCGCCGGAAGTGGCTAGAATCGAGCGGAACTGGGCAAATGAACCGGAAATACGACACGAGTTTTATGCCTTTCTTTTTATTTCGCTCTTACTTTTATGGACTAAAGGTTTTTGTAATTGAATTATATCAGATGTGGGTTGTGGAGATTTGCTTTATTGGCCTTATTTTAATGTGTATCTTGACCTATATTTCAACTTTTTAACGTCGTGTTACAAAACATGAGTCAAACTTTTACGTCTGAGATTCAGGACGTCACAGACCTCGCTAATTTTGAAGTATGTTTCAAGTCCTACTGATAGGAAACATGCGAAAGTTTGGATATTAGTTGCTCAATCACGTCGGAACGTCTAAATGGAAAGGGTTAAAATTTAAAACATACATAGATTATAGTCTATTATAACATACATATTGGGTACTTTTTATTTCTTTTTGACTCTTCAAGTTAATGGATGAACTGCAAGATCTACTACTGCAAGACCTTAGACCCTGGATGGACATACTAATCAAACTCAAAAACACAAGACAATATCATGATGAAACACAAGACGTTGGCGAAATTGAGCTCACCACGCATTTATCTCACACATATATACAACCAAATAGAAGCCAGAAATGAATCGAAGATGAAGAATCAGATGACATAAATAAAACCAGAAATTAATAGAAGATGAGGAAGAAGAAGACTTTAATCAGCTGACCATTTTTTTTTTTCATTTATTAATTAAGCCTACAACAAATTGTCTTGCCAGACATATTGCATGCCTCTCGCAGAGGCCAGTTTGTATGGGGCAACTTTTAAAATGTTTTGTATCATCTTATCTTACCTACAAACAGCAATAAAGATTTTTGTATTTATAGTTAAAATAGCTCCGTGTCCATGCGCTGTTATGGCGTGAGCTAATGCTTTCAAATGAATAAAACTCCTGAAATAAACGTGCCTTTAAGTTTATCGTAATCAATAGACATAAAATGCCATTAGCGAGCGTTCTTCTACAAAACGACTGTCGTAAAGCCATAACAATCGCGATTTTAATGCTTTTTGTAGCGTCGCGAACAGTGCTCTGTCACGCAGAACGTACCTGCGACAGACTGGCTGGGATTTATGCACAAAACAATATCTGTATGATAACTAACTAACTACATACAACGCTCAATCAACGCATTTCCTCACGTTCATTATAATTCAGAACAGTTGGGAACAGGGCGAACGTGACTACCAATTTTTGTTCATAGACAATACAAATATAATAAAACTATGGTCAGATGATGGTATTTGTAATATCTACCAATATTTGTGGTGGTGGTGGTGGACATTTCACACACAACTCCATTTGACCCCAAACTAAGCAAAGCTTGT
The DNA here is from genome assembly GCA_017562165.1 of Ectropis grisescens. Taxonomy (NCBI): domain Eukaryota; kingdom Metazoa; phylum Arthropoda; class Insecta; order Lepidoptera; family Geometridae; genus Ectropis; species Ectropis grisescens. The sequence goes on from CM029775.1 coordinate 27,125,319, forward strand.
AAGATGACAGCCAGCTAGCTGATAAAATACTTATATAGTTCTAAATACATACATATTATACATAGAAACACCCAGACACAGTACAAATACTTGAATTCATCACACAAATATTTGCACTGGGTGGGAATCGAACCCACGACCCTCGGTTTCGCAGGCAGAGTTACCCACTAAGCCACGAAGCCAATATTAAAAAAACCTTTTCGAACCGACTTCGAAAAAAGAGGAGGTTCTCAACTCTACCTACTAAGGCAGAATGTGCAATTCACAGTAGCAAGGTCACAGGTTCGAATACCACATCTTTGAGTATTTTTCCGAGTATACAAGTCATGGTTAATCGTCACCACGGGCTTGAAAAGAAAATATCATGAGATAGCGGTATGTTACAAGAATCTTTCGAGGTCATGTGTCATCCACCAACCCGCATTGAGCCAGCCATTTCCTCATCATTTAATATTTCTTCTAAATTTTCTAGATCATTTTCATCCATTAGTTCTAAGTCAGCATCACTTTCACTGGTTGATGAATAGTCTAGTTTTCTCTTTTTACTGTTTGCCGATGTTTGTCTCTTTACGTTTCTTATACGTTTGTTATTAGGTTCACTGCTTCTGTTTTCCTCCAAGATTTTTAGTTTTGCAGTCTTTTTTTCCGTCTCCTTCAATAATGGTATTATTTATTGCTTTATTTTTCTCTGTACAAGATTTTACATTTATGTCTCTCGCAAATTTTTTCTCCAATTTTTTTTTATTCTTTTCTCTTTATCTTTACTTTTTTTTCTAGATTACTTTCATCCATTACTTCTAAGTCAGCATCACTTTCACTGGTTGAAGAATAGACTATGTTTCTTTACGTTTCTTATACATTTGTTATTAGGTTCACTGCTTCTGTTGTCCTCCAAGATTTTTAGTTTTGCAGTATTTTTTCCGTCTCCTTCAACAATGGTATTTTTTATTGCTTTATATTTTGGGAGAAGGCGACGAATCCCAGCTATGGGAGTATTTAGTGGGCGGCTTATGCTGCGTACACTAATCGTATACTTTTATCCTACAGTGATTTTCAACCTTTTGTCAGTATTGCGTAGAATAGAGCAGTAGCCTTCACGGTGCGTGGTGATGGTGAGCGTAATTTGTGATTTATATGGTGTATGAGGTTCCACAGGAAATCACAATCGCATATAGGTACAGTCCTATTCATATTTATGTAAAAAAGGTTTGTAATGTACGATCGCAAGAAATTAATACTTTTCTTAATTCCTTGTTCTAAGAAGTCAATTTCAACCATAGAATAGAATATAATAGAACCTAATATCTTCAACACAAGAAGTATTAACCTGAATTTATTTCCAATGCTTCATTTCATTTTTAAACATTTCATTTATTTCCAGAAATATAGAATCACGTAAATGACAAAGTAGACAATACAAACAATGTTGACAAATTAGCTCCGCAGTTTTCCGGTGGGTCCCAAACTAGGCTGCGCCTGTATTTTGGGCACCCAGAGAGTGTCAATGTGTACCAAAATGTGTTTTTTTATAGTATAGAGCTATAGTGTCGAGACAAGCAGGTCATGCGCCTGATGGCAAGTAACACGCCTGCCACATAACAGCACAGTGACACGCAGTTATTGGAACATGAAGACTCCAAATGATTTCCTCGCACTGTACTGCGCTCGTTACCCAGAGATATAAGATGTTTTATCTCTATACCCTGTAATTTCACTGGAAACACTGCCCTTCAAACCGGAACACAGTAATGTTTGCACATTACTGCTTAGCGGTAGGATAACTGGCAAAGGTGTGGTACTTCCCCAGACGGACTCTGTAAAAAGTCCTACCAAAAAAGCTAACTTCAGTGTGACAGCGTCTAGTGACAGCATGAGCGCGTTGTAAAAATTTACTCCCACATTTTTTCTCTAAAGCGCCAAAAGCAGTATTACCTACAACCATAACTACAACAAAAATGTTTTACTTACTCCTATATCCTTACTCCATGAAGTTTCATACTCATTTGTATAATTAATTAATTAGCGTGTCAAATGTCCACTAATATTTATTTAACTATTTATATCTTCAATCCTAGTTTTTGAATTTTAATAACAAATCTATTTTTTTTTACATTTGAGGACCTTAACCTTGTCATACCAAATAAGACTCTGACACAATTATGTGACGTAAATAACGCTGTGGGACGCTGTTAATGAGTTCTAACACTTTTATGGATGTGGTGATGCAGAGACTTCCTAAAGAACCTATGTAGTATACTATGTAATGTGATGTACTAAATTCCGATCCAATGTTTCTATATTTTTGCTTAATTAAATTACAACGAATCGACAAAGATATAAACCATCAAACTTCGGAGTGGAGGGTTGTGACTTCAAGTCTACGCAAAAACGTATATAGACGTGACGTCAATATTAATTATTAACTAATATAATTAATAATTATAAGTATATAGACGTGACGTCAACGTTAATTATTTACTAATATAATTTATAATTATATAGACGTGACGTCAATATTAATTATTAACTAATACAATTAATAATTATATATAGACGTGACGTCAATATTAATTATTAACTAATACAATTAATAATTATATATAGACGTGACGTCAATATTAATTATTAACTAATATAATTGATAATATACATAGACGTGACGTCAACATTAATTATTAACTAATATAATTGATAATTATGTATAGACGTGGCGTCAATATTAATTATTAACTAATATAATTTATAATTATACTTCGACGTGACGTCAATATTTATTATTAACTAATACAATTAATAATTATATATAGACGTGACTTCAATATTAATTACTAACTAACATAATTAATAATGATATTAGTTTCTATATTACTTAAAACAATTTATTTCGATTTCAACGGCCCAAGGACTGCAACGAAAAGGTTTGATTTGTGATAGGAACGTGTTTGTGATAGGACAGTGAATCCGTTCTTTCTAGCTTAGCTAAATTAACCTTTTCTTGTAAAAAATAAAATAGTTATATATTAGAATACCATACCAGCGACGCTTTTTAGAGGAATTGTTAAGTTTGTAATTCATTCTATTTGACAAAAAATATAATAATGCGTGATATTTATATTATTCATTCTCCTGAACATAAATATGTATAAGTAACTTTATCAACCACTAAATATACGATAGCAAGTTCACCCGCGCAGAATTAAGAAAACGTCTATTAGGTACACTATATTTTATCGGGACGAAGAATAGGCTATGTGTTATCTTACTATCATCTATCTGTGTACCAAATTTCAAACCATTAGTTACTTGAAACAATAACAAACGTCCATACATACATACACACAAACGTTTACATTTACAATATGTAGGTATTAGTGGTTTTTGTTGTGGTAGGACTTTGACAGAGTCCGCCTGGGGCAGGACCACACCTTTGCCAGTTATTCTACCGCCAAGCAGTAATGTGCAAACATTACTGTGTTCCGGTTTAAAGGACAATGTTTCTAGTGAAATTACAGGGCTTACAGATATTACATCTCAGATCTCTGGGTGAAGAGCGCAGTGCAGTGCTAGGTAACGATTAGGACTCTTCATGTTCCAATAGCTGCATGTCACTGTGTTATTATGCGGCAGGCATGTTGCTTACCATCAGGCACATGTCTTGCTCGTCTCGTCACTCGTTGTTTAAAAAAATAGTACGTCAATAGGAACTTACTAAATGAATTTTATACTCTTGTTTTATAATTTTATAAAATACATATAATATTTATATAAAACTAGTTTCCCGTTTCGATTGGCGAGAAGTAAATACAAACAGCACCAGCCGGGAAGGGTTATTCAATTCCTTGAGCTAAGGGTTGTCAATTACGTCAACTGCCATGCAAATTGTATGACTGTATTACCGGGGCTATTTCCCTGGAGGGGCGGCCCTGCTTCCTTGGACGCGAATTGAATCCTGTTATGATGTAATGCTGGGATGTCGTTTATATTTTGAGCATTTGATTAGTATATCAATATATTATTGCACTGTCGAACTGTTTGTACCTCGAAAAAGCGGTGCCGTTTCATACTTCACATTCTAAAAACTCGAACGACAAGGATGATAATTTGGTTTCTCCGAAATAAGAAAATCCAACTTCAATTTAAAATGAAATCACTCCACCAAACGAAGAAGAAGAAGCATAACCTTGATTTAAGAAATAAGGATAAGTTGTGTCTTCCCAAAGCGAGATTAACAAAATCACAAAAACATGGTGTGTTTAACAAAATTTTAATGTATAACAAATTGCCAACATGTATTACTAATTTGTCACTTTTGGAATTTAAGAAGAAAATCAAACAATTTTTTGTAAGCAACGTATTTTATAGTCTGAAAGAATTTATGGAAATGAAACTTAATGAACAATCATTTAGTTGTGTATAATAAATTGCCAACTATTACTAATTTATCATTGTGGAATTTTAGAAGATTTTTTTTTTTTTTGTAAACAACACATTTTGTAATCTGAGAGGTTTTATGGATATAACTCAATGACATTCACTTAACTATAACTATACATATATTAGTTTTTGATTTTGTCTTGACCAATTGTTGTTTTGCTTTTGTGTTTTATTGCTGATATTCTGAATTAATTAACTATAAACTTGACTTGTATTGACAATGTTATATTTTGCATAACTGAATTTTATAACCAATTGTTGACATTTAATCTTACTGTGATCATAGTTACTAAAATACATCTTTTGTGAAAATATTATGTTAACCACTGACACTAAATTGATTTGAACAATGTATAGTAGAATATAAATTCAATGTGCCATTTATTTATGACTAAGTACTTATAATTATTTGAAAATATCTACCCATTGTAAAATGACTTGCCTTGTATAACCAACATGTTATTTGGCCAATAAAGTTCTGAAATCTGAAATCTTCAATTTGCACTCAGTTGGACAGCTTTCAAATGGCGGCATAGTGCTGAATATTATTATTTTATACCCTTCTGCCATCCAACATAGGTCTCCTGGTGTATCATATCATCATATGACACATAAATTTTGTTCACGGGCCTGTGCTCTATAATAGTTGAATCGTCGTTCATTGACATTGAGTTGTACACATGAAGTATCGCGTTGTTAGCGTTTCATTGGTTTGATTTACACGGAAACTAAATTTTATCGTGTCAGCAAGTTTAAGGCTAGGTAGTTCTGTCAAATTAGGGATTTAACGCTGTCTTGTTCTCGCGACCGTCACCGACCGCTGAATCGGTGCCACAGTGCAGAAATAACATTAAAATATTGGACTGTGTAATTTAAACTCATTTTTTGTTCAAGATTTGTTTATACTAGTGATAACAATTTTGTAAATTGTGAAGTGAAACGAAGAAATATTAAATGTATCTATACTCGTAGATATACAAAACTCAACCTTTTCTTTTTGGTCACACTATAAGTTGAGAACGGCTTTTCCAATTTCATTCATCTTTTTAAAATGTTTCCTAATAATTCACAAGTTCGTCAAAAATTTAAAAAAATGTTCTGAAACGTAACAAAAGGCCAGTAAAAATAGAAGGTTTTTTGGTCAACTTTGCAATAAATTTCTAATCCAATTTTTTTCTATGAGGTAAAGATCACTTACTGAGCATAAAATTACAAAATGATCACAGATCCAGGTAGAGCTTCAAACGCCAATTGAAAAAAACTATTTTAGACGATATTTTGGAAACTATATATTTTGACAATAATTGTAGAAAATAAAATTTTGCATCTTTTGTTGCTAGTAATCTTTTTGTAAAACTTACCGTTTACGATTTATAACCCATTTAATGATACGATTGCGATGATGCCGATAATAGTGGATGTAAATGATGTGGTCTACGATGGAACTTGTTTCTCTAATAGAAACAAGCACAGTGTACCTCGTAACCCCAAGGTTCGAACCTTCTACAAAAACCCACTCTGGCAATGCGTTTCACAGCTTAGTTGTTCTTATTACAAAAGTGGAGACCAAACTCTTCGTTCAACTCTTTAGTCATGATGATGAACGGTGCTGTTTATTGGAGCAACGAGCAATATGATAGAAAACTTTAATTTAAAAACCCCGACTACAAAAAATCTACACGTAAAAAAATATTACCTACTATCTAGGGACACTTTGGCGAGTCAGACTAGTCTTAGAATATCTTTGTTACCAAAATCCATCCAGCCGTTTGGAAGATATGTGGAAATAAAAGATTTACAAACATAAAAGATACGCGCGAAAAACATAACCCTTCTTCCATTCCGGTAAAAAGGGACATGTTTATGCTACTGGGAACAGAATTTACATCTTATTATTTTACATTGTTATCATCAAATTTGACATAATAAATCGTAATCGGTAAGTTCGAAAATAAAGTTTACTGGCAACACTAGATGGGAAATTTTATTTTCTACAATAATAATAGGCTTTATAACTTTTCAGAATATCAGCCAAAAACGTTTTTTCGAGCTGGCGCTTGAAGCTCAACCTGGATTTGTTATTATTTTGTGATTTTATGCTCAGGAAATGATTCTAAACCTTACCTATATAAAAATACGAATCGGAAATTTAGTGCAGAGTTAAATTCTACGAGTAATTTTACTGCCTAAAAGGCTTCTTATCAAATTTGGTCGAATGTCTAAATTTCTATGAACAATATTAATTTTCATACAAAAAAAAAACAATAAATTTTGGTGGTGTCACAAACTTGGAAAAGTATAAAAAATAAAATTCTAACAAAACCATACGTGTATCTATGGAAAGGTGTTCAAAATTGTATTGAAGTTCCTAACATTTTTTCTAAACTGAATAGTTTGCGCGAAAGTCTCTTCCAAAGTGGTAAAATCTGTATGTGAGGACTTTTCTTCTAAGTACTAAGTACCTTACTACCAAAGAATTTACCTAAATGGCATATAAATGCAAGTTAGGTATCATAAATGATACCTAACTTGGGGATTTACGCAGGGATTTCTCCCTCTCATTATTTCCTTATCCCGATATCTGATTACTTATTAGATAATATTAGATACTTATCTATTTTCCATTGCATCCGCATTGAATTTTTACTGATGTGGTATCGACGTCAGTTTTTGAGACTCCTTCTGGTCTACAACATAAAATAAACAGCGTACTAATTAGTATCAGCGTCTATTTGCAATTCCAATGAAAACGGTATCAAAATCAAGATCATAGCGTGCTTCACTAGTAATACCTACTGATATTGTTATACTGTGGCACTATGATCGTAATATTCAAAATTTATCGGTTGTCAAAATTGCAAAATCAAGCACAGGCCCGTCGTCCGTGAGCGCCGAAACGCGACTGATCAGGCTTGCCGAACGGCGCGCTATATATATGGTAGATATTAAAACATAGTGAATAACTGATACTTTTATCAAGTCAAACTCTGCGAATGCATCTATAACTTTTAGTGGCTTTCGATGAGTACAAAATTTAGTAAAAAATTCATTAGTTTAGTCATAAACTTGAAATAACTTTTTGAAAAGGGGTAACTTTGGGATTTTTTTCTATCAAGTAAAATTCATTAAATCGTTTTACTGACTGCGAATTACACTAGATTAGATCCTTAACTATTACATATATTTTTTTCAGAGCTTAATACACTATTTTAAAGGTCTTAAAGTTGTTTTAAAAAATCAAAATTACGGCCCACACGCCCTTAATAAGTGTCGATCGTGTTATGTGATCGAAAAAAATACTGAAAGCTTATATAAGCAGCCACTCACTCACAAAGAGAGAAACAAAGCCATAATGCACTACGCTGGGCCCGTGCGGGTTGGCGATGACACATGATTTCCAAAGATTCTTGGAACGTGTCGTTTTCCTCGCGATATTTTCCTTTACTGTTTTTAAGTTAGCGGCATTATGCCCTTAATTTGGAAAATATAGTGTTGGTAGAATTCAAACCAGGGGCTCCGTATTAGCTGTTTGGCTCCCATAATATAATATCCCGTAAATTAAGCATATCGTATTTTGTAGTAGTAACATAATTCCGGTCTACACGCGATGTCCATTAAATCTAAATATGTATATTGTTTGTCTGTACGAATATGTCCTATAAAGAATCGTAAACTATCAATTCGATTATGTAATAATCTTTAGTATAGTGGATATGTCTGAGCCAAAGAAGGTATCTGAGTTGGTGCGACCAATTTTCGAGGTGGCGTTGCAACGAGCACAGGGTACAGCTAATTTTACATAAACTTCAAATTATAATTAAAAACAAAAAGAAAATGAATACAAATGAGTCAAGGCTAATTTACCAATTTTTGAGAGAGCTATTGTTATCGAAAGCCTGTTATAATAGTCTATAAAATGTTTATGAAATGGCTTGAAAAATTATAATAATGAGTATTGACTGAACTCGTGACTCAAGTGGTAGTAAATCGGGCCCCAGGAATAAATTACCACCCAAAAAAATTTTGCTTGTAATCAATATTTCAAAAAAAAAATCCAAAGAAAGTTACGTCTGGTCGAGTCGGGAGAACGATGACTGCCGATCCGGAGACCCCGGGTACAAATCACTGTCTTTTCGAAGTCATGTGCGTAATGCTGCTAACTTAAAACGGTGAAGGAAAACATCGGGAGGAAACCGACATGTACCTAGAATCTTTCGAAGTCATGTGTCATCCACCAACCCGCACTGAGCCAGCGTGGTGGATTATGGCCTTGACTCTCTCCTTGCGGGAGAAGGCCCCGAGTCTCAGCAGTGGGAACATTTAGTGGACTGTTTATGCTATGCTATGCTATATTTCCAACGCAACGGTTTGGCCCCATAGAGTAAATTACTTTATGTTAAGGCCCTACCCAAGCTACCGTTGGTAAGAGCCGCAGAGAAGCTTTCTGGCAATTCGCACTAATATAGCCTCGTCATCATCATCATCACGAACAGGTCCGCGACCACTGCTGAACCTTGGCCTTGCCAACAATACGGCACTCAACCCGAGGCTCTACCGCCTAACTAAAATTGTCTTACCTTTGAAATGGCTCGCTCTCTTTTCTTTTCGCTTGAAATGATAGAGACAACAATAGCAAAGCCATAGGCGATTTAGCATAGGCGGTAGAGGGGCTGATTCTCGGATATACGTTTCCAACCACCACCAATTGCCTTTAGGAAATCCTCACTCTTATCTCAGCCCAGGGCGACAACTTAGACCCAGGATTTTCAGTCTCCATCAAACATGTGTTCTGGTTTGAAGGATAATGTTTCCAGATAAATTACTGGGCTAAGAGATAGAACACCTAATATCTACGGGTGACGAACGGAGTGCGGTGTTAGGTAATGTTTTGGACTCTTCATGTTCCAATATGTCGCCGTGCTGTTATGGGCAGGCGTGTTGCTTACCATCAGGCACATGTCTTGCTCGTTTTGTCACTCCATACATTAGTAAAAAAACTCAAAAACCTGTCTAACACAATGGTTATCGGTTTTGCAACTGATATGACCGGATTGACCGGCTCAGTGCCAATTTTTTTTGAATAAAGAGTGACAAGACGAGCAGGACATGTGCATGATGGTAAGCAACATGCCTGCCACATAACAGCATAGTGACATGCAGCTATTGGAACATGAAGAGTCAAAATCATTGCAATCACTGCACTGCTCTTGTCACCCAGAGATCTAAGATGTTATATCTCTCAGCCCTGTAATTTCTCTGGAAACCATGGACGTATGAAAAGCATGCTGGAAACATAAACATTTCTCATTTCAGCCAGCTAATACGCTGTGCTATGTCAGTGACTTTAGTTCTCTGACAGATTATCTTATTACGAATGCAATCCCCTCAGAGAAATTCCGAGAATAACTCTTTCCATAGCTCGCTGATCGACTTTGAGCTTACGGACTGTACTTTTACTTTTACTTGTAAGGACTTTTTCTCTGTCAGCATCCGCATTTCAGCACCGTAGGTCATGACTGGTACGACGCACAGATTGTATCCTTTTGTCATAGAATAGATAATATAGATAGAACGGACACTCCTCACCCCCCCGCCAATTTCAAGCTTCCTCACCCCTCAGGCCGTTTCGGATACGCTAGGAGCACTCAACGAAGGGCTGTTATCGAACATCTAATTCCTAACGAAATATCATCATGGTGGGTTGTTGTGCTGTTTACGGCTGTCCGTCAACTAAACGGGACAAGATTAAAAGCTTTATTTAATTTCCTAATGATAAAATAACGTAAGATTAGAAACTTTTCAATAACGTTACTTTATAATATTACAAGCTTTGCTTAGTTTGGGGTCAGATGGTGTTGTGTGTGAATTGTCTACCAATATTTATTTATTTATAATAACGAAGTCGTTTTTAACTCAAAGTTCGTAACTCACACAGCCAGTAAGTAACTTAAGTGCCCAAGCACGGATTGATAATGCCTGGAGGAATAATTGTAGTGACAGAATAAAGTTTCCTTCATGGGTAAGTGTAAAATAAAATCGAATTTGTACCTACTAACAGAAATAGATATCTACGTACCTAATCTAATCTATCATCGGTTTCGTTTCATTTTACGCAGCAATACAAACACCCACAGATTTCTGAAACAATTTAAAAATCTGTGCAAACACCCTTTTAATTAGAATAATATAATTTGGCTCCATTATATTTATGTAACTCAACATTACAGCAAGTTTATAGACTACGTCACCAGGTGAACTCGAGGGGCACAACTATTCAATAAAACAATTCAGTAGCCCTAGCGCTAACGCACACACATTCACGCGTGTGTACGAACGACATCTGCGTAGTTGTGTGAAGAGTAGGCAACTCCACAGCGGCGGTTGTATGGAGTTTTAGTGGTGTGTCCGGGGTGTGCTTTTGTCTTAAGACAAGACAAAAATACTTTAAAATGTATAGAAAGAACACTGCGCATCGCTTGTCTCCGCCATAAGTCATCGCATATATGATGATTTTTCTCGATACCGTGTAATTTCTCTGAAAGCATAGATCTTCAAACCGGAAGACAGTGATGTTTGCTTAGCGATACAATAGCTGGCAAATGTAAGGTATTTCCCCTTTACCCGGCGAACTCTGGAAAGAGATCTACCACTACAAAATTTACGATACAGCGCGCATTATCTATCGCTTCTTACAAAAATAACTATTCCAATACAAACATAAAAAGGTTACAATATCATCGCTTTTTTTTTCTACGCGTTCCCGCCAAAAACTGTCCATGTTCTTATTTACCCGCTTTGGTTTATTTATCATACGCAAAGTAGGGTCGCTCTATCATATTTCCCGCCAAAATATGACAATGCCATCAAAGTTGTCATATAATAGGACGGTGCCATCTTTTATGAGCCACTTGTAGCGATAAGGTTCCATTTTGTTGCGTCGCCGTTGACGTAGAAGGACCTTTGTGGGGTAAGGGTCCTTCAATAAACAGGATTGGAGGTGTGGGATGATCTGTTAGGATTTTCGCCAAATATTTTGATGCAAAGTTGGGGTTTTTTTGGCGGAGACGATAGTCGTGAGGCAACATTATTTGTTGAAGTGAAAACTACTTTTGAAGCACCACATACAGATTTTCCGTAGGCTGTGAATTGAACTAACACGTCACATTCGTAAATGAAAGAAATCTTCGGGTAAACTCGGATGATCTAGATTGCCATGGGCATGGCCACAAGCCTCTGAGTTATTAGTTTTCACTTCTATCGGCATTCCCCATGACTGCCAATTTTGTTGTTGTAATTTGAGCTCAATTTTGTATTTTTTTAGTAGGTACGGCACAAATGTCAAAGGTTCTATACCGTTTCGAGTTTGCTCAAAATTTTGACCGGTTTTTGATACGCGTCGCCATCGTATCTTGCTCAGAATCTTTTGGAATACGGTATACGGCTGTAAGATTATTACTACGTTTAAAATAGCTGATAAATATGTTTTAGTGATTTCAAAGTTATGTTCCCGTAAGTTTTTTCTACTATGTAAGTAAGTAGTTTTTAGAAAGAAGTTCGTTATGGCTTACGGCAGGCTTGGAGGAGAAAGGATTTTGATGGGCGACCGAACTGAAAATGATGTGAGACTCATTAAAACCGTTACAAAAATATAGGTATAATATAATTAGTATTATTTTAATTGGTATAAATACATATACCTAATAATATGCATAATATAATTGAAGTGAATAAACTTTTTTTAACTATTATGTGATTTTATATCGTAGAAAAAACAGATGTTTATTATTTACTTAAAAATTTGAATTGCTATTTTTTAGTTTGTTTGAATTACTTACTTTATTATATACTAACGTTATTTGATATTTAAAAATCAACAAAATTTCCTAAACATTTAAAATAAAAATCGAAAAAAAGAAATTTTTTGGTACAAAAATTATAATAAAATAAGTAGGTAAGTAATATTTTCTTTTTACAAATTCTGCTGCTTGTTGCTTTTACATTATACGATGGAGCTTCGTTCCTACCTGGGGTCATATGACTCCTCATCTTTTTGTTTATACTTCTCTTTTTTTCATGCTACTGATTGACAGTAATGTGAATAATCGTAAAGCTTTTACAATTTCAGGGTTAAAAAATATTTTCCAATAACTGTTTCACTGTGCTGTTATGTAGCAGGCATATTGCTTACCATCATGCACATGTACTGCTCGTCTCGTTTTATTTCAAAAATATCCCAAAACAGTAACAACTCAATCCCGGGCTGATCGGCACACCTGCCCATCCCATTCCATTCCACTCAGGCAGCGTTTTCCGATACGCTTCTCAATATACAAACCTCGCCGCGTTATGGGTATTTGATAAATCTTTAGGGGAACGAAATTTTGGTATAAATAGAACACCTTTTTCGGTTTCTTAGCATTGTGCTCTACGGTTCAGGTAGAAATGGGTACTTTATTATGTCGTAAACGGGAAGAAACTTCCGGTTTGAATGGCAATGTTTCTGGAGAAATTACAAGGGATAAGTAGAGATAGAAACCTAAATTGTCTAATATTTCTAGGCGATGAGCTTAATATACATAAATAAGACAATTTAGGTACAGGTAGGGTAGTACCTACTGGGTATATTCAAGTTAAAATAACTATGTGCGCTGTACTGGTATGTTGCTTACCATCAGGCGCATGTCCTGCTCGTCTTGTCACGCTGTAGGTAGAGGTACACCATGTTATGGGTATTTGATAACCAGTACCTATCTTATGGGGAAGAAATTTTGGTTGAACGGTCCCTTTTCGGTTTATTTGCATTACGCTAATTCTGTACACTTCAGGTAGAAAAAAAAAAAATATTTTGACAGTGATTTGAATTACTATCTGACATTTTGTATTATTTTCAGTAGAGATCATCTGACGTCTTTGGGTGACAAGCGCTGTGCAGTGTTAGATAATGATTTGGACTCTTCTTGTTCTAATAGCGTCACTGTGTTGTTTATGATGCTTACCATCAAACACAAACATGTTCTGTTCGTCTCGTCACTCTATACTACCTACAATTACACTCTAGAGCTCTGAATGGATTGCCTGAGTGATTGATTACAAACTTACTGTAGTATTCACATCGAGAGTGAATCGGTTTCTTCTAGGTAAGCATAAGCACGCTCCATCGTGGACCGCATACTGATGGCGGCGAAGTTTAAAGTAAAATAAACCTATTTAATTGGATAACGGGACACTCACATATATACGGTCGGTCAATCCGACTCGAGTTTCGGCCGCGTTCGGCGGCCTTTTTCAAGGAGAGTGCACGTGCGCGACGACTGCCCGTTTGGCACTAATAAACCTACTAACATTGTTTGTTATAGAAATAAGATCGGTGAATTCACTATTCTCGTCTGAAATTTTAAGGTTTTTTTTGTAGAGGTAAATAATAATTGAAAAAAATTTTTTTCTCCGAAAAACAAAAATTGATTGAGGAAGCAATCACTAAGTCATCGAGGTAACGAAAGTAAATTTTAGTTGGTTTTTTTGTTCATACATATTTCACAAACTACTATACCGATTTAGATAAAAATTTTATGGGACCACCTCTGTCTGAACTATGATCTAAAAACCCATCAAAATTGATTCACAACTGGCGAAGCTAACAACACACAAAAAACAACATACAACCGAATTGAGAACCTCCTCCATTTTTTTAAGTTGGTTAAATTACAAATTTATCTGTTTTAGTTTTAGCCGTCAAAAAAATGGCGATGTTGTGCATAATAAAATAAGATGCGCAGTTAGTAACTTAGTTTGACATGATTTCACTAGATGGCGCCAAATTCAATTATAATAGAATAGGTTCATGTACACCAGACCTTTATAAAGCTTCGAAAGAATTTCAATAGAGGTCGCGTTTATAAATTTACTAAATTTTAATTTATTTGTTTTGTTGTCGTGAACATTAATAATATTGTTATTGAATTTGCTCTATAGTGTTGACCTTGAAATTGCTTGAAAAGTGGAAAGAATAATCCAAGAAATCCATCTTCTTAGGACAAAATAAATCTGTGCTATGAAACGCTACCGCCACTCATTTGTAAATCGGTAGAAATATTTATAGTGATCAGAATATCAATGTATGTAAACATTAATTATGTAATTAACTTATCTCATATCGATAAGTATAAAAATATAACAATAATATGTAAATCATTATTAAATTTAAAATTAGATATTTAGAGGTTTTCTTTTAAATTACGTGACTGTGTGAAGATTCATTGTTCGGTTTTGTTTCGTAAAATTATGTGGAGAGACAGTAGGTACATTTTATGTTAAAATAGAAAAATATTATATTATTAATTTCAATCTATTTTTTTTTCTAACGGTTAAACTAATTCATTGAACCGACCTGTAAGGTGTGGTACACTGGCAGTCTCCCTCAAATGGCCTGAACTACTTACTGGCCTTTGGGTTAGCGCAAACGCCGCAGGACCCTACAAATCTAACTTAGACATATCATACTTATATTTCAATAAATTCAAGGGATACTTGAAACTAATCATCGAGCTAGGTCAGCCAGGCCAATTTCAAACTAGTTGAAAAATGGTTTAAATACAAAAACAGCAAAATTCTGGACGGGCTGGCAACACTGCAACGTCGCACAGTTCACGACTGCGCGTCACGTGACCACTCGGCTTTTAGCTGTGTGCGTAAATTGAACTTCACGACATGGCTGTAGAGTAGAGTCAGCATAACAAGTCTTACATTTTATTATTTCTTATTATTTTTTCTACTTTTTGACATCTCGCACGATTGTGGTCAAGCTGAGTGGTCAAGTTTTCGGAATGAGTGGTATTTTGACTTAATGTCACCTTGAATCGATCACTTGAAATCGTATAGGTACTAATTTAGTATAAAAACATAGGGCCATTATCCCATGCCTTTATTTTAACACACAGCTGGTAACCGATGACCTGGTTAAAGATGACACACAGACTTTGAAAAGTCTGTAATTTTACCTATGTTTTTTTTTTTTTTTTTTTTTTTTTAAATATAGAGTGACGAGACGATCAGGTCATGTGCCTGATGGTAAGCAACATGCCTGACACATAACAGCACAGTGACAAGCAGCTATATGTTAATAAATTGAAGAAAATAGGCTGGCTGACCAATTTGTTTCTTTCTTTGTGGATGGGCGGATAAACTATATGGAGTGTTTATTAGGATATTAGTGTTACATGTATGGTATAATTATGTATTTAGCACGGCGATATTGTGGTATATAGTCAAAATAGTTCTGTAACGATTCAGTTTCAGAGATGTCTTTGAAATGTTTGTTACAATTCAAGTTGGTAAGAATGATTGAGAACAGGGGAACAGTAGGTAAGTATTTAAATTGTTACATCATTATTTGTAAAGGAATGAATAAAACACAATTACTATTATTTTAATAAATATCTAACAATATACTATTATTTAAACGAAGAGAAATTCCGTTATTTCAAACATATTACAAAGGCGTGGCCTTAAAGAATGAATAAGAGAGATCGATATAAAATATAATTATTATTTTCTTAGTTAATAATAATGACGAGCTAGATTATTATTCAAAAAGTTTAAGTTTTTTTCGCGTATTTTATACTCAATAATACGATACATTTCTACAACTTCAGATATTATTTTGTATTTCATTCAGATTACTGACTCCAAACTGTGGCAAGTTTGGAATTTCACTGTCATTTGTTTTTTCTTTCTTTTTTTTCTTTGGTACAGGTATTTGTAACAGACGCTTTTTGCCAATCACTTCGTATTTGTAGCCCAGTTTTTTTAACAAACGTCGCAAACTCGTTAAACTTCCGTTGAATCCCATCCTATCCCTCAGTACAACTTTAAGTTTGGTCAAAGTTGGTTCTTCATTATAATCTCTGCGAAAATTTTCGACCGTACTTCTAATCAAATCAATATTGAAATTGTCGAAATCGAATTTGCTGGCTCTTTTCTTACGTTTGTCTAATGGTGACTGAAACTTGCCATTGGACGGTAGTTCTTTCTCCTCTTTTAATATTTTTGATACGGTACGTTCGCTTACTCCCGTAGCGTTCGCAGTTCGAGTTTTTATTTTAGCTAACGGACTCAAGTCAACTTTATCGTGATTGCTCATTTTCATGAACAAATATTCTTCTCTGAGGAAGTGGTACACACGGGCGATCATTTCTCGGCCCTGGAATAAAAACATAAAAGCATATTAATTAGTTTCTGTGATGTACAAATTTTCTTCTCTATGATGGCTGTAATATTATGGCAATATTTTTTGAGCGGTTTAGTTCATATTTACAACTGTTTCAGGGAAAAACAAACGAATAACCCGTTCATCCGAGCATCGTCTATCATCATCATCAGTCAGCTGGACATAGGCTTCTCCCATGATACGCCAAGAATCTATACAAACTATTATTCTTTATCGGAACTTCGGAACGAAACGGATGAATGATGGTAGGTCCGAAACGGATATGAAAGAGAGGCAGCAGTTGGACCTTCAGGCTAAAGATGATAGTGAAGGTTTAACATGTGCTACCGTGTCCTGAATATAATAAATGCATAATGAACAAAAAACAAGAGTGTTGTGTTTTGTCATCTTTTTAAGTCGATAAGATTGACTGACTACCAAGGTACCAAGTCATATGTCAGGAAGGAATAGTGTGGGTTTATGATTATTTCTAAATATTTACAGACAGTATTAGGTCGCCAAGAGTATTCTGAATGTAAAAGTACATAATACTGGGGTGTTACGCGAAAATATTTTAAATTAATATTTGATGTTTCTGTAAATTCGCACGAAAAACATGCAAATGCGTTAAATGGAACGCAATATCAGGAAATATTGCATAAGTTTGAACGTCTTCGATGTCTATATTCGTGAAACGAAACGTTTTCATGATGTTATATTGGTGGAGGCGATGCCTTTAAGCCAAAAAATTATATTTTTTTTTAGAAATGATTAAAACAATAAATTATGTCTATAAATTATATAAATCATTTTGTGAACGAAATATAGAGTAATCGCATCATTTGCTTGCCTTCAATTTTTAATAAAATAGCCATACCCAGAGACCAACTCAGACCGGTTAGGTCGAACTTGGTCACAAAACCGACACAGAGCACCCCGACTCCACCTAGTCTTGTGGCCCCTACCCCTAGAGTGTTTATAAATAATGCGGGAGCCAGAAGCTCAAGGGAGGTCCTGAACGTTGCTTTGCCGCATGAAGCCAAGTTGAGCGAAGGGGGGAGGTGGCGAGCGAAGCGAGCCGGCGACCTCTGTAGCGAAACGAAGGCTGAGTGTGGCGGAGCAAAGTTCAGGGGCGACCGCTAGAGCTTCTGGCGGGAGCCCACCCTGAGTCCAACTCAGACCGGTGAGGTCGAAATTAGTGACAGATACAACTAGCCCCAATCCCTACTCCCTCCCCCCTCCCTAAATTTAGGTATAAAAGTGATTTAGTAGAGTAGCAAAAATGATCTTTGATATTTAATTTTTAAAAAACTATGCGGTTCCGGCAGGAAAAATGGTAGGGGGTAGTTTTCCTCACCCTTCCTCCCCTCCACCAACTCCCCCTAAATTCAGGCGGCTCGATTCAAGACCTTACCCTAATACTGTGATAGATAATTAAATACAAATGGTGGTAAAGAAATAAATCTTAGAAGTTCTTATAAGAATATGTGCAGATGGGTACAGCCAGCAACACGAAAATCTATTTAATTACAAAAACGGTATTAGCATCTTACTTCGCTGCGGATAACCCGACGCTTCTTGGGGTCTAATGGGTGGGTTCCTTCCTCTTCGGGCTCTGCCATGCTGACGCTACTTTTCGATCGACGCCGTATAGACAAGGAGCACGGGTAAACGGCACAAGCGCTCGTTCGCGACTGGCGTCAACAGACACGCACACTACCGCAGTCGCACTAACAACTCACGCACACAAGTGAGCTACGATTTACGATTGGCTACGCGACACGCACACTGACACAGAAATGGTTGTACGATCTAACACACGAGCAAGAAATGTTGTTTCGTACATTTCATGAGTGCGCTTGGAATTTATATGTGTTTGTGACTACACTTCAAAGCAGAGACGTAAAATGCCAACTAGATAAATCCATTTAGAGCGGACGACGCCACATTTCAACACTTTACCAAAGAACGCCACAATCGCGTTGTCTTATAATGTTCGGATACGTTTCCTATGGTTTTAGTTTTCGACCACATGCCTTGAGTGTTGGCGCGTGAGTAGTGGTTTCTGTACAAAAATGTCATTGATTTTTGCGCTCGCAATAACTTGTTACATTCATATTTTTAAATTCAATGGTCACATAATTATTATTTTAGTTACATTATTAATTGCTTGTAAATTTACTTTCATATGTTTATTTCTTTGATTATTTAATTGTCATATTTGACAAGTGAATAAAGGTTTATTTATGTGAATGTTGGGTCTATATTGTAAGCCAAGGACATCAATATTGTTCCATGTACCTATCTGTACTCCGTAGGCACTAGGTATTACGAAATACTACTTAATATAAGTACTTACCATAATATTTTGTCGTATAAGTGTCTATCCTTTTTCATGTGTTTTTATTTTATGAATGTTTTTATTTGGCACAATAAAAGTTTTTATTTTGATAACTGGAGTTCATACCAGTTTACAATTATTTATTTTGTGGTAAGTATGTTTTTTTTACTTTTATTTTTACCTACACACCCGCAATCTCGCCTGATGTTAAGCGACGATGCGGTCTACGATGCAACATGCTCGCCTAGAAAACAGATTCACTCTCGATTTGAAGACACCAAGATTGTAACCATCCATATAAACCCCACAAATACCTGCCTATTAAGTACTTTTACGAGTGCAAATGTAGGTGATTGTCATCACCATTATGGTGAAGGAAAATATAGTGAGGACACTCACATGTTCCGAGAAAGACATCTTCGTAACTTTCTAGGACATACACGCATCAACACATAGCCACCGTGGTGTAGGTATTTATTACCCTGGGTTTTTTTTATTGTGAGAGCATGGACGTATAAAAAAAGTTTATACGTCCATGTTTGAGAGAAGTGGGAAAGAGTTGTGAGAGTTTCTCCCAACAGTGAGAACATCATTTATTAACATTATTAGGCTGCTTAGGGCTGTCCATTAATCACGTGATGTTTTTTAACATTTTTAACCCCTCGCCTTGGTGACCCTTGGTACCCCTTGTGATGCGTGATAACCCTTGGTGATGCGTGGTGAGGGTTAAAACTAACACACCAAAAATCATGTGTATCTTTTAGTACCGACAAAGAATCTTATAATTTTCATAATATTATTTTTAAATACCGGTATAAAGTATAATCTAATCCTACTCTAGAAAATTAAGGACCATGATAACAATGTCTAGACAGAAAGGTTGAAGGTTATTTTTGACTGGTATAAAATAATAATGGTTATTAATAATCTTATGGTTTTTTATCACATTGAGATAAGAGAGGTTCTTATTCTTTGGGTTCTATTTGAGTAATCATTTATTTTTTTGTTTCTCGACCCACAAAATGGGTTTCAAAGTTTGAACATGTGAAACAAATAAAAATATAGGAGATATATCAATTAGTACAAAGTCGTTTACAGACACATAAAATAATATGGTTTCGTTGTTGAGTCATGATTTTTTTTGTGTGACGTCGCGACCGCGACGTCCCTCGTACGGCGTCGATTCGGGCCCGGAGGAAACATCACGCGTTTGACGAAAAAATAAATACCTACACGTGATATCTTACTATAATACCCCTCTCCCCCTTATGATATTTTGTGATTGTCATTTTGAACCCCCTTTTTGAACATCACGTGATTAGTACCTATAGATTATATTTATATTGGTACCTACTCGTATATACTACCATGAATTTTGATCAGAAGACCTGACAAATTATTATTAGATTGAAGAACTTTGTATTTGATTGACTATGTAAGCAGTGCCTAGCATTTTGTGTACAATCTTCTTTATTAACTACGCTCTTATTTTTTTTTTTTTTTTATGTATTAAGTATATTATGTACCCTAGCTAGAGCAATGCTATGCATAGGTATTTTTACCCGACTGAAAGAAGGGTTATGTTTTTCGCACGTTTCTCGTATGTTTGTAAATTTCTTTATTCCCACGTATCTTCTAAATGGCTGGATGGATTTTTACAATTAATGAAATGAAATGAAATTTAATTTATTTACAATTAAGGTATCGTTACATTCGTCTCAATCACATAGAAACGTGTTGTTTTATATTGTATGTTTTATCTGGTGATGTTTTGCAGTCGGGTTTTTTTTAATTGAAGTTGCGTGTGGGTAGGTATATTTTGGGATCGAGCACTAGGAATTAGGGAACTTATCAGGAGTAAACCGAACAAATTTAATAATAGTCCTGTCTATTCTGGCCATTCTTACGACTCCCAAGAGTCACCACTACCCTGTGCCTGGGCACCGGTGCCACCGCCATGTTTATGGCACTCTGACTAGGTGGGTAAGATAGAATACTTGGTGTCTATTCATAATGTTCAAAGACCTGTAACAGGAGAAGTTATAAATAATTGACAAAATGAGATTAATTCTGTCTTTCTTTATTTTCAGGTAAAATCAATCTTGTTTCAAGCGAGAAGGAGAAAAGGAAAGTATGCAAGTGAGCAAGAGTAATCAACAAAGGCATACCTAAGGCGATCCGCACACTGACACGCGACCTGCGGCATGTTGCTCGGCGCAGCATCTACGCGCGTACTTGCGGGAGTGCAGATCTGCATCATCATGCGGGTTTTTCACGCGCGTTGTTGCGTTCTGTGGATTCACGGCGGCTCTGACTCATTTCAAACATACGCCACGTCCTTTCAAACCACGCCCGGCACTGCGAGCCTCGGTCTCCTTGCGTCTCTCTCTTTTCACCGCTTGTAGGCGCGTGATTCCATTCAACGCCACGCGTTCATGCAAATCATCACACACAGACAATTTTGCGAACAAATACGGACTAAATATTAAAACCAAATTGATATTTTGTGATTGTTATAATTTTCCTATGTTGAACCGAAACTACTTATTATTCGCATCACCTTTGATGCAGAGAAGGTATGTACCAATAATTTAGATAATATGTTGTAACTAAATGTAGGTATAATTAAATAATAAACAATTTATATCTCAGCAGACAAGTAGAGATATAAATCTCAACGTAACATGTTCCTATCTCATCTGTTCAGGAATTCTCGCATAGTCTGCTTGCGATTCCTTAAACATTTGAAATTGCTCCCGTTTCGTGCAGGGCCGAATTCAGATACCTGGGCTATAGGGGCAACATTCAACATCAGTTGTCTATTTTTATTGAAAGTTTTTTTCAACGTTTAAACTTCTTTAGCCACTTGGGCCATTTTTTGGTTCGGGTCCACCAACACGTTAATGTCAGGTGCTTATAACAGCCATTTTTTTTTTAATTATGGATAGTCTTAATTATGACGGTTCCGGTTGCTTATCCAAAACGATTTGATTCGCTCTCGACTTGGAGACACCGAGATTATCTTCTTACTTGAATGCTATTACACTTCACTGATTTCAGTAACGACTAAATTTAGCCAAGTGTAAAATCCTATAAAGAAATAAAAAATCCAACGGTGGCTTTATTTTGATTCCTGATAGTTAGGAAATGGATCTATGGGTAAGTAGGTACATTATGGATTACTACAGTAAGGTAAAAAATACGGGTTGTTTATTGAGTAATCACTCTCTTCTAAAATGGGTCATAGTTTTGGTATGCGGATGTTTCCTATCCGTGCACGGTTGCCTGGTAGTGATCGCTCTAAGCGATAAGGCCGCCAATTAAATGCTAAGTTAATAGTATGTTTTTTATATTATGTTTTCTGTTTTGTGGCTTTTAATAAAGAGTTGTTGTATTGTATTGTATTGTCATTTAGCATCGATGAAAATCATTTATAAATGTTTTTTTTTAACTGGGCAGAGCCTTTATTAACAAAACTAAACTAAATGATTTATATTAATTATATGTGATTTATAATCATTATTATATGATTTATAATCATTATATGTAATTTTATTAATATGATTTTAGCCATTTAGACATTTCCTTGAATGTTAAAAAAATAAACCTTGCCCTGTGCCTGCCGCCGTCCCTGTCGAGCCTAATTCTGCGTCGTATTAACTATGTATGCCAGATTACACGTAAGCGTAGGCATCCTTACGTTACTCACGCATGTCTGAGGGCGCAATTGTTAGATTACAATCTCTAAATAATGCTAACGGAAATACCTAACCATTTACAAAAAACAACATTGCTTTAGTCTGAGAGCATGGACGATGGACGTATAAAAATGTCAAACCTACGTAGTCTCGCTAAAACAAAAACTGTGTCTACAGAGTCGGCCAGTGCGTCCATGTCTGAAAGCTACATGTCAGTAAGACCGTAGTCATAACGTTGGCAATGGGTTCTTTTTTAATTAAATTGTACGAGTGAGTGCAGAACTACAATCTTATATATATTGTTTATGTTGTATATTAATTACCTGTAACCTATAACACCATTTCTATTCTACGGTTTCCTAGAAGAGATAGCTCTTAGCGATAATGTCGCCATTTGCTACTATATTTTACATTATGTTGTTTTTATTTTTAAGTACAATAACACAAAATTACTTTAATCTATTAGATCTTTTTGGCTTGAGTTTGCACGTTTGCAGGTAAGTAAAATTGAGTTCGAAACACGATTCTTGTCTGACCAAAATAAAATGATAATATGATAAACTATTTTCGTACAAAAAATTGCACCGACTTCAAAACCACAAATAGGCACTCAAAAGCGAAAAATAAACTAAAATCATTATTATAAGCGCTACTCACTCATCTATTTGAAGTCGGTGCCAGTCGAAATACGAAACGATAATAGTTTCGTAAATAACGAAAATAGTTTATTTTATCCTTTTTAGTGTAAAACAAGTTTTTATTAATCAATTTACACAATTTCGTATTGACAGGATCGAGTTTCATAACTTTTGTGAAATCCAAAACTACGTCATCCAGAAAATTGTACGCAAATTTTAGTTTATGATTCATATTTCAAAAACCACCCGACCGATTTCTATAAGATTTATATGGGACCATTCGGGAAGCATAGGTACTCGTTCGAACACAAAAATAAATTTTAAAATCGGTGCTGAGGTTCTCAAGAAATCAGGTAACATACATAAAAAAAAAACAGGGGTGGAATTGATAACCTCCTCTTTTTTTGGAAGTCGGTTAATAAGCAGCGCCATTTAAATTTACTGCCACAAACAAGTATAATGTAGCTTAGCGACATCTGTAAGCAACTAGTTGTACTACGACACACTAAAAGCATTATCTATTCTATGCTAAAAGTTTACATGAAACACATATAGTCCCGCTACTCGCCGCTAGACAGCGCAGCTTACGATTTTTTGCATTTTTTGTCTTATCAAGTTAATAATAATTGATTGTGATATGTATTGTATTTTATACTGCAGGGGCTTGTAAAATTAGTAACATTTTTTTATAATACTCTAATTGAAAAAACAATTGTGTGATATTTTGAAATGTAAATTTAATATTATTTTTTAAAAAATAGACAGTTTTGGTAGACGTAATTTTTATTAAAACAAAATAACTAGAAAAATTGTGACTCAAAAAAGTAACTCCACCGTGACAATGTTTGCACATTGCCGTGACCAGGATTCGAACCTGGGTTACTACGGCCACAACGTAGGGTCCTAACCACTAGACGATCACGGCTATCGGAGCGATGACGGTGCTGGCAAAATAACTGTACGGTATCATTAACATTGTATAAGTATTATGTCATAATCTGTGTAGCTCGTGCTTTGGTGAAGTTTTATATGTATTGAATAAAAAAATTATAAGATTACTGCGGAGTTCCTGATGGTAACCAACATGTTTGATCTTACAACTTGAGGTCCATTCAAATATTGAACGAAACCACATTTTTATAGTAATGGCTTGTTTTTTTTGACATAGTCTTTAAAAACTTACAGGAAAACTACTCTATTTAGGTACCATCATCATTATTCTCAGCTAATTTTAGCCCAGCTGGGCAATAAGTCTTTTCGTCATCTTTTTTATAGTATTAAATAGTGACGAGACGAGCAGGACCTAGGCCTGATGTAAGCAACACGCATAACAGCACAGAGTCGCGCAGCTACTCATAACATGAGGTCATTACTTAGCACTGCACTGCGCTCATCACTCGGAGATTAAATAAACAAGAAGAGTTTTTCTCAATAGTTACATGTAACATAATACGTATAAGAATACTAGTAATTTGTTTGTTTTGCTTGTATCCAATTGTGTGTTGTAAGAATATAAATTGCATATTTGTACATATTTTCACTTGCTTACTGAAATATTAGCTTATTGGTTTCTATGCGTATTGGCTTTAGCTGTCAGCTTAGCTTAGTTAACAATTAGCTTAGTTTAAAATAAACAATATGATGATTTGAAACATGGCCCGTCAAATCGAAACACATTGATTGATGTTTGCATATCACTGCTTGATTGTAGAATAAATGGCAAATATTAGGTACAGCCTATCGGTTTTTTTATCGGATACACTTTGGAGAGTGTGCGACTGATTTGCATGATCTGATACCACCATGCCCGTTTATCTATTAGAATGCTCGTAGCTCGAAAAAGCGACATCGTTTCATGGTTGATGTTCCAAAGACACGAACGAAGAGATTTGACTCTACTTTTGTGATAAGAACGTCTAGGCGGAATATGTTGCCCGAGTGGGTTTTCCCCGATGGTTACAATCTTTGTGTCTTCAAATCGAGAGTGAATCGATTTCTTCTAGGTAAAAAAACACGCTCCATCGCAGACCGCATCGTCGCTTAACATCAGGCGAGATGGCGGTCAAGTGTAAACCTATAAAAACTAAAAAAAGTGGTATTTTTCAAGGCGGACTGTAAAGAGTTCTACTTTAAAATAAACTTGTGAGATACTAGTATATCCGATATATGCCTTCAATGAAATCGACCCTCCATACAAGAGTACAAGACCATACAAGCGCATAATTTGCATATCCATCACATGTGACATGACCTCACTGATGCCCGAACATTGGCCAAAGAAATATAAATCAGAAAGCAACTCGCATGTAAAACCAGAATTAATGCCGAGCTCCGAGTACACATGGCGTATTATTACGTGTAATGTTACGTGTAATGTCACACGTGCGTTACAAAGCAATCTGTTCGATAAAGAGAGTGATTTAGTCACTAAATTGAAAATTAATTACGGTGTACCTAGGTACTTAGCGTTTTTAAACGACTTCAATAATGGAAGATGTTCTCTATTTTGTTGTGTGTGTTTGTGTGTGTGTGTGTGTGTTTTTACTATGTTATTTTTGCGATAAGCTCAGCTAATTCTGAATCGATTATAATGATTCCGTTTTCGTTTGGTACATTATAGTTTAAAGGTAGTCCCATATAAATTATATCGTAGGTTATTCGTAGACAACGGTTTTAGAAATATCCACAAAAACTAAAATTTGCATGCTTTTTATCTGGACGACGTATTCAGATTTCTACGTACATCCTTCTTACATATTACTACTGCGTACATATTTCCCAAAAAATATGAAATTTAGTCAAATCAGGCAGTTGGGGAGCGTCTAATCTGCGAGATTGGGTTTCGTTCATAAAATAAAAGTACCTATTAAATCTAAGGTAGAAGAAAATGTGATTACCTATTATTTCTTCTGTATTTTACTCGTTATCGCATGTATTCACAGCAGAGATCTCACAGACCAGACGGGGTGAGACGAACCGGGGTCACTCAGACCAAAGACAGGCCGGTAGGTACGATGTACTAATGGTTAGTACAATACTTGAATCGCACTCATGTAGAGTTATTGTAAGTGTATGTCACAGGGCGTGACTAACTTTAAGAATTTTGTCGAAATGCCTAGGGGAATAACGGAAGGGGGGATATTTTTACACGACCCTAATTTTTACTTTACAAACTTACCGATAATCGTTGGGTGGACGGATTCTGGAGTGGAAACCGCGAATCAAGTAGTGTTCTGACCCTGGGTTTAGTTTGAGAGACGATGTAAGGATGGCAGTAAGTGTAGGTGGTTGTCGGAGAAGTCAGACCGAGGATTGAACTGAGTGACGTATGGGAGAGGCATATGTACAACAGTAGACGAGTATAGGCTGATGATGTTGAAGTAGTTTAAAAAATCTCGTTAAAATCTGTAAATTTTTAGAAAGTAAGCAAGAAGCTACAGAAAACTACACAGATATATTCATTGAACTACAGCTAAAGTTTCGTCGTGGTTTTGCCTGTCCTCTCTCAAATGAGATTAAGACAAACTAACTCAAAGAGAGTTCACCCTTTCCGAGGGGAGGTGAAAGAGCAACAAACACCCATACATAAACTATAAACAGCTTTTATTTGTATTTAATGTTTATTCAAGTTCTCCGATTGTGACTAGTGAAAAAAACCAGTAATTTCCAAAAATTACCCAATTATACCTATGCTTAGTAACACGATGATGAATAAAGATGAGACCTGGTATACAGAGTGTTACATTTGTTCGCGCCCCTCGTGGTCGCAAATTGTTTGCAACCTTTATTCATACTTGTGTTAGCAATATTAGTAATTCATATAAGTTGGTATTTAAAGAATAGTAAGAATACCGTAATGCGCTCTATGGTAACCCTAAAATTCCGGGTGAATATGATTTGTTTGTAGTCTGTGGGCTGCGATAGTTTTGGCGGGAAACTAGGACGCTCACGTTGGTCTCGTGGGAACAGGGATATAAAAAAATCATATACGGCAGCAAGTCTAAGCGAAAGGTTTAAATTAAAAGTACTCGTAACCAGTAATAAGTAAATATCTAAGTAAAAAGTGATAATTGTACATCTGTTACTGATTTTAAGGTACTGTAAAGCGTTTTTGTTAATTATAGTACGAAATGTATTACTTGATCTGCACGAGGCAGCTATGAATAAGTTGGTATGAAGGACTGATTCCGAAATATAATGCTGTAGACTGATCATAGCTGTTTTATTTATGAACTAATGGTGTTCTTAATTTAGAATAAACTATGTTCCTAATATCTCAGAAGTGGGATCGGCGGACAAGTAAACCATAATTGTCCGTTGGTCCCGCCCATGTGATATATTTTTTTTCTTTTCAATGTTTTTTCTCCACGTTTAACATCTGCTTGTTAATGTCACTCAATACGAAAACTCTATGATCAGTGTTTAATTTGTGGTAAAATGTACGGTTTAATGAGTTGCAGAGCGAACCATCGATATAAACCAATGGATATGCCCTGAGTAACTTGGAATTAGTAATAAACTGCGTCTCTATGTGTGTCGTAAGTAGTTTACACATAACTAATCTACTTGACCCCTAGAATCGCTAGCGGCGCGATTTGCTGTGGTTCTACTTATCTTGGTTGTTGACAACGAATATTGATATGTAAAAACGTCTGGCGTTCACCGCTTCCTGCAACCAACTGGAACGGAGTGAGTGAGCTCACTCTTCCCAACTATGACATGATTCCGTGCGCCCTGAAGTTTGGGAGGGCACATTTGTGTATTGAGATCTTTGGAGTGAACAATCTCACGTAAGTGTATTTTTCCGTGTAGGTACTTAGGTACCATTTTTGATTTGTTATTGCAAAGTGGTCCTCACTACATTAATTACTGGAAATCCTATACCGCATTTTCCAGGTGTTCATTATTTTTATCTACCCGTTTAATTGTGCACAAGATATTGCACATAATAATAAATGTGTAAATAGTGGCTATACATATTTTCTATGCAATTTATAAAGGGTATGCCATGTTACAAAAATTCTATATCCTATAGTTTTCGAAAACCATGCTTCGATAAAAAAATATGTAACACCCGATAACCGCAATGTCAGTCATTCTGGACAAACCATTAATGTTACTCTGAGACTTATTCAAATGTTCTTTTTAAAACTGTGGTCGCCCAGTTGTGAGAACGTTCGATTTACACGAGGTTATGGTTCGAATCCCGGCGGTACGTTTGAGTATTTTTCCATGTTCTGTTAGTGAAACTTTGTCATGACCACTGATGTCATATATGATGATAATGTAAGTCACAAGGGAACGGGGTGGACCTAAAACGATATCTTTCAGGGACACTCATTATCCGTCAAACCGGACCTTGATAGAGTGGTGGGTATTGGCGTTTATCTTCTTTAAAAGAAGACCAGAGTCCCAGTTGTGGGAATAAAATGGTGATACAATAGACATGCAGGTCAGATCACGGGTCAGACGTCGAAGCTGTATGTACGAACCTCATAGCAGATCATAATTATAAAATGTTCTCAAATTACTGTGTAGAGTAACTATGACGAACCAAAGCGGTAATGCATTCAGTATAAATGACAGTATATGATTTGACGTTAGCTCTTTTTGGCATATTATCTGGGGCACGGCAGTGCCCCCTGCCAAGTCGTATATATCTTACATGGAGATCCGGACAAAGTCAAGTTTGTCTTTAGTGTACAGAGTCGTTTTAGCAATTAATTCAATTAGAGAGATAATCTTATGCACGTAGAAAATTTTAAAGAAACTGTGTTTTTAACTGCTGATTCAGATAACCATGGGCATGTGACGTATATTAAATTAAACTCCTCTTTTCTACCAATAGTTATGAACTAAACTGACATTGCCAGTGATATGATCTTAAGTCACAGCATGCGCCGTTCATTGAGAATGGAGGTGAGCTGTGAACTTCGACTGAGGTGGCTATTGTTCAGCCAACATGTAACTTAATAAGGCAAATCTTTATAGATTGTACATTTAAACGAGTTGAAACCAGAGTCACGCGTGACTAGTATCATCAAGGTAGAAAAGTAGGTAGGTACTAGAGCTTCTCATTGCAGTTTAGCAGTGTTCTAAACTAAAGTAATCTGAAGAAAGTACTTGCTCATATATGAAAAAAAAATGAGTTAAAGGTAGGTTGAGCAATCATTAATGCCTTTGTTGGAAGTTCCAGATTATGGATAGACCGAATCAAGGACGCAGAGATAGCGTCGAAAGTTGCGGCATGAAGAGTGAACCTGAGACCTAGCGCTGCAAAGGGCACGCTCGGATAACGAGTATTCCACCGATTGAGAAGGACCGGAACGAGGGAGTGGAAGGAGTCTGAATAACAGGCAAGTCCACAAGCGTTCTAATTTTAATTTACTCAGTGATGATGTAAACTGATACTGATAACCGTAGCCAGGAAGTGGAAGGGAGTCTGGATAACAGGCAAGTCCACAAGCGCTTTAATATGAATTTGTTTAGTAATGTTGTAAATTGACACATTTGAGAACCAGAGAACCAGAAGGTGTGGAAGGTAGTCTGGATTTTAACAGACAAGTCCACAACCGCTATTATGTAGATTCGATTTATGATGTAGTAAATTTGACGTGGTTTAAAGAAGAGTTGTTGAGGCCACATAAGGCTCATAATATAGTGACAGTAATAAGATAAACGATAATGATAAACATAAAAGATCACGGGTTTTCACGAAGATTCACAGTCTAGCGAAAGATCGTTCGCTCTTGGGAGGAGGAGAAATTGTAGAGCATTACAGTATAGGCGAATCTGCTCAAGGTTTACGCAAATGACGCGAAAGAGTCGCTGCAATTATAGCGACACATTAAATTGTTTTAAAAAAAAAAATATATTTTGTTTTACACTTTGCAAAACGTCACTTCTGTTCATCGGATTTTGAACATGAACTTCATGATGTTCTTCATACATTTATTTAATGAGTTGAAAAGTGTACATGGACATTTGACTGCTGAGCTTTCTTTTACAAACGTAAAACCAGAGTTTGATCTAATGTTAAAAGTCAGACTACAATGATTTGAGTAACAAAGTAATGTGTAAAATTAACGAGTGGAACGAAAATAAAATAATCCATTTTGCTGTACCCAATAACCAGGCATCGCAAAATCTCAGAAACGTTACTCTAATAGTTGGGCCGAGTGGATAAGAAAGCTTGGCGAGGCATTCTCCCGCTGCCACTGGGACAACCGTGCAGGTTTACTATTATTATTAGGCTTGAAAGCTTGCCAAACTTGCACGTCATGTTCTTATGGAGGCAGTATTGTTACCAAAAGCATACACAAGAAGATTATCGCAGATGTAGAGATACGGAAGGTAGCATAATGTTAATTACACAGAATTGACGATCGATTAAGAGTATCAATTTGGGAACCGTTAGAAATTAGCTATTGCTCAAAGTCAACGTAAACATAAAAAACTCACGATGTATCAGAAACTATCGAGGATTAGTTTTGAACGGATCAGTTTATAAGTAACAGTTTTACTGAAAATTAAAAAACCAGAAGTCGCTATTCCTAACAATGTTAAAGTTACTTTGTATTTCATAATATTATAGAATGATGGTGTAACATTGATATGTACTTGTTATATTGAGAATTCAATATGAATATAACAAATACGCCAGATGACTTCTTGTCGGAAATAAGGTCCGAACCAAGAGATTATCTTAAGTTAAACAATGAGGTTGTTGTTGGTTCGGGGCGACTAGTAGCTGTTCCAAGAAAATCACAAAGCGAAGTATTAAAGATAAAGAGTCAATCTATGCAGACTGTTCAATTCATGGTAATAGCTCTAAAATATACACAAATTACGTGTCGCGTTGTTTGTCCGCGACGGACTCCGCAATTGTAGTCTGGTTTGCGCACCGTGTAAGATTTGATCCAACATGAAAGATGGGATAGTCTTTGTATGGAGGTTTCGAGCGAGGTTAGAGCGGGCCGCTAATATCTATAATATGTATTACTGCCTTCCCAATTCACACTTGATGGTCAGGAAATGTTATTCGAAATCTCGCTGAAGCGAAGATTCGGTTTATAACAGTACTTTAGTAACTCAAATTATGCCTACAAGTTATAATGAGCGATATCTGTCCCGTTGCATATGATAATAACGAGCACTTCTTCAATGGTGACTAGTAGCCAATACTTTTGAAAAAAGGAACTACATAATTTGCTCGTTGAATATAGCGATTACTTCTCGTCCGAAAAATAAAAGAGATTTAGGAGTTTGCCACAACTCATGAGATGAAGGATACGAAGCCAGGAATATACAAGACGTATCGTATGTCACATGACAAAACAAACCGGGTAAAGCCTCGAACTATCGCGGTGGCATTTCATCACGCTACAATTTAACAGACTTCCTGGGGTTTGCAGTCAGTATTGACGGTTTAAAGCCTGGACTTGAAGGCGGTTTCTAAGTCTAGTACTTTAAGACATCAAAAAAACCCATACGAACTGGTCTTAAATAGTTTTCCGTGATTTGCGGACCGTTTGGCCGGTCCACACAGATTCAAGAGAGTACGGCGTGACAGGTATTCTGGGGTCCTTAGGACAGTCCTTACAGTAATAAGAGAAAAGAGAAACCTGAGAGAAGTAAAAGCTCCACTCATTCGAACTTGAAACCCTCTCAGCAGTATCCTCTCTTAGTAAATTTAGAGTTTACCTTCAGAGTATCCCACTTAAAATATTGTCAAACTGCATTGCGCCGAGAACCACACTCAACACACACACACTAACAGAGATCTAGTACCGTGTGTGGTCGTTGAGGGTGTAGTTCAAGAATTCAATGGCGAAATCGCGTATCGAGCGAGCAACCCTCATTTGGATGCTTTAGAATAGGAGTCCCAAGGGGAAGCTATAGATCCAAATCCCAGACTTTATAGAGTATCCTGAAGATTGGATACAATAACTATCCTCAGCTAATAAGACAACAATACAAAAAAAAACACTTTATTAGGTATATCACAATACAATAGAAAAAAAGTGACTAAACATGTAAGTAATTAAAATGTTGTACACAAAAGTCTAGCCTATCGCTAATAGCGATGTCTTCTAGATGATTTGGTTGTTAGGACAAGATAACTAGTAAAGGTATGGGTCTGGTATCTTTGATAAACTTATGTACCTACATAAACAATTACACAAATAGGATACATATCATTTAGAAGTAAATCCGTTGTACAGTTATGGTACATAGCTATTGTTATACCTACTTAATACTAACATTATAAAGATAAAGAAAATAAATATAAATCTTGTTTGTTTGAACGCACTAATCTCTGAAACTACCAGACTGATTTCAAAGTTATTACATTGGTTATGTGCGTGGTCGTTGCACGCTATAGGCTATAAATACACCTACCGCAGGCCAGGGTGGATGGCTAGTAAATAATATAATGCATGAACAAAATATATTAAAATAGACTTACATAAACATACTTCATAACATTGAATACCTACGCGTAAAGGACAATACGCACGTGTTTACGAAACGAAGCTGAAAAGATATCTACTGTTCAGCAACTAATCCGAAAGTAGTAATTATTGAAGATTCTATAAATAATAAATGATTATAATTTCTTATAATATAAATAATAAATATATTATAAGAAATATATATCGTCGGTATAAAGATAAGATTTATCGAGTAATCAACGATAATGATCAGATCCGAAACATACTTTTGCATACTTAGTCAATAAGGTTCAACGACGAGGATTTAGTAAGTACTCGTATGTAAGGCGTGGAACGCCAAGTGATGATAAAATTAGCTATAAAATTTCAAGACCTGTATCGTATTAGAAATTTTGACAAATATTAGGCATCTGATCAATGATATATATGCCTTTACTCGCCGCGGTCGTTATGAAGACGTGGTAGCCGCAGATACGAGAACTCAAACCAGTGATGGTGTTTAATAGGTGTTTGAATACGTTTAATTCGAATCAAGTTCCAATAGAGACTATCAGATTGTTGGTCACGAAACAATCAATGATTCCCTATAAGTATCAGTAAAAATTATTTTGTCGCTCATATGAAGTAGGTTATTATGCTAATTGATTAGACACGCTGAAATCATCATATTGCCTAGTAGAGAAACCATTGACGTGATTCATCATCATTAATTTATAAGTAAATGATTACTTTGGATTATGTTCAACGAATAAAACTTTCACTAAAGTTGTAACAACTACGACCAAAACTGTTGTAAACAATTGTTACGTAACTTAATTATTAGATATATAATAATATTATGAATAATTCGGTTTTACTTTGTTTTTTGTTTGTTTGTAATGAAATGCAGGTTATCTTTTGACTACCGCAAAGTATAGATAAGGTATATTATCGTATATGCCTGAAATTAGATATATCTATTTATGTAATTATAATTTTCATGTGATAATCATCAGAAATTAAAACATAATAATGTACCAAGGTTTAATTAATTATACGTACTTGTCATGATTTGCTGAATAGGTATTTTGGATTGAAGACTATTATTGTATAAATCTGACCCATATTTTTGTAGCAAAATTATTTCACAAAACAACAAAATAGACACATGGTAAACAGGTGTCTAGACTCCAGGTATCTGGATACAGGCTTAGAGCCTAGTTTGAGATTAATTGAGAGAAGCTTAATTTACAATGCGACAATAATGCCTACTTACTATATTCTTATGTAAAATCCAAGTAAAATCGTACAATCTTATTATTGTGAATTGTAAATATAATAAATATTGTTTAATTGTGTGTATCAATAATGCATGATTTTAATTTGAAAATGTATCTATGAAAATATTGCCCTTCTTAAGTATAGTGACTGACACATTTAAAGATATTTATAGTGAGTGATGATGCAATGTGCTCAATTTTATTTGTTTTCTTTTGAACATAACTAATTAATTATGCTCCTTTGATATCCAATTTGTAACTACATGTAACAAACATATTATTTAAAATAGAGTTATTAACTAAATGGTTATAGATAAATTTGTAATCCTTTGCTATAAGATGATTACTTTGTTAAACATATTAGATTAACTAGAAATAGAATAGAATTACTCGTATAATTTAGTCAAGATGTAAAATAAATTTAAAACCCGAGCGCGAGGACTCGCTTCTGCAGGATGGCCGAGCTGTTAGCAATATTAGTAATTCATATAAGTTGGTATTTAAAGAATAGTAAGAATACCGTAATGCGCTCTATGGTAACCCTAAAATTCCGGGTGAATATGATTTGTTTGTAGTCTGTGGGCTGCGATAGTTTTGGCGGGAAACTAGGACGCTCACGTTGGTCTCGTGGGAACAGGGATATAAAAAAATCATATACGGCAGCAAGTCTAAGCGAAAGGTTTAAATTAAAAGTACTCGTAACCAGTAATAAGTAAATATCTAAGTAAAAAAGTGATAATTGTACATCTGTTACTGATTTTAAGGTACTGTAAAGCGTTTTTGTTAATTATAGTACGAAATGTATTACTTGATCTGCACGAGGCAGCTATGAATAAGTTGGTATGAAGGACTGATTCCGAAATATAATGCTGTAGACTGATCATAGCTGTTTTATTTATGAACTAATGGTGTTCTTAATTTAGAATAAACTATGTTCCTAATACTTGCTTGATTCAAACCCGCCTGATTGGCTTGCTTGACGATTGTAACGAAACTTGTATCAATAATTCTACTTAGAAATCTTGTTGGAACTGATATAGACAGTTAGTTGAATGAAATTTGAGTGTGGTGTGTTTTTGTGTATGTTATTTTATTATGTTTGAACCCTATGAGAATTATTGTGTGTTTTCAGAATGCAAATACACTTTTTGAAGTGAAAACTTCTATTGGCGCAGCAGATACAGATTTTTCGTGGGCTGTGAATTAAATTCTAGCGTCACGCTCGGGAATGATAGGAAATCTTCGGGTAAACTCGGGACCACGGCCATTGGGCATTTTGAAATGCGTCAGCATGGCCACGATCATAGCCACGCCCTCCGGTTTCACGTTCCAGTTTCCGTAGCTATAAGCTATAAAATTCCGAGTTTATAAGCTTTCACTTCTATCGGCAGTTCCTATGGCTGCCAATATTTTTTTAAATAGTTTAGAGTGACGGGACGAGGAGGCCATCTGCCTAATGGGAAGAAACATGCCTACCTATAACAGTGCAGTGTCACGCAGCTATTGGAACATGAAAAGTCCAAATCATCACTTTGCACTGCACTGCGCTTGTCACTTAAATATTAAGATGATCGATCTAATTAATATGATAATGTCAATTCCGGCAATTTCACCATCATGTTAAAGAGCTTAGAGATATAACATCTTAGATCTCTGGGTGATGAGCGCAACGCAGTGCTAGGTACTGATTTGGACTCTTCATGTTCCAATAGTTGCGTGTCACTGTGCTGTTATGTGCCAGGCATGTTGCTTACCATCAGGCGCATATCCTGCTCGTCTCGTCACTTCTTATTATAAAAAAAAATGTGCTGTGTTATGTTTTTTTGGAAATAAACGATTTACTTATTAAATTTATTATCAACTAGATGCCCGCCCCGGCTTCGCCCGTGGTATATTATATAGCACTCATCGGGATCCCGTACATATCCAACGGTGAAAGAATGACTGAAATCGGTTCACTCATTCCTGAGAATATCGATTTCAAACAAAAAACCTCTTCAGCTACCTGCTACGTCACCTGTCGGAAATTGGTCGTACCAACTCAGATTTAGAAAATAAAATAGCAAAGGTTTATATTCAATGCACAGATTACTGAAATTCAATGACGCAATCTTTGACACATGCTGTCATGTGTCATGTCAAAGCACGAAACGTACGAAAACTCTCAAAAGGGGAATATTTTTTCCCGATTTTGTTACATTCTTGTTTCATGCTCCGCTTCAATTAATAGTAGAGTTATTTTCTATAGCCTAAAGCCTTCCTCGATAAATGGACTATCTAATAGAAAAATAATCTTTCAATTCGGACCAGTACTTCCCGAGATCCTAGCGTTCAAACAAACAAACAAACTCTTCAGCTTTATAATATTAGAATAGATTTAGTCTGTCAAATCTATGTATATTTACAAAAGTAAAAAGAATTCGTTTATTGAAAGAAAAATACGTTACATGTCAAATGTCCCATAATAAAAATGAAATTAATTAATTTTACTCTACCACAGCTGACAAGATCCCAGACACACACAGATAGTCAGACATGCAAACTTAAGGAACCATTTTAATAAATTGTAAATTTTATTTTAGGTTTAAAATTTACTGCGAAAAATGCCATATTTTGGAGGCTACGTACAGAAAAATACACAGACAGATACACTAAGCTGCCTCTATTGTTTCGTGTCCTGGGTTTGTCTCCTTCTTGCTCTTTCTGTTCTGCGTAGGTACAATCAAACTCAGACATTTTCTATGAATGTGACGTCAAACTAACTCAAAAAGATAATGTAATGGTATGAATTTGAGTCTAGTTTTGCTAATACAGTAGTTATGCGACGGCGCTGACTATATTCAGCTTTTAATCATAATACGAGTATCTTTGTAGCAATAGTTTTTTTTCCTACATAAGCCCTAAGGGTATTCTCACTAAATCTTCCGTTCTAACCAAGGGCTTACGGGTTTTTTCCAAAGTAAACTTTGATACAAAAGTTTCATCCCATGGTCTATGTGTAAAAATCTCTTCCGCGTCACAACACATGTTGCCCCGAGGCGAGGTTCACACTACAAAGGGAACTGTCTTATTCTTTCGACAATTATTCACATTATAATTATGTTTAATCTTTGTATGTTTTACATCTTAACTACACGAGGTATAAACAGAAAGCACTGACGAATAAATGTTTCTTTGTTACGGCAAGGTTTAAAAAAAATAGAGGGTGGAAAAACAATTGTACATACTGATATTTTTAAGTTTTAATGTTTGTTGCTCAATCACTTCGCAACGAGTGAACGAATTGGGTTGAAATTTAGTATACAATTAAAATACAGTCAATAGCAAGTAGGCTTTTTATAGCGAGCAAATAATGGGGACGGTAATTACTTCTATAAAACCGCGACGCACTGCTAGTCATCTTATAGCAATGGAGCAGATTATATCTAATACAAAAAAAAGCCTTTGATTTCAGCAGAAGGTAAATTTTACATTAAATTGGATTGCAAGTACTGAGTATTTCTATTACATGTATAAATTATTATTTAATCAAACTAAAATTTTTATTTATCACCGTTCTGCATGAAACTCTTTAGAGGTAAATGCCTCCTCCAAGGATATTCAGTCTTCTCTCGTTTTCACTTTCAGCATTCAGTTGGGACCGCTGACCTTTACAACTTCATCTTCCTATCTAGCGTCAGGTCTGCCTTGTTTGCGTTTTCTCATTGGACCTTTCCCTCAAATTCGAGCGAGCAATTTTTGTTATAAAAGGGACCTAAGATCGTTGACATTTGGTCTAAAATGGGCTATAAGTACTGTGTACCGAATTTGAGGCAGATGACATTTTCATTACTTTTTCCTAATAGTCCAAGTTCCGCCAGACATCGTTCTGATGAACGAAATGTGAACGATTGAGTAGAGCTAGTACGTACTAAGAATACATGCTTACCCGCTAACTTGCTTTGACGGCCAATTTTGAGATATGCGGCCTGGGATCTTAGTCTATAACGCGCCAAATAGAAGTGTATCTTCAAAAATAACGAAAGAAATACAGTCTACATCACTACCCGCTCTTCTTTATTCTACCCACCTGAATATATAAACTCGGTATGTAAAAACGTAATACACATAAAGTTCTAACAAAAAATCCTTATTGATACTCAAACCCAACAAAATATCGGAATAATTTCGATCGAATATTTACGATTATAGCTATTTTCCCCGCGCGAGGGTCTGAATTGAAAACCACAAACCCTCTACTTATCTCCTTGATTTAATATCAAGATATCGGCTCATGTAATGAAAAAAAAACTTAAATGTAACCAAAAATACGCCTTAGCGTAATAGAAATTAAGATCAAATTAAAAAGTCCAAAACAACATTTTTGAATTTGAATCTTTACCATTATTCCATCTATTTACATGTAGCGGTACTGTCGTGCCATAAAGCTCTAATTTAATAAAAGTAGTTCAACATTTTAGCCAACACGTATTTATGTTGGCCGAACTAAATATTCTATAACATTTTTTTTTTAAGTTTGCGACAGTTTTGATAACTCAACAAACATTTGCGGAGTCTATAGAAATAAGTTGTGTAATAAATTTGACGGGAAAGCATTTGTTTGTTTTCTTTATTGAAATCGAAGAATCTAGGGAACCAACGACAAGGTATTTCTTTGTGAGATAATGTTTACGTAAGAATTCTGAAACCGATGTTTTTAAACATAGTGTGAGAAATAAAATACTGGGCTATTGACACGGTAGCCAAGTTCGTTTATATAGAGAAAGGTCATTTTAAAACACTTTGATTTTGGGGAAATCGATACATATAAATAAATTTGAAGTGGCTATTTGAATTCCAAAGTGGCATTAAATGTGTATGAAAGAATATACGGTATTTTCACAAAAAGATGAAAAAAAAATTGTTTCTGTTTCAAATCAGGCAACGCATTCCACAGCCTAGACGTTCTTATCACAATAGTAGTGTCAAACCTCTTCGTTCGTCTTCTTTGGAACGTCAACCGTGAAACGATGTCGCTTTTTTTAGCTACGAGCAGTCCGATAGAGAAAAGGGCAATGTGGTATTAGATCATCAGTATAAACAACCAACTATAATAATTGCATTGGAAGAGCACTCGTCATTGCAGCACAGGGTATCCTACAGCGATGGCTAGTGTCTGAATGTCGAAGAATGTCCATGGAATTTAATAGGTTAAACATTAAACATCTTGCAGATGCACACTTTCCGAAGAATCCTGGAAAATAACGAGAACGGACTTTCAGTTATATGACGCTGGTAAAACCGGAGGACGGTCCTAGTATCTACGCAAATGTTACCATATCAATAGTGATCCTGACGCAAAATCAACTTCGTGTCAATGGATCAAACTAAAGACGATGCTGATCAAATTTTCGTGTGAAATTTCGCCCCTACATCATACGTCCCTTATTAGATTGCATTTTGCAATTTTGACATGACATGACAACTTGACAGGAAACATTGTTCCTCAAAGGGTTCCACCCTAAGGTCAGTGCAATCCTATGCTCCAGTCATAACACAACCCATATGGTTGAACCGTTTAGAATTTCCTATAGATTTCGAGCTTTCTTTTGTAATGATATATAATCTTGTTATATTGTATCTATAATCATATCTTGATCTATGAACGGGTATAGTTAGATTGTTATCTAAATGGGATTATTGGCTAATCTTATTGTAGTTTTGTTCAATCTTACTATTAGTGTCAGAATTAAAATGGATGTAGGTCAGATTGCGATGTCTTTAAAATATAAAAAGGTATTAGCTAATAATGCGTTAAGACCACGTTTTCGATTCCACTCTAGTCATAGATAGTACGCAATGAAATTAGTTCCTGAATTCCGACCGTGAACTCAAAGCTTTAGGGTCCTGCGCATTTTGACCTAGCCCCTAGCCCAAATATCGGTAGGCAGTGGATACCACTTGAGACCAACTGTCATAGTTCCCTTTAAAAAATATAGAACTCAAAGCTTACGTGTCCTTAAAGGATGTCAAATGTTGGAGGAAAGTTAAGTACATAATTTTTCGACGTTTGTGACAAACGAACACAAACGTCTTGTAGTGGTAGGACTCTTGGCAGAGTCCGCCTGGGGAAGTACCACACCTTTGCCAGTTATTCTAACGCCAAGCAGTAATGTGCAAACATTACTGTGTTCCGGTTTGAAGGGCAATGTTTCCAGAGAAATTACAGGGCTTAGAGATATAAGATCTTAGATCTCTGGGTGACGAGCGCAGTGCAGTGCTAGGTAATGATTTGGACTCTTCATGTTCCAATAGCTGCGTGCACTGTGCTGTTATGTGTCAGGCATGTTGCTTACCATCAGGCACATGTCCGGATCGTCTCGTCACCATTTATAAAAAAAAACCAGATAAAATGGTGTTAAATAACATCATCAATATGGTGCCGGTTGTTTATTTTTGTATTTGATAACTCTGTTATACCATTTCATTATACATACTCGGTTTATACCACGGAGTTGTATTAGCTCCTTGGTTTATACTTACAGCTTCGTACCGTACACAGCATCGCCATGTGATTTTACTATTCTACATTTTATACAATTTGGTTAGTCGGCAATTAGCACAATAGTCGTACATACAAATATGATTTTCATTTTAAAACCACACTTTGATTTTAGGACTTCATCCACAAATCTAGGTGCAAATATACATTTTTTTCTTTTACTGTATTGTTTTGTTTTGGTGTGTACAGTAAAGAGTATCTATCTATCAAATATAATGTCAAATACTGGCTTTTTATTATTTTCGATACACATTTAAACAAATTGTAAACAACGTTAGAGTTTTCGTGAAAAACAAAGTAAATAGATATCCTTATAAAACCTTTTTGTAACAATGAAAGGTCTCTTTATAGAGTTCGGCTGAGTATTAAACCTTTGCCAGTTATTCAACATAATAAGTAGTAATTTGTAAATAATATTCCGTTTTTTTATGTGTTCTGATTTCAAACGAAACGTATCTAGAGATTTCTGATGCAGCCAGGCGCATCTTTTGCTCATCCCTCTACTCTATTTAATATTTCAAAAGTATTCCTCCTGTGTAGCATATTTAACAATTCCTTCTCACAATCAGATGACATGAATAAAAACCAGAAATTAATAGAAGATGAGGAAGAAGAAGACTTTAATCAGCTGACTATTATTAAATTTTTTTTTTATTCATAAATTAAGACTAACAAATTGTCTTGCCAGACATATTGCATGCCTCTCGCAGAGGCCAGTTTGTATGGGGCAACTTTTGAAATGTTTTGTATCATCTTATCTTACCTACAAACAGCAATAAAGATTTTTGTATTTGTATAACATTTTCATTATTTTTCTGCTAAACTTACAAATTCCCATGCACTTATTAACACATTTCTATTGACAAATACCGGTTTTACCAGGAAGTTAATCTTCAACTCCCGTTTCCAGCCGAAACGCAAAATGCTCCACATCTGTCGGATTCGTTTTGTTACTTCACTTTTGTTAGCTTTTCTTTGTCGGTCTATTGTACGACTGCGTACGTTGCATCGTGTGTGCATGATTGACGTTCACGTCTTGTCAAATCTTGACGTGTTTTGATTGAAAGATACTTCTT
This sequence comes from Ectropis grisescens, assembly GCA_017562165.1. Classification (NCBI taxonomy): domain Eukaryota; kingdom Metazoa; phylum Arthropoda; class Insecta; order Lepidoptera; family Geometridae; genus Ectropis; species Ectropis grisescens. Next base: position 27,166,966 of record CM029775.1, read on the forward strand.
TTGTGTTTTATACATGTTTATCTTCTTAACTTTAAACACTTTAAACACTTTATTTGTACAAAAACAGATTACATTTAAGGATTTATACAATGGCCCCACACTAGGCTCTGGGCCCGTGTCGTGGGTACCTTTATCATACATTTCAGAGCTCAAAGTTACATTGGGGTAATCTATACAAAACAGAACAAATAGACAAAAACTAATAAAGACGATAATTTGGTTTGTAATGTTGTATCGGGATAAAAATAAGGATATTGTTAGATTTTAAAAATTAAAATTATCGTAGGTATGCACTTTTGTGAGTAATAGTGTGCGTGTGTGTGTTGTGTCTGTTAGTTTGGATGAGTAGAGTGAATGTTAGTGAATGTGAATGTGAGTGATGTGTCTGGGAATTTAAACACAACCTTGAGTAGGAAGATTCATTTGGGAGTTGATTAAATTTTCGGTATTCCTGTAATCTAAAGTATGTAGCCAAGTTTTTAGTTTCCTTTTCATTGCATGCAAATTATCTGTGAGTAGTTTTGGGATACATTTTATAACTCTAGTATAAATTAGTGGAAGAAGCGTGTGAGGGTGTCGGTCTGCAAAAACGGTATTCACTTTTGTGTTTGGTATCTTGAATACCCTTTTCTTGAGCTGAGTCGCCGTGTGACCAGACTGCCTGGCAGACCTATCAAAAGAAAGAACAGCTTTCCTATGAAAAGCTGACGCACCGTTAGCATCTCCGCTTCTTTGTACAGGGTCATGGTCGGGAATCTAAAATGCTTGTTCAACATCACCTTCAATACTGCTCTTTGTGCTCTTTCAAGTCTGATCATTAAATATTTAGCCGCGCCCCCCCAAGCTAGGTTACAATATGAGAGAATCGATTGGCAGAGCGAGTTAAACACCATGACTAATATTTTTGGGTCACATGAGCTCCTTAGGCTTTTCATGACGTAAATAAGTTTCCTGGTTCTATTTGACAAATTTATAATGTGATACCTAAAAGTTAGCGATTCGTCGAGGTCTACCCCTAAGTACCGAAACCTGTCAACCCTCTCAATTACTCCACAGGTTGTCTTAACAGAAGAGAGTACATGCAGCGCTGGCAGAGGGTTAGAATCTATAGCGATTTGTATATCAAAGGTCGGCATAGATTTTTTGTTATTGAAAAATGTCATAAATTTAGTTTTTTTGGTGTTAAGAGTTAGGAGGTTTTTGTTTAGCCAACCCGTGATCTGATTCATTCCCCTCTCAGCCACCTCAGCGACCCTAGTCCACGTGCTTTCCGAGAATATCACGACAGTGTCATCGGCGTAGCAGATGATGTCTGCGCCAGGTAATTTAATATCTAGAATGTCATTCATGTATATCGAAAAGAGTAGGACCCAAGATGCTTCCTGTGGGACTCAAAGCTCACCACAAGTTCATCACTGAGGTTATTCCCAACTCTTAGTTGCTGAGAACGATTTGTCAGGTAACTCTGAAACCAGTTTAGCGCTACGCCTCGGATACCGAATGATTCTAATTTTTTAACTAATATTGGGATCGACAAGCTGTCAAAAGCCTTAGTAAGATCGAGAAATAGTCCCAAACAGCGCAATTTACGATCTACTGCAAGAGACACAGTATTCGTGAGAAGTACGACCGCGTCTTCTGTGCTTTTGCCGCGTCTAAATCCAAATTGCCTTTCCGACAACAACTTGTTAGCCTCGAGGAAATCCACAAGTCTCCTATTGACCACCTTCTCAAGTAATTTAGAAAAATACTCAGAAGCGATATGGGCCTATAATTGCTAGGTAAATTTTTGCACCATCTTTATGAATAGGAACCACCACCGCAGATTTCCAGCTATCGGGAAACAGCCCTTCTCGATACTAAGGTTGATGATATGAGTCAGGGGACTACAATAGTATGTTTTATGTACTTAATAAGTGTAGCTGTATGCCCATCTAGACCCGGTGCACTGTCGGCTTTTAGACCAGTTATTATCTTGTCAACTTCTGAAACGTTTGTAGGCGTAATAAAGAACGAAGTTGTAGGGGACCTATTTGACTTCACCAACTTAGCTAGGTCGTGCTCAGTGACAGCCATTTCACTAAGTTTTTTTATTTGCTAGGTCTTTGCCGATGTTCGCGAAGTACTTATTGCATCTATTTAGTGATACAAAAGGTTCCTCACAACTAGAGGTTAGTTCAGACGAAGAGCGTTTTTCTGTTGTACGATTGCAGATAGTGTTGATGGTCTCCATAGCTTTTAGAATTATTTTTGTTTTCGATTATTTTTGTTTTTCGTAAGTTGTTTTGACGCGGTGTAGTAATTCTCCATAAAAATTGCGATATCTCCTATAGGTAACTTGCAATATTAGGTTATCAGGCTCTTTTTTCGCTTTAAGGTGTAGTGCATCGCGATGCTTTTGACATTTTATGAGTCCAGGAGTAATCCATGGCTTCAGATTTCGAAATGAGCGGTGTATAGCTACAAGATGACTATTTGAAGAAACAGTGGCAGATATAATAGAGTTAAAATTACAAACTGCCGCCTCCACATTCGATTCACTTATTACAGAGTTCCAACTTTCGGCCTTCAGTTCATTAATCACGCCGGAGTAATCAATTTTCAAGCGATCGCTCTTATCCCGGATGATAGGTTTACGATCGATAGCTACACCGAGGACACACAAATTGTGATCAGTGACTGCAGAGTTGCACACGACACCGACAGCTTCATAACCCTGTTTAATGAAAATATGATCTAAACATGAATTTTCGCGTGTAGGTTTGGTAATAGCAGGTATTAGAAGGTTTTCCGCAGCCACGCTCAGATAATCCGTACATGCCTCGCTCGGGCCCTCCTCTAGCAAATTGAGATTGAGATCGCCAGCCCATATAATGCACGACCCTTTTTTGTTTAGTTTATTCGCGTCATTTAAAGAAACCAAAAAGTCGTTGACATCTGCAAATGACGGGGACCGGTAAATTCCAAAGATCTGAAATTTGTCACCAATGGATATCTTTAAACAATTACAATCTCTCATTTGTGGCTCAGTCACCGTTGCTGACCATGTATCACGTACGTACGCTACTACGCCCCACTTTTATTTATGTAATTGGTGGTATTGTAAACGTTGTATCCTGGCATTTGAGGTATTATTATGTTAGCGTTCCACCAGCACTCAGTCATAATTATAACATCAATCTTCATATTTAACCGCATAAGAGCCACCGTAAAACAGTCGAAATTTTTACGAATGCTTCGTATATTCAAGGTTAACACTCTAAAGTTATGGTCATTTGAAAAAATCTTACCACATTGTTCCAAGCTTTCTGATTCATGGCACTGTATCTTAAATGAGATATCTAAGTTTTCCATGACTTCCATCATTGTGAAATCAAACGTACGTGCCTTGCCCTGTCTGAAAAAAAGCCAAACTTGACAAGTTTTTTGGAACATTGAATCCCGATACAGTGCTTTTTAAGTGTGTTATTTATGAGCAGCCCAAAACTAGCACAGCAATATTCAGTCAGTACAATAATCAACCGGAAATTAAGACTGAGAAAACAAATGAATCAATCCTGGAACAAGTTGAGCTTAATGTGTGCATGTGTGTGTTTGTGGTGAGTATGTTGGAGGTGTGTGATGAATTGACAGAGACTGAGTAGCCATTACAAAGACAAATTGCAATAGCTAAGTACAGCCACGCCAAAATTTTAAATAATAAGAAGAATAATACTTTTTGTAAGACTAAGAAGCTATAGAAGTCAAATTCATCTTTTCGTATCTACATATACAACACAATCAGTATATTCGCAGTTCAAGATAGAGCTGTTATGGAGATGTCGTAGGTGACAGCGGCGCCGACGTTGGTGCAGCTCCTGTTTGTGCAGCTGGTGTGGTGATTCTGCATAGGTCCAGATGCCGGTCCAGATCTTCCCGACTACGAATAGCAACAGCAGGCTTCCCTTCTGCCTTCCTAATAAGAATCGTCCCTTTGCTCGTCCAGCAGAAAGGAATGTTGAGTGATTTCGATCTGTTACGAGCCTCCTGAAATAACTGTCTGTGCATTTTTGTAAGACGTTCATTTACGTAGATATTACTCGCTGGAGCATTTATGAGAATATCGCTAGAGGTTAAGTTGCGTCGCACTTTCACGGCCTTTAGAAATGCGTCACGTTTTGAGCGACTTACAAAACGCACTACCACAAGGCGAGACTGTAAGCCTTCGTGTCTGTTTTTGGCGACTTTAGCATTTTTATGAAGTCTGGATCCAACTCTATCCACCCAGTCAATGTCACTCTCCTTTAGGCTTTCTCCTACCTTAGTTCCAATCACTTGGACCAGGTGGGTCACGTTCTCGTTCACAGTCTCCGGTATACCAGCAATCTCCACCTCATTTCTTAAAGAGGCCTGCTCGTGACGTTCGATTGTATCCTCTAATCTTCTGACGTGTGCGATCAAAATCTCCCCCCCTGCTTGGCGTGCCTCGAGCTCCGCAATCTTATTGGCTGCTGCAAAAATTGACTTGTCCATGTCGTCCATCCTTCGATAACAGCCGGTTACCATTTCTTGAATTTGTAGCTTGAAATCATGCATGTCCTTTCTTAAAAGCCTAACTTCTGTTATCAGCTGGGTTATTTCAGTCGGAGGTTGCTCGCTCACCGGCGAAGAGCCACCACAATGAACTTCGGCACTTGAAGAGAGGGTCCCGATGGCAGCCACGGGTGTGATGATTGAAACGGAGCTGAGCCCCGACGCCGCCGCAGCGGCGGCTGCAGCAATTTTCTTTTGCCGCTCTGTCACAGGTTTTGTCATTTTCATGGTTGGTTGGCGTACGGGTGTGTTAGATCGGTCACCTTTGGGCTCGTGACTACGACAATTAGGACAAGTCCAAATACTTCGAAGATCAGCAGACGCCTCCGATATCGAGATAGCAACGCACGCTAAATGAAATAGTAACGAGCATTTAGTGCACTTGATTCTTGTTTTAGTATCAACCGCGCTGCGGCAGGCGTCGCCATCGCCAACTGACCTCTACCATGGTCCTTTCTTCCTTCTAATAAAATTCATTGTCGTGTTGGTTATTTTTTGCACTGCGTCTGTCCAACATTTGTGTTCATGTAAAATATACATTTTATATCATGTTTTTTTTAATAAAGACTGAAGAGACGAGCAGGACATGTGCCTGGTGGCATGCCTGTCGCATAACAGTACAGTGATACGCAGCTATTGGAACATGAAGAGTCCAAATTATTACCTAGCACTGAACTGCGCTCGCCACCCAGAGATCTAAGATGTTATGATCTAAGCCCTGTAATTTCTCTGGAAACAATGCCCTTCAAACCGGAACACAGTGATGTTTGCAAATTACTGCTTGGCAGTAGAATAACTGGTAAAGGTGTGGTACTGCCCCAGGCGGACTCTGCAATGAGTCCTAGAGTGATTTTTCTAGCTAGCTTTTAAGCTAAAGTTTGACGATTATATTAGTGACTGACTGATGTTTTACTGAAGTGGTGTAATACCGTGGCCTAGTGTGTCAGGATTCAGTGTGTAGAGTGTTAAGCTTTTATCGTTAGCTTCTGTATGTAGCATAACAACTTCCCCAGTGTCTTGTGTGTTGTTAATGTGCCACGCCTAGGGTGACTCAGCACGCTTTTTTAGGTGTTGATCTAAGTCAGTTATCAGGTGACCTCTTCTGCCTATCGAATTTTTAACTAGCTAAACCCTACTAACCAAATCTTATTAAATTAACTATACTGACAATTAACGACATACACGTCTAAAATGTGTATTCTGTTTAGATTTTCCTCAAAAATAACACCGATTTTGACTCGTAAGTGTAAAATATTTATTAGACATTTATTTTGCCCACCGTACTTTTATTCAAGAATTATATGTCTTGAATGAAACACGGTGAGCAAATTACAAATTCTTGGGAGGAATACGTACCCTGACAGTTTACTCGTACTGAACTTAAAACCGTACCTTTGGACAGTAATCACTATTATAAAATTCGTTCCATGGTCTGTTATCGCTTTCTCCGCCATTTCTGTCCTTTCCCAAATCAGTCCAACGAACCATAACCAGATCTAAAACTCAGAAGCGAAAAATTACAATGTATTCTATGATTTATTTGGTGTTGAATAATACTAATGCGGTGTCTCGGGTCATAAATTCGTTCATGCCTTCTGTATCGAGTTAAATGCAGCAAAAGCAGAAGACGCCATTGTAAATGTGCGTGTGCGCATGAAAGGTGAGCGTAACTTTGATTTATTACGGGCATTGTTTTTGCGGGGAAAGCTTTGAGATAGTTTTATTATGTTTGCTACTTTTTACTTTTAATACGATACATTAATCAATGGTAATAATAGGAGTAACGGTAACTGTTTTATAAACTCAGATTTTATCCCAATTGGAGTTATTTTCTGACGCCTTTCCACATTTACAAGGGACATTCAAACTCATGTTGAAAATATACGCAATGGACGGATGGATGGTTGACATAGACTATAATCTAAATGTCTTTTAATTAACTGGCCAGATATTTTGGTCGCTTTGTAATGGTTGTGGTGACGGGAAAAATATTCTTGTGACTATAGCCAAAGTTTCTTAGGGAGATCATTAATATCAGATTAATCAATTTATGCCGTCTCAACTATATCATACGTCAGAATTTTCCCATACTCGAACCAAGTGGTCTTGCGCGTGACGATGACAATTGACCTGACGGCATGACTGTTGTGGCTTAGAAGTCGGGTCGGGCCATAGTATGGGTCGCAACATGCGGTGTACTTTGTTACCATCAAATCGCCCGGAAAGGTGTAGGTAGTAGGGCTGATCTAGTGGCAAAAACAAGCAAAATTTACTTGAAATTTACAAAAAAACATAGTTCGAATCTTAAAATTTTAGTTTAATCCATGCTACAAATAATTATAAAATTACTTATCAATGTATCCAAACCAGTCCAACATGACTCTCATCGTCATCTGCAGTAGGACCCGCCCTTTTACTTCCTTGGGTGTGGCCCCTCAAGAACTGTCCAATGATGCTTCATAAATCTGCAACTTCAAGTCTTGGCCCTTTAATTTCTGCAATAAAAAATGTAGAGGGTCTTTGACCCTTTCTTTAAACAAGTCGTGTTAAAATTTGATGCTTGGATTCTTTTGGTTCTTGTGGTATTTTGTAAGTTTTTAATTTATCTAGTTTTGATAATATTGATGTGTACCGTTTTCCCAACTACCGTAAGTCGTTGTCAGTATTTTTATAATTGTAGTATTTGCTATGGATAATTGCATAATATAACGTTTCAGCCTTGTCTTTTGTTTATTGGTTTTTTGAGTTTATTCTTAATTTGTTATCTTGGTCATCTAAAAATAAAGTATTAGCATGTTTGGATTCTATTTCCTCATGAATGTAAAGACTGAATATGAAATAAATATTATTAACGCGTAAACCTGTTATACCACGTAAACCACGGTCCGTATAGGAACACTTCTCACGTGTTTCATCAAATGATGCATCCGGCAATTGTACAAACGCATTAATTATGTTTTAACTTGTAATTTTCCTACTTCCTTATTGACATTTGTTTATACCCTTGGCGATAATACACAATTTCTGTACAACTATTAATTACAGGATTACAACTGAGATTAAATGGTGGAGCTATTACCTACTCACGGTAGTTTTTTTATAGTATGGTGTGACTAGACGAGCAAAGCACGTGCCTGATGGAAAGCAACATGCTTGCCTACAACACAGGTATTGGAACATTTAGAGCCCAAATCATTACCTAGCACTGCACTGCGCTGGTCACTCAGAGGCGTAAGATGTTTTATCTATGCCTTGTAATTTATCTGGAAACATTGCCCTTCCAACCGGAGCATAGTAATATTCCCACACTACACATAGTAACGTTACTGTTTAGAGGAAGAATAACTGGCAAAGGTGTGGTACTTCCCCAGGCGGACTCAGCAAACAGTCCAACCACTATAATAGTGGTATTATTAGTAGCTTAGTGTATTATATTGTAGTGAAGGATCGTAATGGTTTAAGCAATGTTTCGATAGAATTAATCTCAAACCTCAAGACTATTTATCAGTGGAGAAATGATTATTTAAAATCAGGGCAAAAGTTGCGTGATAGTATGTATGTATTTATATGGTTCGGTGACACCACAGATCATACATACTTATATACACGCTGGGTTCATTGTCTTTGGTGATTTTTGACATTTAGAAGATGAGAGCAAGACCGCCGAAATTGAGAATATTCCATTTGTCTCCTTTTGGACTAGGCTGCCGCTCTTGTATTGGCCTATACATGGGTTAAACGCCATTTACGCAATAAGAACGTCTAAACTTTGTAATACATTGCCTGAGTGGGTATTCCCTAATACATATAATCTGGCTACATTCAAGTAGAGATAATCGGCTTCTTCTAGGCGATAGAGCTCTATTCTAAACCGCTTCGTCACTTAACATCTAGAAGTATGGCGACCACATGCAAACCTATATGTATCAATAATAAATGTTGAAAAAAAGACATTCAAGGACATTTGGCCAGCGTGGTAGATGATGGCCTTGACTTTCTCCTTGTGAGAGAAGGCCCTAAGCAGAGGGAACATCAAGTATGATGTAAATAAAAAACAAATAATGCAATTGTAAATTGAAGGAAAAGTAACAATAGCATTTTTTAATTCTCACGCCAACAGAAGAACAACCTTGCAATCTGCCGAGACATCATCACAATAAGCCTTGTCCGACTTCATTAGCGCAGTTTTGTCACGGGGGATTATAATGCGTTACGACATAAGCCAACTTAAAAAAAAAACAATGCAACGATCTTGGCGTAACACAAGTCACAAAGTTATCTGGTTCAGCGGACCAAAATTAGAACTAATTGCCGATTACGAAGTTTAATAGCCGGTTGCGAGAGTAGCGACGCTGCAGGCTTATTAGATAAATTTGTTGAATTTTATTTTTTTACGTTTAAATATTTTAGGGTTGCAACATGTTAAATATTTTCATAGGTGTGAAGATTAGTAAGCAAATCTATTTTTAATTGGTTTCCCGCTGTTTGTGATTCAAATTTCACATCACACTTTAAATCTGTGTTCCAAATTTCAACCTGACCCATTCGACCGTTCCAACGTGATTGGGCAATGAACACACAAACTTATGCATTTATAATGTCAGTAGGTAAGATTGTGAGGAACCAAAAAAATTAACCAAATATTGTAATGGTGAAAGTTTGTATGGATTTCACACATCATACAAAGTTTTGCTGTCTGATATTTGGTGCTTTCATGCAAAAATCACGCTGTAGTCCAAAATAATATGTAGGCTACTTTTGAACTGAAAACTTCTTTGGGCGCGCCTAGGACAGAATTTTCGTGGGCTACGAATTGAAATGAACCGTCACGCTCGGGATGCTGGAGCGGGAAACACAATACAGTGTACAAGCGCGTCAGAGCGAGAAAGATAATAATTATAGTCCCTGTCTTTGTACCTGTGTATATTATATTTATATCTTTTTATACCGACATTAACTTCTAGGTACTTACCACGTTAATGTCATTAATTGAACTTATAACTTATTTTTATTTTTAATTATTAAAATTATTTAGTGGTGTTTAAATATAAGTATTTCTTATTTTAGTTTTCACCTCTGCCGTGCGGTCTTATTCGCACACATGTTTTTTTATTACGGGATTGTAAACTATGTGGGTAATTAACAATACAACAACAACAACAACAATTAAAGCAACAATTAAATAAATAAGTAAATAATATTTACTCATCTTATCATTAATCTAACTTTGGCAGAGGTGACTCGAACGTCTCATACATAATCGATGACAAGGCAGAATAAGTAATATGTTTAACACTCACTATATTCGAGTATTTGTATGTAAGAAGATTTATAAAAATACTCTTTAACTTTTTCCATTCAAAGGGATCTCACAAATATATTAAACGATGGCGCCACTCTTACCTTTTCTACATTCGTGTATCTTGTTTAAAATATGTTTGTGGTTCGGCATTTTTGCCAGTTGTACAAGTAAAATGGGCCGATCTGTTCCCTAATGTAGTTTAGCGAAGTCATTTTAGCAACGATTTTTCTTACTTTGACGTAAATGGAGCAACGCATGCGACGTCAGATGGTTCCTGGTGTACAGGGCTACGCAAAACTGATGTTAGGCTGAAAGGGTCGTGACTTGTTCAGCTTGACGAAAATTTTTGACCGACTTCGAAAAGGAGCAAGGTGTCGATTGTTGGTTTTTTATATATTTATTTTATCGAAATCGGTTTAAGAAATGTATGTATGAACAAGGATGAAAGTTAAAATTACTTTCTACTACTATTACTAAAATATACTTTCATTTACCTAGATGACTTAGTGATGGCTTCTTATAAAATTTGGCTGAGGGTCTGAATAAATTTTTTAATTGGAGTTTGGTTTTGTTTTTACGAAGAAAATAACAGGTTTGTATGAAAGGCACTACAGGATCCCAGAGGATGTGGGTGTTTCGTCATCCAGACCAGACATTTTCCTTTTTTCTAGAGCTACAAAACGCATAGTCCTTGTAGAACTTACCGTACCGTGGGAAACTAATATACCTAAAGACCACGCGATGAAACAAAACAAGTATTACGACCTCCTAAACGAATTAACAAAATACGGCTATGTAGTTAGTTTATACGCTGTAGAAGTGGGAGCGAGAGGTATACCAGCAAAATCTCTCTATAACCTGCTGAAAGACCTTGGCTTATCCAGAAGTGCAGTAAGTTCTATACTAGAGCGAGTATCGAAAGCTGCACTAGTGTGCTCATATTAGATTTGGCTGGGCAGGGAGACAAAAACGAGTGGTGAAGGTGAGTGTTGATATACGTCAGAAAGGGGCCCCTTAAACCTACGCCCGAGTCACAAGTCTCGGGGTCTACTCGAGTTTTCTCTCTCTGCCACACGATGGACCCGGCACCCGCACGGTGAATCCATGGAATGCTAAGGAGATCGTCTCTGACCCTGATCTCACCTGATGTTAAGCGACTATGCGGTCTAGACTTCTTTCCACGAAAAATGTAATTTCGATATTTCCGGTCGAACATTGTTTGACGTTTAAATGTTCTAAGCCAGCTCTAATTAGAGTAGGCTTAGAACGTTTGAACGGACGAAACGACGGATCGAAGTAGAACCGGAGTAGGAAAGTCGCGAGTTTCGAAATTACATTTTTCGTAGAAAGAGAGTAGTCTTGATCTTATGTAATAGGTATTTTTAACCCCCGTTTAGGTCTTTGCACTATGACAAATTTCAAATCCAAGATGGCCGCTACCACAAAATGACGAAATACATTTCTTTTTTCACAACTCCCTTAATATGGGTATCAAATGAAAGGGCTTGACTAGTAGAATGTTGTACAGATAACAAATCCGAGGCAGTCGGGGTTTAATCAACATTTTTCATTTTGTTCTTGTCAATAGAAGTATTTAAAAATTGCTAACGAGGTAGATCGCTGGATCGTTAGACGGTGAGCAATAATTAAACGCTTAGGTTAGGTCTATAAAGTTTTGAGACTAAAATTTAATTCACCAGTCTAACTTCGCACTAACTTTCACTTAAGTATTTGATTAGACGCCGAGATGAAAGTGCTTGCTTAGAAATTAATTTTATACAGCCAAGTTCTTAACCTTACTGTGAGTTATACAAAATACGAAAATCTTTATTGCTGTTTGTGAGTAAAATAACACAACACAAAATATTTTGTACAAGCAGTATACCGCGATCATTTTTTTTAATATAGAGTGACGAGACGAGCAGGCTATGCGCCTGATGGTAAGCAACATGGCTGCCACATAACAGCACAGTGACACGCAGCTATTGGAACATGAAGACTCCAAATCATTACCTAGCCCTGCACTGCGCTCCTCACCCAGTGATCTAAGATATTATATCTCTAAGCCCTGTAATCTGTCTGGAAATTGATTGGGATTGCCCTTCAAACCGGAACAGAGTAATATTTGAACATTACTGCTTGGCGGTAGAATAACTGGCAAAGATGTGGTACTTCTCCAGGCGGGCTCTGCCCAGAGTCCTACCATTACAAAACCGGCATAGTTTCGGCCCCATTATTTTTCTGGGATGAAAATGTCTATGTGACTACGAAGGTTATCTATTCTATGACGAGATTACGAAGACCTGCACGAAAAACGAAGGCAAGAAAAAGTTGAGGAACTAAGTTTAAAAACCTAAGTAGGTATACAATACAATACAATACAAAAAAATCTTTACTAAAAAGCCACAACACAAAAAATATACAAAAACTAAGAAATAATTATATTACATTTAGCGATTTAATTGGCGGCCTTATCGCTTAAATCGATCTCTACCAGGCAACCGTGCATGGACAGGAGATGGCATACCAAAATGGCCCTTAATTTACAAACAGAAATGAAATAACAACAATGAAACAAAAGAGAGAAACAAAACAAGTAATCCTAAATAGTAAAACAAACAACAAAAATACATTTTACATTTATCTGTGTATATCCGATTAAAATATCATATACTATACATAGTATGTATTTGTATATAGTAACTTAACATATATAAACTTAATTGTTATTTACCATAAACGAAAATACTACGAATATCTAAAAGTCTTAATTAAAATCAATTAAAAAAAAATGTCTATTCGATAAAGCCAAGGTCACACAGGCCAGTAGCACGCAGGTCAGTAACTAGGCGAGTGCACGGGATGCGCTCGTCTGAAACCGTGTAGCGTATTAGAGTATCGATTCGTCGTATGATGGCCACCCAGCCGCGTTTTACGATACGATGCGTCGCTGAGCTCCGAGAAAAATATCATATTATACGGTGCATGTAGTACGCAGTAGCTCTCTCGTATATTTCACAAGTTATAGTATTTTCACTGAGTTAAAATTGTTTTGGAAGTCAATGAATTTTATCACTGTCCTGCATGCTACTGACCTGTGTGGCATTGACTTTATAATCTAGAAGTCTATTTTTTTAAGTAGTCCGAAAAACAAAGAAATGTCTTTAGTTGTCAGCGTCAAAATAGCAATACAGATGTGTCAAACATTTTATCTATACTTAATATTATAAAGATGACATATTGGACTGTTTGTTTGAGTTGAATAAGCTCCAACACTAGAGGATTTTTAAAAATATTCTTTCAGCAAGAAAACCGTAGTATTAGATAAATAGAAAACTCTTTATTGCACATAAATTACAAAGAAAAATAACATTAATACAGAAAAAAACTAGAGAGTAAATTAGCAATTGGCGACCTTATCGCTAAGAGCGATTTCTTCCAGGCAACCGTAGGATTATGAATTATGGTATTTTTACCGTGGTTAAATGATGGAACAAGGACCCGATATTTCGATGCAGTCTCATGCAACATGTTCACCACAAGGGGGTAACCACAGTATAGTAGTGTATGGAACAATCGCGATAGGTCATAAGACTGTTTGTATAAATGTATTTATATACTACGAACGCCCCGCGGTTTCTCCCGTTCCTGTTATTTCTCCAGTTCAGAGCAGCCCCCTCTACCGCCTAATTAATTCGGCTATGGTTTTGCTGTCTCTATCATTCCAAGCGAAAAGAAAAGAGTGAGCAATATCAAAGCTAAGGCAGTTTAGTCAGTCAGGCAGTTAGTTAGGCGGTAGACTCTCCGCTCGAGCCCAGCTCAAGAGAAGGCCCCATGTCAGAGTAGTGGGAACTACGAGTATTAATTACTAGATGTCCGCCCCGGCGTTGCCCGTGGTACATTATATAGTACTCATCAGGATCCTGTACATATACAACGGTGAAAGAATGACTGAAATCGGTTCAGCCATTCCTGAGAATATCGCATTCAAACAAAACACCTCTTCAGCTACCTGCTACGCCACCTGTCGGAAATTGGTATTACCAACACAGATTTAAAAAAAAAAATTGATTAGCAAAGGTTTTATGTTCAAGAGATATGTAATCTGTGATATTTAATGACGCAATCTTAGACACATGCTGTCATGTGTCATGTCAAAGCACGAAACGTACGAAAACAAAACAAAAAAAAGGAAAAATATTTTTTCCAGATTTTGTTACATTCTTGATTCATGTTCCGCTTCTATTAATAGTAGCGTTATTTTCTATAGCCTTATAGCCTTCCACGATAAATGGACTATCCAATAGAAAAAGAATCTTTCAATCCGGACCAGTACTTCCCGAGATCCTAGCGTTCAAACAAACAAACAAACTCTTCAGCTTTATAATATTAGTATAGATATAGATTAGTTGGGAATAGAGTTTTCGTAAAATGTAAGATACGAGTACATTGTTTGAATTACAATTTTATCTTAGTCACCTATGAAATGAACGCGGGATTTTTTATCTGTACTCTTTATTATCAGTCAATAAAACTATACTAACATACACAATTGGAGAAATCTGAAGATTTTCTTTAAATTTAATTACATTTGGTCCAGCTTTTTTTATGACAATTTTTTTAGTTTGATTGATAATAAAGCAATTTGACAAAAATGTCGAGATTTTTATTATTATTTCAGCGGTTAGTGGGGCAAAAGTCACGTACAACAATTTTACTCCTTTTTTTTTTAGAACCTTATTAACGGTAACTGGCTTGGGTGAGCTCCTACTACCTACTATTGAGTTAGCGCCGGAGCGCAGGACTCAAAATAACCTAACCTGACACTCCTAACACACTTACGACTCTGACCTGTAAGAAAAATCGAACTAACTAGGAGAGAGCTACCTAACTCATACATACATACATACATACCGAAATATAAGCCTAGTCGAGTGGTATCGGATTGAAATTTTACTTCCAGCTCCCAGGACGTATAAAATAACGTCACTACTTTCGTTTTAAAACATTTAATAATTTGAAAATAGGTCTTTTACGGCATTTAACCCAAATATTTAACTGCTTTTTGGTAGCTTGAGTAGATGTTTGGAAAAACTTTGAATAATTTTACTATGGCTATGCGCCCGCAATAATACTTTTGATTTTTAATCTAATATCATATATTTTTGTATGAATTCAATTCGAAAGCGAAAAGTTAATACAAAGAAACGTTACTTTTTATGAGTAACAATAAATTAGTTGCAATCTTATTTAAAATACAGTAAAATAACTAAAAGTATATTAGTAAAATTGCTCGCTTTAAATTTGCTTTCAGCTATAACGCCACCGATTGTATCCGTAATACTAGTTATTCATTCTTGTTCTTGTTCTGTATTTCTTCAATAGTTTTATTGTTTTGGTGTGTAAAACTAAGAGTATCATTATTTTTCTTCTTGTCCATTTCTTCAAAAGTATTTTTGTTTGTACAAATAAGATTATCTATCTAAAGTTTTATGAACATTTCA
The DNA here is from genome assembly GCA_017562165.1 of Ectropis grisescens. Lineage (NCBI taxonomy): Eukaryota > Metazoa > Arthropoda > Insecta > Lepidoptera > Geometridae > Ectropis > Ectropis grisescens. The sequence continues at coordinate 27,182,344 of CM029775.1, forward strand.
ACTTTCACACTTCTGATTTAGTTTAAATTTTTATTTCAATTTGTGTAAATATCAGCAGTTTATTCTTCAATTTGTTGTTACCTGTATCGCATTCGCGAGGCGAATCACGTGTCGGTCACGTGACGTGCATGCAGTGCACGCGTCAGCGATCGGGCTGCAAACGTCGTGCAATCCGTGAACGATCCCGTAATGTTATTGAGCCGTGTGGACTACGCTTTAGAATGGAGATGTAGTAAATAAGAACTGAGATGATATTATTTTAAAATTGTCCTCTATCTGCCTTCTGTGATAATTCAAAGTTCGGTATGCTGTACCTACATGCCATCTGAGGTAAATTATCATAAGTCTTCGCTGTTAACACCAGGCGAGATAACGGTCAAGCGTAAACCTACAATAGTAAAAAAGGTCTTTTAAAAACAAGCAAAACACAAGAGTTAAAAAAATATTTAATTACGAGTTATTTACTATCGTTTTTATAGCATTCAAAGCATTTTGCCCAGTTTCTGAACAGCCTCTGATTTTTGAGCAATGTTTGGAATGTTTTTGTCTTGTCCGATATGGAATGAAATAGATTTTTTTACGTCATGTGCTCCTCCAATCAAACAACGCTACCGATGCAATCTAATCGTGGAGGAGGGTCATTCCCTCTGCAATTTCCTCTCTAACTTGAGTGACGATCCCCCCGACGTTCCTCGCTACTAGGGTTATCACTACTGTAATATATAGTGAGCTTATGAATCTGTTTTTGAAGCGAAAACTTCTATTGGCACGCCACATACAGATTTTTCGTGGAAATTGAATTCTAGCGCCACGCTCGGGAATGATAAGACATCTTCGGATAAACTCGTGACCATAGTCATTGGGCATCTAGAAATGGGTCAGCACTTCCCATTGGCCATCTAGAAAAATCATCACGCTCATGCCTGCGCCCTTCGATTTCACCCGCGTAGTTCTCAAAGTATGTTATCAAATTTTGAGTTATAAGTTTTCACTTGGCAGTTCCTGTACCTATTTTTTTTCTATCATTGTCTTTACTAACGACACACATTTATGTTAAAACTACAATTAATTACGGGGCATTCACTGTCTAATTACTTACAATAACCGCTTCTTGAATAGTGATGGAGGTCAAGACAACTTTATAGAAGGTGGGAGTGTAGATACATAATAAAACAATATTTAGTCTTTCGACGAGCTAAAGTAAAGTTCTCTAATTATATAATATTATTGTAAAAAAAACACGTGATCACAAAATCACATTTTAAATGTTATAAGTATTTCTGTGACAACCCTACCTGTAGCCACGGATGCAGGGGTGCAATCGAATATCTCCATTATAGTGTAGATTCACCCTAATATTGATTTGATGGATTACTGTGGAAATCCTCAGATTTCGGGGAACTAATGGAATTTTTATGGTTTATTTTAGTGACAGAGATAAGAACAGGCCTAATTTTTTTTCTTAATTCTATCCTACATCAGTGTTTTTTTATCTAGCACTTGATCGGCGTCATGTCATGGTCATCAGAACGTCTACTACTCTCTTTCTACGAAAAACGTAATTTCGAAATATACTCGCGACTTTCCACTCCGGTTCTAGATACTTCGAACCGTCGTTTCTTCCATTTAAATTTTCTAAGTCTACTCTAATTAGAGTAAGTAGGCTTTAGAACATTTAAACGTCAAACAATGTTCGATCGGACGAAACGAAGTAGATCCGCAGTAGGAAAGTCGCGAGTTTATTTCGAAATTACGTTTTTCGTAGAAAGAGAGCAGACGTTCTTATGTTAAGCGACAATGTTGTCTACGATGGAGCGCGCTTAGGAAGGAGAATCCCATTCACTCTCACAAGATACCTATATTATAACCATCAGGGTACACCCACTCAGGCAACGTTATTCGTTTACATTATATCGATCAATAACGAGTTTCGTTCACCCGTTCTGTCATGATGAGCAAACACCCGAGCATCAATAATAAGTAAATAATAATACTAGGTAATATTATACATACCGAAGTTTGGATGTTTGTCGCTCAATCACGTCGGAACATATGAAGGGATCGCATATGTGGAGTATGGATAACCTATACAGTAAAAAAAATTGATAAATATAGATAACCGCAGACGCCGCGACGTCGTAGGTACTAAAATCCGTGCCGAGATCTGGCCCTTAGGGTATGTCATATAAAATACCAAACAATGAATTTTTAACTTTGTATGAAAAAAATTATTGAGCTTTCATGTACAGTATTCACATACATGATTCAAAACTTAATATAGATGAACTACAGATACTATAGATCAAGGGTCAGCAACAGGCGGACCGCGGTCCGTATCCGGACCGCGGAAGGTCGAACCTCGGACCGCCAAAAATTGTATTGTATACGAAGTATACATTTTAAAATGTGGATAAGGTACACTGTACCTTTATTAATTGAAACAATATTTTTTTCCACGTAGAATATACCTTAGTAAATAAACTATTTGGATACTAAATATTTTCCGCATAGCAGCCAAGAGAAACTCAACACTTTCAAATACGGGCTTCCCTTTGCCACCACACCCTGCCCCGCTGTCCGTGGACACGAACGTGGAATACGGTCCTCGTTCAAGATAACTCCTTGGAGAGCATCTCCGTCCAACAACTACTGGAGAACGCAGAGAGGCAGGGGTCCGTATCCGCGGACTCTTTTCATGGACAGCAACAAAGAAAGATTCGGAATAAGCTTTTGCAGCGTCTGGGAACAGAAACGAGCCCGTTTGTCACCTGAATTGTCTTGCCTGCTCAATGGGAGTACCGCAAAGTTACAATGAAGCGGAAAACCTACGACGCTATGGCGGCGTGCGAGGTAGACGGCCACCGATTTCGGTTGGTGGGATCGAAAAATAAAAGATTGCACCAATAGAATACTCGGAAGGTGGGGCGCCTTTCACTAACGCAAGTGCGCTGCTCGCACATCTGAGCAGAAATGCCGGTGAAACATCCCGGGTGATAAGCGTGGATGCGATGGCAATCGAATACTCAAAGTCAAAGTTCTTTATTGATAAATGTACAATTTACACGTCAATTTTATAAAAAAACAAAATAAAAGCATACAAAGAGTATACATTTTAAAGTTTAAATTGAACTTTATATTGTACGATAATAGGTATCGTACAAATAAGTGTCAAAAATTAAAATATATGTACTTATTACAATTGTAATGAACAATGTCAATTTTTTACAACTTTATTGTGAGTTTGCCATCACTATATAGAAACTCGCTGTAACTAAAAGTTACAGCGAGTGATTAACGTACTCAAGAGGGAATGTCGTGAGGTCGTGAATACTCATGAGGTTGTCGTATGCGAAGATAAAGAAGAAAATCTGAGCTTCCTCAGAGCCCCTTCGCGCGATCAAACAAATGTAACTGATATCTAGAAACATCAGTATCTATCCTGTTCCTAGCTCGACCATTCAAACCAGCTCCAAAAGCGCACAGTAGAAGACAGCCGCGGAAAGACCCGCAACCAACCAAACCGGTAGCCTCCGTGACTGCCTTCAACATAGCTGCAAGGACCATAGGTACTCCGAATCTCGTCCCATGCATCACTCCCTAGACGTCAAGGACGCTAAAGCCGCCAAAGACGCCAAAGCAGCTTCACAGCAAAAATGAGCCGAACGAGAGCCGACATGGGACGGGTTTAACCGACCCACTATGTCACGGCTTCGGATCCGCGGAGTGATGCACTTAATCCTTTCATCGAATTTATAGTTATGTGGCTGAGAGCGACAAGACAAGTCAACCTTAAGATCTGCGAAAACATCATGCAGTCCTAAAAGCTAGGAACTGAAAACCTCTTAAAGGCAAAAATCGAAGAGGATGAAGCAGCCATTTACAATAATGTCACTTCCCGGGTCATCAAGGAAGAGTGCAGAAAAAAATGGCTTTGTGACACTGAGCGAAAAGAGATGGAGCGCACGGGAAGATCTTTTTATGCGACACCTCCAAACTACCCAATTATAGTTACTGCCCGATGCACTAAGATTATGCTGGACGATAAAATCCTAGAGTTCCCTTCGATTGCCATTGCCATCGAAGGCCATCGAACTCAAACGTCAAAGCGGGTTAGGAAAACTGGGAGGTACCAAGAATACAGTGGATCATGGTGGTCAAAACCAGAGTGCGAACCATGGCTTCTGCTCTGGTGGCTTCGGAAATGGCTTCGGAAAAAAAGGTTCAGTCGTCTCAAGGTGGACGAAGAAGAACTATGAACCCTTTTGGAGTCATTGTGGATGGCATACAGCCAAATTGTTTCATTGATTTTCAAGAAGATGTATCTTTGCAAATGTATGAAACTGTATCCACTGAAGAATTTTGGGCCAAACACATCTCAGACAAGTATGGAAATTGCTTTCATATGTGAGACTCATCTTTCACACAAAAAAAATATTTATACATATTTTGTTCGAGATTAACCGACGGCCAACTACTCGTAGAAGACACACTTCAAAGTTGCTGTGCAAAGAACCAAACTATAAAGAACGGGCTCAAGAGGATCGGTGTAATTTATCGCATTGATTTTAGGTCTTGTTTTTTTTTATAAATACAAATTGATTTTGATACCGTACAATAAATAAGTAGCACTTAATTATTACCAAGTTACGGCTGGTCTAGTCGGAAGATGAACGACGACTGCCGATCCGGAGACGAAGTCGATGTGCGAAATGCCGCTAGCTTAAAACGGTGAAGGAAAACATCGTAAGGAAACCGACATGTACCTTGAATCTTTTGAAGTCAGGTGTCATCCACCAACCCGCACTGGACTAGTGTGGGAACATTTAGTGGGTTGTTTATGCAGTTATTAATTACCATTAGTTTTTTTCTGGACCTCGTTAAAATTTTCGCACATCATCCGGACCCCACCTAAAACTACTTGCCGACCCCCTGCTATAGATACTGCACCACCTTACTGCAGCATCTTGTATATTAGTACATGTATGTAATTTTGGCAGTGTTTGATTGTTTGTGCTTGGTTTTCATTCGTAGCACACATAAGTCATAGCACTATTACTTACTTCCTAAGTTAGTCCCAGCTCCCTACTAAACTCTCACTATGAAATTACGGTTCTCGAGAGTTCCCCGAACTAGCTCGCGTGAGCGGCAAGTTGGCTAATTGATACTTGGAGGTAAATTTTGGAAAATGGAACTTGCGAAACTAACTCAAGTTCAAAGTTCAGGCTGTACTTACACTAGAAAGTTATAAGCTAACCTAGAACGTCTAGAACTAAACTCTTTGGTCTAGATCCATTTTCGCCTTGTCAAAGTAAGTTAAGATAAGTAAGTTTTTTTTTTTTAAATAAAGAATGACGAGACGAGCTGGACATGTGTCTGATGGTAAGCAACATGCCTGCTACATAACAACACAGTGACACGCAGGTATTGGAACATGAAGAGTCCAAATCATTACCTAGCACGGCACTGCGCTCATCACCCAGAGATCTAAGATGTTTATATCTCTAAGCCCTGTAATTTCTCTGGAAACATTGCCCTTCAAACCGGAACACAGTAATGTTTTCAAATTACTGCTTGGCGTTAGAATATTTGGCAAAGGTGTGGTACTTCCCCAGGCGGACTTTGCTAGGAGTCCTACCACTACCGTTTGTAGTTGCCAAAGAGTTTATATTTACTTTTACTTTATCTGTGGTAGTAGGCCTCTTTGCAGAGTCCGCTTGGAGAAGTACTACATCTTTGCACAGTTATTCAAGAGCCAAGCAGTAATGTGCAAACATCACTGTGTACCGGTTAGAAGGGGAAATGTTTACAGAGTAATTGCAAGGCTTAAAAACGAAGTATCTTATATCTTTGGTTGATATAGTTGTAAATACATACATATTTTATTAACATAAGTTAAGGCATACTACACATAGAACCACCAAGATACGAAACACAAATATTTGTATTTATCACACAAATATTTGCTCTGGGTGGGAATTGAACCCACGGTTTCACATGCAGGCTTACTACCAACTAAACCACGACGCCAGTCACGTATGACAAACAACAAGAACAAAATTAAAAATTTTGACTAACCCCCGACTACCTAAGATTTGTATCTGTACAACATTCTACTAGTCAAGCCCTTTCATTTGATACCCATATTAAGGGAGTTGTGGAAAAAGAAATGTAATTCGCCATTTTGTGGTATCGGCCATCTTGGATTTGACATTTGTCATAGTGCAAAGTATTCTACTAATCAAGCCCTTTCGTTTGATACACCTATATTGAGGTAGTAGTGAAAAAAAAATACATAATTCGCCATTTTGTGTGGTGGCGGCCATCTTGGATTTGAAATTTTGTATAGCGTATAGTACTCTACTAGTCGAGTTGTTTCATTTGATACCCAAATTGAGGTAGGTTGTGAAGAAATATTTTGTCCACCATTTTGTGGAGACGGTAATTTTGAATCGATATTAACCAAACATAGCTAAAAACACCCGCACGGTAATTAACTTTCAAAAAAAAAACCGCATCGAAATCGGCCCATCCGTTTGAGCTCTACGGTGCCACAGACAGACAAACACACAGACAGACAGACAGATAGACAGACAGACATCAACGTCAAACTTATTACACCCCTTTTTTTGGTCGGGGTTTAAATATAGACTATAAATAGTCTGAAATAACCTATAAGCTATTGTCATGTCGTGTCACAACAAAAAATATAGGAACGGGACCACACGGGTAAAAACTCGGGGCGATACGAGTATATGAACATGGAGTTTGTTTTAACGACAATAAATAGAGCTATTTATATCAAAAAGTTATATTTATAAACCGTTTTACCGTCCGCCGGCCTTGCCCCGGGCCCGGTCACCGTGACAGTTTTCTTGCTTCACTGGCTGAGGAACCACGGAATATTATACACACAAAATATGAACTAGGTCTAAGTGATAAGCAAAAAGCATAACTAGAGTCTGGCCAACGAAAGTAGATACTGGATTTTTTTGCAAACTTTTTACATGACAACACTTCAGTGTTCCTACCTACGGGTATTTAGCCTACGAATTGGGATATTTTAAACAGAAAGTACTTGGACACTTGATTCCAAAAAGGCATTTTCAAAACAAACTGATTTAAACATTATATAAAATAAGTTTTAAAATTCGTATGTGATCTAAAATTGTATTCAACAAAAATAAGTACGACGTATGTACGTGTTGGCGATTATTTCAAAAGCAACACTAAGTCTTAAATTGGCATAATAAATAGATTCATTAAGTACGCTATTTAAAAGAGAAAAGCTTGTGCAATTTCATTTTAAAGAAGTTAATTTTCGGCGATAATCCGAAAGATTTGGTAGAATCAGAATCGGTGTATGGTATCCCTACATTTGACGCAACAAAATGGCGTGTTTTTGATGTTTCGGTAGTAGCTGTCTTGTGTTTATTTTTGGCGAGATTTTCAGTTTAGGGATGTCATGCTGATATATTTTAAATTTGCCGCGCTTTGTCAGTATCCACTTTCGTTACCCAGGCTCTAAAAAGTTTTGTATTTTAGTTTTGTTAATAAAGGCTCTGCCCAGTAATATATATAAAAGTTTTGTGGCTTAAGAATAAAGATAGACGCACAAATCGATCGGTCTATTGCCTAACTAATACGGATATAACTTTTTTCTAATAAATAAAATAATAAATAAATACGGCACTGCACTGCGGTCGTCACTCAGATATATAATACTTATAGATGTTTTATCTCAATGCCCAGTAATTTCACTGGGCACATTGTCTAACAAACTGGAACACCTCTTCTAATCCATTATGCCGCAATGCCGTACAAAAATCACGTGAAAAGGAGTAATGATCGAGAGTTGCAACCTCCTATCTTCACCTGTACTCAAGTGTACATCTTTCAGTACTCTTTTTATTGTATACCCTTCTATCATCCTGCATAGGTCTCCTGGTGGTTCATCTGACCCATAATTTTGTTCACGGTCCTGTAGTGTATTTGATTGTTTGTATGCACGCTAGAATCACGGGAACTACTGGACCGAATTGAAAGATTATTTTTCTGTTGGATTGTCCATTTATCGAGGAAGGCTATAGCACAGATCAGAAAATAGTTACTTCGCTATAGGCTATATAACATTACGCTACTACCAATAGAAGCGGAGCATGAATGAAGAATGTAACAAAAACCGGAGAAAAATACTCCTTTTTGAGAGTTTTCGTGCCGTGCTTTGATGTGACAGCATGTGTCTAAAATTGCGTCATATAAACCTTTGCTAATCAAATTTCTTTTAAATGTGAGTTGGTACGACCAATTTCCGACAGGTGGCGTAGCAGGTAGCTGAAGAGGTGTTTTGTTTGAAGCGATATACCCATGAATCACTGAACCGATTTCAAAAATTCTTTCACTGTTAGATATGATAGATACCACAGGCAAAGCCGGGGCGGACATCTAGTTATGTATAACATTAATATAACAATCATTTGATATTAAAAATGCTTGGTTTTCATAACTTACGCCCAGGTGCACCAGATGCTACGTTGTATTGAACGATCCCCTCCCCCCGGACCCCTCAATTCATTTTAATTGATTCCGAAATTGTTTTACATTAGCCATGACCCCACTTAATGTCCGTGAGTGAGATCAATCATAATTTTGGGGATTTTTTTTAGTTTTGACATTTATTTATAATGGGTTCGTTATCTGATACCTAGGTATTTTTTTATCTACGTATAATGTGCTAGGTAATGTTTTGGACCCTTCAAAGTCAAAGTCAAAGTACTTTATTCATAAATGTACAATTTACACGCCAATTCTTTTTCTTTGAACGATATTGAAAGAAATGAGTTTCATGAACGATACAATCGGCTAAGCTGTACATTACAAGACTTTGCAAAGAGTCCCACCACTACAAAAAAAAGTGGTCAAGTGCGAGTTGGACTCGCCCATGAAAGCTTCCGGAGCAGCAAGTAACATAATATAAAAGTTTTTGTAGTTTGTTGTTATTTTAATTAGTGTTTTAACAATAGTGAAATTATGACGTATTCGAATAAAACTACTTACTAGATCTCATTCAAACCAATTTCGTTTAAAGTTTACATAGTTTTGTAATTCTCTTATTTTAGAAGTTACAGAGGAGGGACACATTTTACCACTTTGAAAGAGTCTCCCGCGCAAACTATTCATTTTAGAAAAAAATTTTAGAAACCTCATTATTATTTTTGAAGATCTATCTATAGATAACCCACACGTATGGCTTTGACGGGTTTTTTTTTGTGTTTTAGTTCTTAGTATGGGACATCCCCAAAATGTTTTGTCTTTTTCTATTTTTTGTATGAAAATCTTAATGTGGTACACATAATACACATAATACATCTACTTACCAAGTTTCAATAGTATAGTTCTTATAGTTTCGGAGAAAAGTGGCTGTGACATACGGACGGACAGACAGACAGACATGACGAATCTATAAGGGTCCCGTATTTTGCCATTTGGCTACGGAACCCTTAAAATGACCACCACGTGGATTAACAACTTTAGTCGCAGTATCCCAATAGCCAGGACCTGTCAGTTCGTACCGTTGGCCCGCCACGGGCATCCGCGCGGGCCAACGGACCACTTTTGTATTTTTTTTTAATTTTTATAGGTTATCTACCATGAAACGGAGCCGCTTCTTCGAGCTACGAGAAGTCCGATAGAAAGAAAGGCAATATGGCAAGGTGGTATTAAATCATGCAGAACCAAAGATTTAGTTTTTTTTGTGCATAACAGTTGCATATAACAAATCTTTTATACACCTCTATTGAACGGTTATTGACATGATGCAGTAACAAAAAGCCCATTAATTTTACTAGTCAATCATTTTTCTGAAGCCCAGTGAAAGTCTAGACCTCGGACTTCCGCCTCGAGTGCGGAAAGGAAAGTCGTACAATTATCTGCAATTTCTCTTCAACTGCAGTCATTGAGGAACGATGGGACCGAATGGGCGTTACCAGAAAACTAGAATGCATATGTGGCAAAAATATCTAGGTACTTATATTACCACAATAATATATAGATATTATTTTAATAGAATAATTAAATTTAGATAGTAACAGTATTAAATATAATAGATAGTAACAATAATGCCCCTATACAGCATTTTATTAATTTTGTGATGTACTATAATGTCATTGAAAATATAAAATAATTTTATATTTTCAATGACATTATATTTTTTTTTTTTTTGCAAATGACGAGATATATTAATACTATGTTCAGCAATTAGTTTCTAATGAAATTTGTTACTAATTCTAATGTATGTTTTTAATATGTCAATAAATGCTATCTTATCTTATCTTATCTTATCTTATCTACGTTTACCGAGGAATAGGCATAATGACTAGAAAAAACAAATTACTCCGGCAGTTACGGGACAGGCTTCGTCGCTTAGTTTATTTATTTATGTATTCATTTATTCATTCCATGAACACACAAAACAATTTAATAAAACAAACTATAACATAAGAGTATACTGTACAGAACTGTATTACATTTCAAACTATGTGGGCCTAGAAACAACATTTGTTAAAATACAGTGGTTTGATAATAATATTATTAAATTAGAGATAATACAGAAAGAAAATTAGGCCAACAGATCTGAATTTAAAACTAACATGCTTTAAAACAGCAGATAAATAAGATATAAACATAGAACATATAACACAACAAATCAGTACATAAACATTGTGAAGCCACTAACTAGCCAAATTTCAAGTTTATAAAAAAGAAAACTCTACAAAACACAATAAAGGTCCCAAATGTATAAACAAAAAATATAAAACAAACTCATAATAGTATTTACAGTAAGCACAACAGGGTTGTTCTTTTAGATTAAAGTGTAAACTTCCTTGATTTTCCTCTGAAATTGGAATAACTTTAAGTGAAAAGTCGTGGGTGATTCCCACCTAGTGTAAATATTTGTGTGATAAATTGAAATATTTGTACTTTGTCTGGCTTTTTCTATGTATTTACAACTATATAAGTATCATATCAGTTATCTGGCCGCCATAGTACAAGCTATAGTTTGGATACAGATGGTGTTGTGTGTGAATGGATTCAATATTTATTATTTATGTATAGTTAGATTATTAGAAAACATTTGACACCTTTTTTGTCATAAATGATAAATAAATAAATATTGGGGGATAGGACAATTCACACACAACACCATCTGACCCCAAACTAAGCAAACCTTGTAAAATCTTGTCTAAAGAAGCCAGATAGCTGATATAATACTTATATAGTTGTACATACATAGAAAAAGCCAGACAAAGTACAAATATTTCAATTAATCACACAATTTTGGAACCTTTATTGTGTTTTGTAAAGTTTTCTTTCTTAGAAAACAACATATTTATTTATATTCATCACACTAATATAATATGCAGTTGGTGGGAAGCTAACCCTCGACCCTCAAAACTTACTATCAAATAAGCCAAAAGGCCAACATTATTTCTAATTGAGCTTATATCTAGTTCTATAATGCTGCGGTTGTTAGCAGGATAACGTCTCAAGTAATAAAAATAATCCGTGTCTCCTCACTTCACATATCGATTACGCTCGAACGATTTTCCCCAATAAATAATCGAGATAATCGATCGAAATCACTCGATCGTCACTAATCGTTAACACGAGGGATGTACCTCGTGAATTGCAGAAAGACTCCACAGCACCGACCAAAGTAATTGACGAAAAAATTGAACTGCGTACTTTCATTCAATGACTTTAAAACGTAATGACGTTATTCGATGGTGGTGCATCCGTCATGGTTTTTCAATGGTGCGTACTCGTAAATTGTAGTTCGTTTTGGATCGTAAAGAACTCGGGCCCTCAGTACGGCCCAAAGTTTGATGATAGGGTATTGTGATGTCCTTATTTATGTGGGATGTTTCCGACGAAATTACATGCCTGTTAATATATAGCAAAGGTGGCCTTGTAGACGAAGAGGAGAAGAAGCAAATATGTACAATAATAATAATTTTAACACTTTATTGCTACTACAAATATTACAATAAACAGTAGCGTTAATAACTTACATTAAAAGGATCCAAAAGTTTTAATTTTTATAGAATAGAGTGACAGAACGAGCGAGGCATGTGTCTGATAGTAAGCAAATTTGTAGGTTTGGTAGGTGTGTACCTACCCATAAAAGTCACGCAGCTATTGGAACATGATGAGTCCATATCATTACCCAACACCGCACTGCATTGCGCTCGTCAGAGTAAAGGGTAACCAAAGTTGTTAAAATGTTGCGCAGTGATTTTTTTCAGGGAAACCTTTGTATAGAGATGGAATAGGAGCCTTCCATAAGTTACGTCACACTTCGAGGGGGAGGGAGGGGGTCGATGAAGTGTGGCTTTGTGTGACAAGGAGCGGGGAGGGGTCGCAAATTTTGTGACGTCACAAATTCGAGTGCTATCAGATAAACTTTTTGACGCTCTATTTTTCAGTCGATAAAAAACGCAGTGGAGTGCGAACAGAAGTGAAAACACAACAGCACAGTTCCATTATTGGAAGTCCAATTATTTTTTCATCTTGAAAATGCCCTACACGCCACAATTAGTTTTCAGTGAAACAAAACAGTTTGCCTAAACTTGTATCACATCAGAAGATTGTGTAACAATTCCTTGACATCGTAAATAGAAACCTGACACTGAACGACTGGCGTGACGTCAGTTTTCCGAAAATACCCATTATTATAAGAAAGCAGTTTAAATAGGTCACAGCCTGAACATTCAAGGCGATACATCAAAACATTCACGCTGTCTCACCACCCACTTCCTGGGACTGATAGCTATCCCCGTCCACGGTTTCAGCGAAACCAGTACTTTATGTTGGGACTCGGGATCAACTGCAAACTCATGTGGGACTTAGCAAAACGTATCTTCCGAAATCTTTTAACCATAATGTAAATGGATACCTACCTATATCTGTGAAACTCAGGCTGTCTATTCCTCAATGGTGTCGAAAGAACTGATCAGATTGGGAAGAAATTTAGAATTGTGATAAAATGTAGTCTGGAATACCAGATAGATTATGTGAGGCTGCCTGAGGTGTTAGAGTACGAAAGTCTTCCCGTAGATATATTTTTATAGTACAGAGTACAGAGTGACAGGAGAATAACTGACAAAGGTGTGGTACTTCCTGAGGTGGACTCAGCAAAGACTCCTACCACAATATGAGATTAGCGCAGGTGTGGTCCCGTAATAGACTGCAGGCCCGTGAACAAAATTTATGGGTCATCTGATACAGCAGGAGACCTATGTAGGATGATAGAAGGGTATAAAGTAATAAGATTGAGCACTATGCCGTCACTTGTAAGCTGTCCAACTGAGTGCAGTTGAAGAGGGGGTTAAAAATCATGATTGCCGACGATTTACAGAGTAAGTTTGGTCATTTGATTACGTACAAAAGTCATGCGGCAAGGAGAAATGATCGAGGTTTAGAACCCCCCCTCTTCAACAGCACTCAGTTGGACAGCTTACAAATGACGGCATAGTGCTCAATCTTATTACTTTATATCCTTCTATCATCCTACATAGGTCTCCTGCTGTATCAGATGACCCATACATTTTGTTCACGGGCCTGCAGTCTATAATATTGATACCCCAGGGTTTAGTGAGTAGCCGCCGTTGTGGCGGAGATTAGATTTCACTATAATACTCCCCTAGAGTCATTAGAATTCCTAAAGAATTTTATAAAAAAAAAATTAAGTCTATTAAATTATGGTTAGCTGAGGCACTGTTTAGTCAAAAGAAATTATTGGTTTGGTATTAATCCTAATGGAACCAAGTGCACAATTAAACATTCTAAAGTATAAAATACCCCAATGATATGTGAGGTACCAACAATTCTATTTCTGAAAGGGTGACGAAACAATAATTTTCTCACAGTAGGTCACACGAAGCAAAACAATGGCCTCATTTGGCAAAGTACGAAACTGTGTTGCGCGCGAATCCTCTCCGAAACGAATGAATAAATTACCGATGCGATGGTAAATATAGCTGGTCGTGGGTTGGGTAGGGGACAGGTGAACTATGGATTGGTGTTGGGTATTTGTCGAGAAACTGCATTTGTTGCTCTACTAGTGGCCCTTAAGGGCAAAGGCACCACAGACTAAAGAACAGACATCAGGATATCTGCCTGTGCCTCAGACGGTACAATTTCAGCTTAGGATGCCGCTGGTAGGAAAAAGCAGGTGTCGACCCAAAATCTCCCAAAGGAGTGAGATGTAGTGTGATGAACAAGTAAGGTGGGTGTATGGGATGCATTGTATAGTTAGTGAGTTTAGGTTGGTTTTGCGTCTTGTGCGCTAACCCAGAGTTCGGTAGAAAGAGAAGTCCGTCCGTCAAAACGCAATAGGTCCTTTAAAAACACACATGTTTGAAACATAAAACACTCTAATGCTTATAATGTACAGGACTTAATCACGATTTAATTCATCGTTTAAATACCTCGACGTTTCGGCAGCGTTACAACCGCCGCGGTCACGAGAAGACTTCACGAGAGACAGTATTCTCGTGACGTCCTGACCACGGCGGTTGTAACGCTGCCAAAACGTCGAGGTATTTAAACAATGAATTAAATCGTGATTAAGTCCTGTACATTATAAACATTATGTGTTCAAATCGCGAAAGCTTAAAAACAATATAAAACACTCCTCTTTGCAGGATAAAACCATTTTTTTGAGATCTGTTTTTAACATCTCATCGTAGGAATTTCTATGCTAATAATGATTTATAGCAGTGTTTTGACAGACGATCATATTAACACCTAATTCCGGTAATATATTACAGCACAGCATACCATTTCAAGTATTTAGATCAGGTCGGTTGTAATAGCCGGTATTATTTATAATTTACCAGTTTATTGGCGTGCAATGACGTCAGTAATCCTACATTCTGGAGTTCTGGAGCGTCTGAGAACGGGTGTGTCCTGGATAAGATGTTTCGTGTTTAGGTCAGATTTATTCAAGTGTTCATAACAAACACAAGAAGACGTACAAAGGTTTATAGGCTTTATACAATAAATTCATCCTATCCATCATTAAATAAAATAAATAAATAAATAAATATTGGTGGACAATTCACACACAACACCATCTGACCCCAAACTAAGCAAAGCTTGTGTGATGGCAGCCAGATAGCTGATATAATACTTATATAGTTTTAAATACATACTTATTATACATAGAAACACCCAGACACAGTGCAAACATTTGAATTCATCACACAAATATTTGCACTGGGTGGGATCGAACCCGACGACCCTCGGCTTCGCAGGCAGAGCTACTACCAACTAAGCCATTATATCAGTATAAACTAGCAGGCAGCGCCCGCGGCGTATCCCGCGTAGTTTTTTTTTTAATAAAGAGTGGCGAGACGAGCAGGACATGATGATAAGCAACATGCCTGTCACATGACACCACATTGAGACGCAGCGATTGGAACATGAAGAGTGCAAAAAAAAAAAATTAAAAAGAGTCCTAGCACTGCACTGCGCTCATCACCCAGAAATCTAAGATGTTATATCTCTAAGCCCTGTAATTTCTCTGGAAACATTGCCCTTCAAACCGGAACACAGTAATGTTTTCACATCACTGTTTGGTGGTAGAATAACTGGCAAAGCTGTGGTACTTCCCCAGGCGGACTCTGCTAGGAGTCCTACCACTACAAAAACTCGTTCTTGTTATTTTTTCGGACAAATAGTAGCCTATCTCTTCTTACAGACTATAATTTAGCTGTATTCCAAACATCCGTATGTCTGCGTTCTGCGTTGACATTTATAATATTAGTAGGATAGCAGGATATTAGTAGGAAGTAGGATGTCGATGTTTGTTGCTCAAACACATCTGGATCGGGCTGAAATTTGGAACACAGTTCGATTATATATCTCTAAGCCCTGTAATTTCTCTGGAAACATTGCCCTTCAAACCGGAACACAGTAATGTTTTCACATCACTGTTTGGTGGTAGAATAACTGGCAAAGCTGTGGTACTTCCCCAGGCGGACTCTGCTAGGAGTCCTACCACTGTAAAAACTCGTTCTTGTTATTTTTTCCGGACAAATAGTAGCCTATCTCTCTTACAGACTATAATTTAGCTGTATTCCAAACATCCGTATGTCTGCGTTCTGCGTTGACATTTATAATATTAGTAGGATAGCAGGATATTAGTAGGAAGTAGGATGTCGATGTTTGTTGCTCAAACACATCTGGATCGGGCTGAAATTTGGAACACAGTTCGATTATAGTCTGGAAAAACACACAGACTTTTTGTCAGGAAAAAATAACAGCTATGAGAACAACGCGGGTAAAACCACGGGGTGTAGCTAGTCACTACACAAACAAAACAGTGCCATCCGCTGCGTCTGTCTGTCTGACTCACCACGATAAACTCGGAAACTATCGTATTGACGATTTTATCGCCACACAGTAACATGCAAACATTACTGTGTTTCGATTTGAAGGGTAATGTTTTCAGATAAATTACGGTGGAAAGAAATTTGTTAATTCATTTGACATTGACATTTGCGCTTGTGTCATAGCACCCTCTACAAAAATGTGGTCAACTGGCGGAAGTACTTAGTCTTACTGATTTAGCCGAAATAACGCGGTGGCTTCCGGGTCATATTTGTTTCCTAGTATAAAGGCATTTAAGTTATATAATTGCAGGTCATTAACTTCTTACACGATCAATGATATTTTGCGAAACTTTAATCCCATAAAATACAATATTACTTAGCATAAACCAAGTCTCGCAACTCCATGTAAGTTTTTGCTTCGACTTGGTGGGATAATCAGTTACAGACAAACTTAGGGTTTTTGTTTTAATGATATTTTGATGATTGCATTTACTTTGTATGGCTCCTAGATGAAACATGACTTCGAACCACATTAAACAACCTTTACGACTATTTACTTATATTCATAAGGTACTACGTACTTACGTATAATTCATAATGTCTATTTACTATGTACGTAAGTATAGGTATGTTTTAAACAAGTAAATTACGATGTAAAGAAAGATCTGACGTCACTCGATTTAATGACGACCTCCTCAGCATTAGCAGCCCATTGAATCCCATTGCTGAGAATCGGGGCCTTCTCTCGCAAGGAGAGAGTCAAGGCCATAATCCACCACGATGGCTAAGTCCCAGATTATCGGATAATACATGTCCTAGAAACATCTCCTTCTTAGAACACGACGTTTTGCTCAAGAGAATTTCCTTCACTGTTAAAGCTATTCATTAATAATGTAACGACCAAGTTAGTTTTCAAATTATAATTTTTCAAGTAGTTAACCAAATAGGTATCTATATTATATACGCAGCAAAGGTTATAGTATTAAATACATAGCAATGGTATAATATCTTCGTTAGCGTATTTATACAGCTGTGGTCATACAACTCATCGAATTGGTATTATAAAATCATATGTAAATTTATAACACTGAGCAAATGTTTACTACGTTAACATCCTAGAAATATTTTTCAAGTAAAACTTTGGCGATGTGCTGTCAGTCGTACCGCTTACTATCAGGTGCAGTTCTTGCTTGTCTCGTCACTCCTTATTCTAAGAAAGTTCAAATGTTTGTTGCGAAATCACGTCGGAAAGGCTGAACATATCGGCTCAAAAGGACACTGTCATAGTACAGTACAAGTGATATAATATTAGTCTGTGGTTATAAATATTACTTTTTACTTGGGTAAAACCGTGTGGCGCTAGTAGTTTGTTTGTAAGAAACAGAGTCAGATGTTCTTAGAGTGACCACATTTAGTTTCAGATAAAAAAATAATAGTTTAATAATTAGTTCGTCCGTTAATGACACAGACAGCTTACACAAACATACGTGTGCACAATAACTTAATTAAAAATGTTGATTTATCCCCAACCACCTTGGATTTGAAATTTATTATAGATAGTGTACTAGCTGTACCCTACCACGCTTCGCTGTGGCACATTGTGATGCAAAAATTAGATAAGTAGCAGCCATCTTGGATTTGAAATTTGTTATAGTGCAAAGTATTCTACTAATCAAGCCCTTTCATTTGAAACCCATATTGAGGTAGTAGTGAAAAATGTTATATAATTCGCCATTTTGTGGTGGCGGCCATCTTGGATTTGAAATGTGTTATAGCGTTTGGTACTCTACTAGTCAAGCCATTTCATTTGATACCCATATTGAGGTAGGTTGTGAAGAAATGTTTTGTCCGCCATTTTGTGGAGGCGGCCATTTTGAATCGATACTAACCAAACATAGCTAAGAACACCCGCACGGATATTAACTTTCAAATAAAAAAACCGCATTGAAATCGGCCCATCCGTTTGAGCTCTACGGTGCCACAGACAGACACACACACAGACAGACAGACAGATAGAGAGACATCGACGTCAAACTTATAACACCCCTTTTTTTGTCGGGGGTTAAAAACAATCCTTGATGCGGATATATATTTATCATTCTTAAACTTCAGATCGATCGGTGCAAAACTTTTTGAGTTTTTGATGCGTACACAAACCAACATAACATTTTTATTTATAGAGATAGTAAAATACTAGTCAAGCTATTTCATATGATACCCGTGTTGAGGCAGATTGTGAAAAAATATTTCATCCGCTATTTTGTGGAGACCATCTCCATTTTGAATCGATATTCAACAAACATAGCTAATAACCACCGCAAGGATAGAAAATGAAAAAAATGAAAAAAAAATACATCAAAATCGGTCAATCCGTTTGAGAGCTACGATGCCACAGACAGACATCAAAATTAAACTTATAACACTCTTCGTTTTGCGTCTGTGGTTTACAAACAAACATCTACAAAAAGGTGAAAGCTATTATATCCCTCTTTTAACTCAGGGGTGAAGTCGAAGACGAAGTTAAGCAAAAGTGACGGTTTGCTCCGAGAAAGTGCCAGTAAGTGGTAGAGATGGACGGTGTCATCTATCAACGGCGCATTAACCTAAATGATGATGACGTCATAGTGAGAAGGGCTACCTGTCTTGATGATGGAACTCTAAAATCGGAATCAGATTTTAGCCGAATTCGAGAAAGGAAGAGAGTAAACTCTCATAGACGATAAAAATCTTAAATTATCAATTTTGTCTGTCAATGTCAAGTTTAGTCCAAAAAAACTTACATAAGAATATTTTTAAATGTATAGAAATTTTTTGGAAATCATTTCTATTTTACCGACCTTTACCCATCGATATCAACCATAGGTGTGGCCTTCCAAACTTCAGGCGCTCGGAATTACGTCATTGTTGTGAGCTCACTCTTTCCGTTCTAGCAAGTTGTAGGAAGCGGTGAGCGCCGGACGTTATACATGTCACTGGTTTTGATAAAAAACGTTGTGAAGGTATACATAAATATAAAAATATGCCTTACTGTGCCTTCAGAAAGCGTTTTGATAATTCAAGTAACATATATAAATTACCTCCATATTATCCACCAAACTGATTTTTTTAAACCCTTTATAAAAAAGTGGTGTTATAAGTTTAACGTTTGACGTCGATGTTTGTCTGTATGTTTATGTGACTGCCTGTCTACCTGTCTGTGTGTATGTATGTTTGTGGCACCGTAGAGCTCAAACGGATGAGCCGATTTCGATGCGGATGTTCTTAGCTATGTTTGGTTCATATTGATTCAATATGGCCGGATGGCTGCCTCCACAAAATGGCGGAAAAAATATTTCTACACAACCAACCTTAATATGAATATCAAATAAAAGGGCTTGACTAGTAGAATACTAGTGTATAAGTAAGTGTGTCTAATAGTGTATACTATAAGAAATTTAAAATCCAAGATGGCCGCCGCCACAAAATGGCGAAATACATTTCTTTTTTCACTACTCCCTCAATATGGGTATCAAATGAAAGGGCTTGACTAGTAGAATGTTGACATATCCGAGGTAGACGGGGGTAAATCAAAATTTTTAATTTTGTTCTTTTTGTCTCACATTGTTTTCAGTTCGGTCGGGCACCAAAATCTCTTCCAAGCCAAAAAAAAACTTCGTTCCAATAAAATACGAATCGTAAAATTTCCGACCACCAATTGTGACTTAGCCTATTAAATTCTTTACAATTCAAACCTATTTTATAAAACAGGTTTATTACTCTATTAGTCTGAGTTATAACTACGTCTATTACTTTATGTCACTTTTAGATGTCACTTTTTGTTGGTTTTACGATGTCGTCAACGTTTTCCACGAGTTTATGGCTTTTATATGTCATTTTAATGTGCGGTGTGACAATCATCTACGATTAGTGTTAATAATGATGTGATTTTAACGCCATTTTTTTTTTTTGCAGGTAATCAAATAGTTATTTATTTATGGAAGATGTCGAAATGGACGTAAGTATCTAAGATCTATAGGAAATAATAGTTCATTTTCTTTAGATTTGACTTCAATTTAAAATTAACTTCAGATACTCGATCCCATTTCATAAGAAGCTATTAATACGTCGCGTCGTCCAGATTTATTAATTAATTATTTTTTGTTCCTTGTTCATTATTTCAAAAGCCGTCTCACACTGATTTCGATTAAATTTCTTTGGGATCACCTCTGAACTATGATCTATCAAAATCCACACACAATTGGCGGCGCTATCGTGGAACATACAAAAAACATGCAACCGAATTGAGAACATCCTCTTTTTTTTGAAGTTGGTTAATTAATTATAGTTTATCTGTGAACTTTTTGTGGATAGATGAGGAGAACTTCTGATTTAAGAATCGTTACAACTACAGTGCTACAAGTTTTTCATCACCGTTGATTTTAACTGTGAAGGAAAACATCGTGAGAAAACCAGCCTGTTTTCGAATAATTGGAAGCGAATACAGTCACGGGCAAATACTAGATAACTACTTTCTGATCTTGTTATGGCTACGTAATCTGTGGATAAGGTTATGCTAACATTGATAACATCCTACACGGCGTTTGCAAGGTTTAATTCTAAGTCCTATATTATTTCTAACATCCATATATTCTCTCTTACTCTGTCAACGCGATTATCACTCGAGTTAGAAAGAGAAGGGCGTATCGTAGGTGGGCAGGTGCGTAGGATATGTAAAGTCGGTGTATCCTTGGGCTGTATTCGTGCTTAATGTTGGGGATCGCAAAAGGAAAGGTCATAAAATACTTTTCAGTGTGGTTTTATTTAGTTGAAGGTTGGGGAAAAAAGTTTCATTATCGTTTATCACATTGTTGTGGTTTTATTTTAGTAAAAAATACCGAAATATTTACAGCAACAAAATGTAAATACAAAAGCAAAGAAGTACTAAAAATTTAATAGTCAAAATATGATGAAAATTGTTTACGCGAAGAAGACATTTTAGTAGTGGTATGTAGGACTTAGTGAGGAATAACTACTTGTGGCGGTAGGACTTTTTGCAGAGTCCGCCTGGGGACGTTTACCAGTTATTCTACCGCCAAGCAGTAATGTGAAAACATTACTGTGTTCCGGTTTGAAGGGCAATGTTTCCAGAGAAATTACAGGGTTTAGAGATATAGCATCTTAGATATTTTTCTTCTACTAATCCAAGAAATTTGTAAAAAAAGATAATTGTAATGACAAAGGTCACGGACCCCAGGGTCTGTAGAGCGGCAAAATAATAACAATAAAAAAATAGCATCTTAGATCTCTGTGTGACGAGCGCAGTGCAGTGCTAGGTAATATAAAGGACTTTTCATTTTCCTATATCTGCGTGTCACCGTACTGCTATGTGACAGGCATGTTGCTTACCATTAGGCACATGTACTGCTCTGCCACTCTTTATAAAAAAAACTACCACTATTACCACTAACATTATACATACGAAAGTTTGGATGTTCGTTGCTCAATGTAGAAACGGCTGAACGAATTGAGTTGAAATTTAGAACACAGATAGTTTGTGGTCTGGAATAGGTATAGTAAAACTGCTAGCGCTGCTAGCAGTAGACAGATAGACATAGATAGATGTAGAGATTATCTCTATATTTCACTTAATTTAAAAATAAACAAAAGTCATTTAAATCAAAACAAAGTAAAGTAGCAATTGGCAACATTATCACTAAAAGCGATTTATTCCAGGCAACTATACGATGGAATGAGAGATTTGAGAATATGGAGGAGGGGTACAAAAAAGGAGTGGTACACATTAATTTAGCTCAATCTTAAAACTGTTAAAGTTTTATTGAAAACGTTTGAGACGTCACGCGAACTCAAAGAAAAAAAATTGAGCTTATGTATTTTCTTTCTAACACAGCGATTAATCTACTTACCTCAATATAATTTAAATATTATCCCTAATATCATTTAATATCTAACCGGTCTTTGTTTTTTCACAAAGGCAGAACTTTGAAGTAATTCAAACAAAGTTAGAAATGTTTCAGCTGTAAATGTTAATTGAAACAGAGCCTTTCAGATAATAGCCCGGAGGAGGCAAAAACCCACGTTACAAATAAGGGTCGGGCCTGAGATGCAGCGACGAGCGGTCGCGGGAGCGGGAAACGTTTTATTTATAGTATAGAGCGGACGAATGATAAAGAAGAGCAAGAGATAGACGAGCAGCCCCTGAAGGTGACCAACATGCTTAGTCGCGCCAATTAGCGCTATTAATTTAAATATGTTCTACCCATAGATAATGATATAAATATCTATGCATCTATGGCCGATGACGCTAGCGCCACCGCGAGCTTGCGGAAAAAAAAACAAACACCTCCTCAGATTTGGTTTACCGCTACAACCGCGCGCGAGTCATCCGCCCATTTTATTTAAAATATCAATTTTGTATCGTTTTACGAAGCTGTGAACACTCATTTTTTCATACATTAATACATATACACCGCACACATTACCAAAATCACAGCTAAGTATCTTTCTATTGTGAATTGTGTTGTTCCCGCATCCCTGGTAAGTTCTCTTTTTGAATAACTATTACTTGATATCATCTCGCCTAAACAAGCAGATAAAAACTAAACGGCCATCGGGTGAAGCCGATGCCCGGCTTGTTTAATGCTTGCGCATAACAGCACCGTGTCACGCCGCTTTAAAACATGAGGAGTCCAAATCATTACATAGAGCATTGCACTACGCTCGTCAGCTCGAGATATAATATGATTTATCTCTATGCCTTGTTATTTTACTCTAACATTGCCTTTCAAATGGAACGGTGATGTTTGTACATTAGGTATCTACTGCTTGGGGTAGAATATCTGGCAAAGCTGTGGTACCCCAGAACGACTCTGCAAAGAGTCCATCCACTACGAGTAATATATAACTAGTAGTGCCTCATGATTTCACCCGCATAGTACCCGTCACGTTTTCCCGGAAAAAACGTTTATTTGTTTTTGTAGACTATAATCTAACTGTGTTAAAAATTTCAGCCCGAACCGTTCATACGTTACAACGTGATTGAGTAACAAACATCAATACATTTTTAATATTAACTAGCCACCCACCCGGCCCGGCTTTGCACGAGTGTAATGCGCACACTAAAAAATATAAGTACTAATAAAAATGGTTATTGTGAGTTATTCCTAAGAGATAGACAATTAGACATATACATATTACTGCAGACTTTTTGTAGACCTTTTGAAGGGGTACAATATTGCAGTACATTATTTTGATCTAGCTCATGGGGTTCAGCCAGCGTTTGCAGTGTAAGCGCAAAAAATGTGTATATTGATGACATTACATTAGAAATCTTTAAAATTATCCGTGTTTCTCTGCTATTTTCTGCACGTATTATACATGTAAACATTTCTCTTATAACACTCTATGTGTTAAAAACCCCGTATAAAAATCTATTTGGTAGTTTTATAGATCTAAGCATACATATATATAGGGACAGACAGATACGGAATATGACTGTGTTTTATACTATGTAGTGATAAGATAATAGGATGCTAGACACGACCTCGCTCGTCGCTGTAACCGTGGCCGCTACCTGAACCCTCTGGCGGCGGTTTGAATAATATTTCTAGCCGCTCGCGTCTTCTGGGCCTTTGATGAGCATATTCCAAGTTTCGGGCTCCTCTATTCAAGCTTATTTTAGGTATTTCTACGTAGGTACTGTAAATTATTTTAGTATTAAACCTAAAGGAACACGGCATTGGCCTTTTTCCCTATTTCAGTTTAGACAAAAAAATGTTAGAAACCTCAATATAATTTTTGAAGACCTATCCATAGATGGGTTATCTACATCATTTACATTATCTACATCTACGCGTATGGTTTTGATGAAAAAAAAAATGTGTTTCAGCTCTAAGGATGGGACACTCCCAATTTTGTTCTTTTTTTTGTATGAAAATCACAGAATACATCTACTTACCAAGTTTCAATAGTATATAGTTTTTATAGTTTCGGAGAAAAGTGGCTGTGTCATACGGACGTACAGACAGACAGACGAATCTATAAGGATCCCGTATTTTGCCATTTGAATACGGAACCCTAAAACTGTGAAAATCTAAAGATTAACACAATCTTGTTTGTGGTTATCGACGCCAACTCCGTGTCACAGGACAATAAAAAAATACTCATTGAGTGCGTGACTGAGAATGGAATGTACATGGAATGATTTCAAGTACACTTTCGGATATAGGCAGCCCACTAAATGTTCCCACTGCTGGGCACCTTCTCTCGCAAAGAGAGACTCAGGGCCATAATCCACCACTCTGATCCAGTGGGTGGATGGTACACGACCTCGAAAGATTATAGGTACATCTGGGTTTCTTTACAAAGTTAGCGGGATTACATGACTTTGAAAAGACAGTGGCGCGCGTGTGATTTGAACCCGGGGTCCTCCGTATTGGCAGTCGCCGACGACGACTAGACCTTTCGTAACTACCTTTCAGATAATTATTTATTTATTTTATTCTTTTATTTATTTGCAGATGACAGCACGATTACAATAGCCTGCCAAGATAAAGCTAATTATGAGGAAAATATCAACGCTGCATTAAATTCATCTATCCACTGGTTGAACATTAATAACTTAAAATTAATTTAAATAAAACCAATTTAATGCAATTTACACACAAACAAAAATTACTTAAATAACATAAACATAAATTATCAAGGTAACAAAATTGCAGAAGTAACTACAACAAAATTTTTGGGCCTGACAATAGACACGAAATTGAATTGAAGGCACATATTGAAATTCTCTGCAAGAAGCTTGGTAGCTCGGCATATGCTCTGCATAGGCTTGCTCCAGTGGTAAAAAAGAGACTCTTCTTACATCTTACCATGGATTAGTGGCATCGGTCTTGAGATATGGGATAATTTTTGGGTAACTCAACCGATACAGGCTTAGCTTTCAAAGCACAAAACGATGCATTCGTGCTATGTTCGGGATGCAAGTTACAGATAGCTGCAGACAGGTATTCATAGACAACCAAATCTTGACCCTTCCAAGCCTGTATGTTTTGAAGTTATGTGTTTGTAAGGAATAACCCCATTATTTTCCTCTCTTGAGTGACAAAGTGGAACGGAACCGACGTGATAAGTGTAGGCTGCTCATAGGCAAACGCAAGAAAAAGATTATGAGTGACAGCATTTTTTGTATGGCTCTCTCTTCTATATAATAAGCTGCCAAATGCAATTAAAAACTTAACTTATCCATGTTCAAAAGTAGATTAAAAAGATACTGGTACGCAAATGTTATTACACTGTGAAAGAATTTTTAAATGATAGGAAATTAATTGGAATACTGATGTATAGATTTTGTTTAACATGACATTTTGCATTCCATTAACTCCCACATGAAGTTCCATTAGCCACATTAGTGTCCACTGTCTATATTTTATGAAACTTTACATTTAACTAATGTTAGATCAGATAATATATTGTAACTGACAGGTTGAATTAGATTACTCTATATATATTGTGAGAGTTCTTTGAGTAGGTATACAAATATTACATTTTATACATGTTGACATTCTTTTATACACATTGACATTGTTTTATTATATAAGTATTGTTTTTGATTTTTCTATACATAATGACATTCTTTGACATTGCTCACACGGCTGAACTGCAAGAGCTACTACTGCAAGACCTTGGATTCTACATGAAACCACACACTTGTCAAAGCCCGTAACAGCATCCTGTTGAAGCACAAGACGTTGGCGTAATTGTGCTCACCAATCATATCACACTAACATAGCACAACGGGATAGAAGCCAGAAATTAATAGACGATGAATCAGATGACATATAATATACAACCGATTAAAAGTTAAAAATGAAAAAAGAAGAAGAAGACTTTATCAGCTGACTATTACTATTATTATCATTGTATAAATTCAGACCAATGGAAACTGCGTTGCCAGACATATTGCATGCCTCTAGAAGAAGAGGCCAGTTTGTATGGGTCAATTATTTAAATGTTTTGTATCATCTTATCTTACCTGCAAACAGCAATAAAGATTTTTGTATTTGTATTTGTATTTGTATTAAATATGTATCCTCCATTCAAAGTTTGGAATAAAGCTGTAAGAGAATTTTATCCATAGATATCTACCAGCTTTCCTTCCTGTCTCTAACATTGTATAAGTAACATCCTACACAATATTGAGGAAGGTCCATTATCAAAGTGTAGTAGTATTACAAATTTATCTTTAACATCAATTCGGGGCGACACAATCGGAAATCGTATACAGATCCAATTGTGTGAAACAAGTTTACCTATTTTCGTAACTCTTATGATAAGTTGTATGCAGCTGAAAATTACCAAATTATTTATGGTAATAAATGATGGAGACACTAACGAAACTCCAGAACAATGTCAGCTTGTATTACTAGTTTCTTCATATTGTTAAGTGTTAATGATAAATTGGTTTGTCGACCGGTTCGTATAATTTAGTGTGGGTAATTCTATGGTCCGGTCCTACGTGGGTGTGACAGCATTCTATGCCTGTCATTATGACAAGTTACACAGATTAACAGGTAGTATCTAAGGAAGCTGTCGTACAGGCTTTTATCGTATATCCCAAACAGTAAGCGCGTTGCATAATTACTAAGCCAAGGTCAATAAATCAGATTTATTGTTTTGCTAGCGATCCGCCGCGGCTTCGACTATGGTAGGTATCTATACTAATATTATAGAGTTTGTTTGTTTGAACGCTAGGATTTCGGGAATTACTGGTTCAAATTGAAAGATTATTTTTTTATTGGATAGTCCATTTATCGAGGAAGGCTATAGGCTATAGAACATAACGCTACTATTAATAGAGGCGGAGTATTAATCAAGAATGTAACAAAATCAGGGAAAAATATTACTTCAGTTGAGTTTTTTCGTTTCTTCTAAAGAAACTTTGACATGACACATGACAGCATGCGTTTAAGATTGCGTCATTGAATATAAAGGTTGCCACAGATTACATAACTTTGCTAATCAAATTTGTTTTAAAATCTGAGTTGGTACGACCCATTTAGATGATAGGTGGCGTAGATGGTAGTCCCGGCGTTGCCCGTGGTGTTTTGTTTGGAAGCGATATTCTCAGGAATTACTGAACTGTTCAGTCATTCATATATTTCATCGTTGTATATGAAACGGGATCCTGATGAGTTATTATAGCAAAGGTTTTATACCAGGTATGAATCTATGATATTCAATGACGCACACCTAGTACACATGCTGTCATGTCAAAGTACGAAACGTTCGAAAAGTCTCAAAATATCCCGATTTTGTTACATTCTTGATTCATGCTCCGCTTCTGTTAATAGTACCACAAACACAAACAACAGTGAATCCAAGTTTTGAAATCGGCTCAGTAGTTTCTGAGATTAGCGCGTTCAAACAAAAACCACTTGAGCTTTACAATATTAGTATAGATTTGGGTAAAATTTAGCATTAATAGCTTACATACAACTTGACTGCCATATCTCCTGCCATTCTCACCTGCCTAGGTACATTATCGGCTTTAGCAGGTACTATTGCTGTATCTATCTCATTCTGAAAAAGAATATATTAGGCGATACATCAAAGCCAAAGACTTTTTTTTTACTTATATAGTTTTCCACACGGACCGCATTCTCGCCTGATGTTAAACGACGATGCAGTCTACGATAGAGCGCACTTATCTAGAAGAAGCCGAGCCACTGTCGACTAGAACACATCAAGATTTTGATCGACGACGTCGGGAAAAACTCATTCAGGCAACGCATTCCACAGCCTAGACGTTTTTATTACGGGAATGAAACCATAAGAATCCCTTCTTTTCCTTTAAAATTTTTGAAGTCGTTTAAAAGTAATGCGTACAATGGGCACACCCAGATATGGAATCTGAATAGGTAATCTCATATCAATTCAGAGAACATAGTCCCTGCCGATCCGGGAGGTGCGGGAGGAGGCAGCGTCGTGCGCACGGTTCTGTGGCGATAACCATCAACACGACGCCACGCGAGCCGGATCTACAACACAGCTAAACACAGCTTTTCGAAAATAACATTTAAACTATCGCGATGTTTTTGAAATTAAAACTTCTTGAGAACTTTAAGTGAACAAAAATCGTGGAACTCGTGTCATCGTCACCAAACGCTCTCCTAATATTTGAAATATTTGTACATATAAACCCTGCATTAAGGGTGTAGCAAACAGTAGTTTTCCTTAAATCTAAACTTAGTTATGCCAGAACTGTACTGAGTCGCCTTCTAGAGATATAAAATGACTAATCTCTATGTCCTGCAATTTCTCTAGAGACGTTGCTCTTCAAACCGAAATACGTATCGAGTTACTTAAATGCAAAAAGCATACAGCCGAATTGAGAACCTCCTCCTTTTTCGTTGTCAGTTAAAATATAAAACAACGCAAACCATCACAAAACATCTTTTTTTATTAAATCTTATATTATTTTATCTCTATTATCATAAAACATTGTTTACAAAATAAAACGTAAACTAAGGTGTATTATAAGGTAAACTCATATAATTGTATGTAATGACACATACATACACAATGTAAATGTATGAGTATATACATGGGTCAAATTACGCATATAATTACAATTTATTAAACAAAACACGTACATCACACCCTCACACACATGCAATATAATGGAAATTATAATAAATAAGTAAATAGAATGGACAACCACACACAACACCATCTGACCCCAAAAAGCAAAATTGATATGGCGGCCAGATACTGATATAAACTTATATAGTTCTAAATACATACAATATACATAGGCAAAATTATTAATTACAACCCTTGGCGTCGCAGGCAGAGTTCATACAATATCATACAATATCAATAAGAATAGCATGAACAGCTCACTAAATGTTCCCACTGCTGGGACTCGGGGCCTTCTCCCGCAAGGAGAGAGTCAAGGCCATAATCCACCACGCTGGCCCAGTGCGGGTTGGTGGATGACACATGACTTCGAAAGATTCTAGGTACATATCGGTTTCCTCACGATGTTTTCCTTCACCGTTTTAAGTTAGCGGCATCACGGACATGACTTCGAAAAGTGGTGCGGGTGGTTTTGAACCCGGGGTTTCAGGATCGGCAGTTGCCGTTCTTCCGACTAGACCAGCCGTAACTTAACTTGATAAGATCAATAAGTATGCCATGGGTTATTCATCATCATCATAATCAGCCGCAAGACGTCCACTGCTGAACATAGGCCTCCCCGATTTCCACAACGAACGGTCTTGCGCAACCTGACTTTATGAGGTAGATCTAGTGAAGTCCAACACTGCGTCTTCCGGTTCGTGGTCGCCACTCGAGAACCTTTCTTCCCCATCGGTTGTCAGTTCTGCGAGCGATGTTTCCATTGCCACTTTGAGCTATGTCGGCAACATTACGGATTCTGTGCGCAAAAGATCGAGCATAAGTATGCCAACGAGTTCGTTATGAGGCCCACAGTTAGGACCATTCGTTCCATGGGCACAGGAAAATTAAACGTAAACGTTACTGGCACACACACTGACATAAGTATGACATAGGTGTTACACGGAATAATTGTGTTTCCATCACTTTCCCACCGCCGCCGTCGCCGCCGCCGCGCCGCAAGACGCATTTCAAAGATTACATCTTCCCATACATAGTTTTCTCAGCCGTAAAACAGAAATTCGCCATTCATGCGAAAATGTATATTTACTCCATTCACGTTATCACATGATTAATCCAATAGCCTTTAGCGCATTGGATAGGTAAGTACTGGTATGGCTATGGCCTAAGTAAGAATACACACGTCGCGTCGTCAAGCATAAGATAAAACAATAGAATAATAAAAGTTAAACCAGAGAGAGAGTGTCAAGTTTCTCCAAAAAACGAAAACTGCCTTCAATTGACCAAATTCCAAATGGATCTATCACTAATATCAGAGCTAAACAAGGCTAGTTTTTCGAAGAAAAGGATACACTAAGTTTGAGGCCTAAGCTGTCTGCTGTTGTCTGTGCTGTCTGTGTACATGTCTGTAGTGTCTGTCTGACAACCGGCCTTAGGTCTGTCTGTCTGTCTGTGCCATTCTGTCTCGCCGTCTGTCTGTCTGCCTGTGTGGTGATCACTCTGTGGCAATGTAGAGCTCAAGCCGGATACCGATCGCGGACAAAATTTCAAGTTAATATCCTGCCTGATTGGTGATGTTTGGTTAATAATTCAAAGCTCAGCCAAAATGGCGGACAAATTTTTTCAAGCTCCTGCCTGATTGGTGATCATCAAATGAAATGCAAAGCTCAGCCTATACTCGCGGACAAATTTTCAAGCGCCTGCCTGATTATATGATCACTACTACCGCAATATGGGTATCAAACGCAAGGGCTTGACTAGTAGAATACTCTGCACTATGACAAATTTCAAATCCAAGATGGCCGCGACCACAAAATGGCGAATTACAATTTTTTTCCACATCTTCTTTAATATGGGTATCAAATGAAAGGGCTTGACTAGTAGAATGTTGTACAGATAACAAATCTAAGGTAGTCGGGGGTTAATCAAAAATTTTAATTTTGTTCTTGTTCAAGCGGAGGATAACAAGTTAGAGCTATCAATCTAGCAAGCTAGTACTTCTACTATCGTGTAAACAATGTTTTTTCCTTTGACTCTACTTCAGCGCAGACGTTTGACTCTAGTCTTGTGAAGAACATCTAGATTGTGGAATGCGTTGTTTGAGTGGGTTTCCTAATAGATACAATCTCGGTGTCTTCAAATCGAGAAAGAATCGGTTTCGTCTAGGTAAGCACAGTCCATCGTTGACCGCATCGTCGCTTAACATCAGGCGAGATGGCGGTCAAATGTAAAACTTTAATAATAAAAAATTAAGGAAACACAAACAATCCCATATTTTTCCATGACTATGGAATATTTTTGACCCAGTTATCATCCTGATTGACTGGTAGAGATTGTAAATTGATGCAGACTGCTAAAACCAATAAAACCATGTCTCAAATAAAATAAAATAAATACTTTTATTTTGGTACTATGTTCTTTTTTTTTACCTATCTATGTAGAATATGTTATTATAATGTACCTTAATTGTTAGAGAAAAAAAGACCGCTACCTACTCTACCTTCAATATATACTACACTTCCTACACATATCTATATATAAAAATGTTATGTTCATTTGTGTACGCTTCAAAAACTCAAAAAGTTCTGCACCGATCGAGCTGAAATTTTAGAATGATATATAATCCGCATCAAGGATTGTTTTTATTTAATTTTTGCATCACAATGTGCCACAGCGAAGCGTGACAAGGTACAGCTAGTAGAGTATAAAATAATAATTTGTCTGAAATATTACACCAAGTCATACATAGTTTTACACTCTTCTAGTAAAACTACAAGACTACATTTAAAAATAAAAAAAATAATTTGTTTCTAATAAATTTAACTAGTTTTAGTTTTAGTACACGTGTCCTAATATTTTTTACAATAATAGGTTTGACACTCAAAACCGATTCACTCTCGACTTGGAATACACCAAGATGTAACCATCCACTGTTACTTAATATAGCTGATAATATTGTTACGTAAGTATGTCACTAAACTAAAATATCTACGCCGCAAATGCTACCTGACTGATAACAAGAAAATAAACGTGAAAATATTGCTCACTGTACAACAGGCTTCCCCTTCGTGAAATGCTAAAGGCAAGGCACGGCGCCTCAGTTCTCCACCGGCCTTCGAGAAGGCCAGACGTATCGCCGCGATCGCTCCATTCCAAATTCAAAAAACGGGATAAATAGACACACGTTACGAATAGTGATGAGCCACAAGTGATTAGTGACACTCGAATAAGAAACATAATGCCACCGGTTTCGAAAAGATAATTCGACCTTGTGTTTTAAAATGAAATTCAAAAGTTAACATTTGAAAATGGAATTCGCAATAGTGACGCGGAAATAATATCGAGTTAATTGTAAGTTGATATCGTGTGAAGAGGATACAGTTACGATGACGATGTTGGCGGTGAAGAATTTTTTCATGCCGGAGAAGAGAGTGGATTCGCCGAGGTTTTCGCGCATGCCGGAGGCCTTGATGAGGTCTATAAGAAGGAGGTCTTTGCGAGTGAAGCGGACCAAATCTCTTGTTCTCGTGAATGAAAAGAGGAAGTCTGGTGAGTGGTAGTGTATACAACCTTTTCTATTAACAATATTATTTACTTAGTTTTAATAAAGAAAAATAAAGTGGATACAGCACATTCGAAACAAAATCCAATGAGAATTCCTATTATTTTTTTATGGGCAGAGCATTTATCAAAAAAACTAAACTACATTGAGAACTACACTGTACTATATACCTAAATACTTACTCTAAGCATATTTGAATAATCCATAGAATTTTAAAATACAGAAACTACATAATAAAACGTCATAAAAACTGAAAAGAAATATCGAACTATAAATGCTTATGATAATGATGTTTTTTAGCTTTAGTCAGATGTTTGATAATGATTACTCTCGGCAACGATTTGTTATCTCAAACAGTAAATATTGTCAGGTACAATCTGCCGCAATATAGATTAAAATCATAAAACGTTACATCTTGATGAATATTTTGCCATAAAACTCGCAATGTAACGATTTGTCATATTTCTACTAACGATATTTAAATTAAATGTCTTTCTTTTAATTAACTGTCTCAATGTTTATGAATAATATCTCATTGTTAAACGATAAATATCTACGTTTTGCTTATCTGTAGTTGAGTTTAGATTTATGTTAATTCGATTTGTGTAATATTTTATTCATTTCGAATAAACGTCATGAGAACGAATCGAGCTAAGAATAATACTAAGGACGCCACTATTTTATTATTCGCAATTCCGTGTTTTAATTTTTAATGAAGTACAAAATAAACTCGTTTATTGGAATTAACACAATAATCTTAATATATATAAATCTCGTGTCACAATGTTTGTCCTCAATGGACTCCTAAACCACTTATCCGATTTTAATCAAATTTGGACACCGTGTGTAGATGGATCCAACTTAAAAGATAGGATAGTTTTTATTTCGATTAACGTTCTTTATGTGACAATATCCGAGCGAAGCCGGAACGGGCCGCTAGTAGTATTATATATTTAAATTAAATTAAAATACGAATCATAATCGGAAAAATAAGTATCGATATAATATGTAAGTATATAAAATTCTACACCATCTTTTTAGTCAGTCCTACTATGTAGTTGTATGTATACTTTTTATAATATAGAGCGAGACGAGCAGTAAATGTGCCTGATGGCAATATGCCTGCCCATACCAGCACAGTGACACGCAGCTATTGGAACATGAAGAGTCCAAATCATTACCTAGCACTGTACTGCGCTCGGCACTTAGAGATTTAAGACATTTTATCTCTATGCCCTGTAATTTCACTGGAAACATTGCCCTTCAAACCAGAACACAGTGTTGTTTGCACATTACTATTTGGCGGTAGGATAACTAGTATAGGTGTTGTACTTCCCCAGACGAACTCTACAAAGAGTCCTACCACTACATATAATTATTCAAATACAAATATAAGGACTCAAATAATTCAACATGTTAGAGCTATGTAAATTGGATGTATACATTTTCTGATTACAGCAATGTAAACTAACTACCGAGCTATGTAGCTTCAGTGTACTACTTAGTCTGTGGTAGCTTCAAACAATGGAATGTAATTTAACTAAGAATCTAAAATTCGAATTTCTTTGCTCTATATTTTTTCCAAAAATATCTCCTTACCGTACAAACACGAAACAGATATCCAATACTCTACTACCAAAATTACGTAATCAACGTGTTATGTACTCAGGAAGGATAAGTATCCCACTGGATGTCCCCACGGCTGGGACTTAGAGCCTTCACTGAACGCTCATCTGATACAGGAGATAAAGTAATAAGATTGAGTCAAGCTGTTAAAGAGGAGGGTTCTAAACCACGATCATTTCTAAATCCACCATGCTGAATAAGAGGATTCTAACCTCGATCATTTCTCCTTGCCGCATGATTTTTTGTACGGCGTTGAATAATAGATTAGAAGAGGTATTGAAACTATAAAAATTACAAAATTTTAAAATTCTAATTGTTAGTTTAAAAAAAAAAAAATCATGCCCATTGGTCGCTTTTGGTGAATGACACATAACTTCGCAAAGGTATCAAATGAGGTTTGAACCCCCTCTTCAACTCCATGTCGTAGCTCATAAAAGCGACATCGTTTCATGGTTGATGTTCCAAAGCCACGAACAAAGAGATTTGAATGACACTGACTAAGGTATCACATGAGGTACATGTGTAGAGAAGAACGTCAAGGCTGTGGAAATACGTTGCCTGAGACGGGCTTTTCCAGGGGTTTTCCCGATAGTTACAATCTTTGTGTCTTCAAATCGAGAGTGAATCGGTTTTTTTTAGGTAAACACGCTCCATCGTAGACCGCATCATCAAGCGAGGTGGC
This sequence comes from Ectropis grisescens, assembly GCA_017562165.1. Classification (NCBI taxonomy): domain Eukaryota; kingdom Metazoa; phylum Arthropoda; class Insecta; order Lepidoptera; family Geometridae; genus Ectropis; species Ectropis grisescens. The sequence goes on from CM029775.1 coordinate 27,217,247, forward strand.
GGTCCTATAAAAGTTAAAAAAAATGACGGTTTCTTTTCAATGTTTTCCATCTCCATTTTGAGTTAGCGGCATTACACACAGACCGGCCGTAACTTTAAGCTGAGAAAGCATGATTCTGAATTGATACTCGTCACCAAGATAAACAAGATGTTGTATTTTTACTAAACATAACCCATCAAGCCATAACTAATCATAACATATATTTAAAACATTACTATCATAATAATATACATATACTCAGCATGCACTTATTCTGAATCAATACTCTGCCCCTAGAAATGTATTATAATTTTCGTCTTTGCCCTGTAGTTTTTAAAAAATCGCACTACATGTTTTCAAACTCTACTATCCATCGATTTACTTAAAGAAACGAAGATGAGGTATGCCATAATCTAAAGACAACATAACGTGGCGAGAATTTGTTGGAAAAATTTGAAAATTGAACTGTCAGCGAACGTACACAATTGTCAGCGAACGTACACAGCTCCTTGTTGCGACTGAGACTAAATCAGGAGACGTCACCTGATTTTGCATCGCCATAGTAGAAGCGCGTTTGCCGCTTCTGCGTTTTTAAGAGTTCGATGCTACTATCAGAATTTTTACAAAGTCGACATGAATTCAGAATGCACTCGACAACATTCTCAACTCAACATTGCCCTTCATGCTAGATGATTGTAAATGAAACAAAATTCTAATTCTATAGGGAAGCTTAACGCCCAGAGTTGTATATTACTGAATTTCTTTACCCTGTATCTTTACTGATGTCAAAAAGCTGAAGAGTTTATTTGTTTGAAAGCATTAGTCTCAGGAGCTACCGGACCGATTTCAAAAAATATTTCACCGTTGGATGTAAACTTTATCCCTAAATGCTCCTATATTATGTACTACGGGGGAGGGACATATTTTACAACAAAAAGTTTACCTCCAATCTAGACTAGTTCTTTAAGCCATTTATTCCATAACCTTAATCATATCATTATTAGTGGTGCTAGTTCATAAGTGTTCTACTGTAATATTTCTGTTTTTGTGTCACAATAAAGAGTTATACCTATCATATTTTATTTACATGTTGTTAGTACATATTTATCTTAACCATAGTTGTTATATTAGTAATTGTGTTAGCTTGCAGTTGGGTTTTGCTATGGACCCCATTTTGGGTAAAGGTCTCCAACTCTTTCGACGCCTTTCTGTCCTTAGTCTGCAATATCTCGACGTCTCTTTCGCGATATAATTCTTTGTAGAAGTCTGTTGCATGTTCGATTATAATATCTTCTTCCCTTGATTTTGTTTCTTTTGATTGTTGTTGAAGTTTTTGTATCCATGTTTTGTGAAGGCTTAGGCTTTAAATCTAGACGTAGAAGATACACACATGATGGTGGTCAAGTGTAAACCTATTTTTTTTTTTTTATTTAACCTCAACTGTCCCACTGCTGGGCAAAGGTCTCCCCCAATTCCCTCCACTTTATCCGGTCCTGAGCTGCCATCGTCCAATCATGTTTAAACGCTCCGAGCTCGTCCTTCCACCGCGTTGGAGGACGACCCTGGGGTCGACTGGCCGATGGCGTCCACTCCGTAGAAACTCTGGCCCACCGATCGGGGTGCATTCTGGCCACATGACCCGCCCACTCCCATTTCAGCTTGGCAGACCTATACCCTACGTCTGTTACAACTGTAATGGAACGTAGTATGGTGTTGCGAACATGGTCTTGTCTTTTAATACCTAAAATACTACGTTCCATTGCTCGTTGACAAACTCCGAGGCGGAACTACACCTATAAAAGTAAAAAAAAACAGATATCAAACTCCGACTACAATAACTGTACAGAATCAATACGTACTAAGCATACACTGACTCAAAATCGATTGTGGCTCCCTCGCAGTATTCCAGTCCTTATTGCAACAAACTTGAACAATAGATAACGTAATGAATTTTAAACATTCTACTCGGAATCCACGTGACGCGTGACGCAGTTCACTCAAGTAATAAACTTAGTACAGCTTCGTACTTACTAATTAAAAGTACTAAGTAATTGGTAATTAATTAACGAGTAGTCTAGTGTGGATGTTTTAACGTAATGAAATCTATAAAATCTAAAGGTTTTAGACTCTTTGTTGTCTGCATGTCTGCAGTTTTAGAAGCTAGGTTGTATTTATTTATTTAAAATATATTCTACAACTAGCAGATCCCGGCGGATTCGACCGTGTGTCATAACCGTTATTTTCCTGGAATGAAAAGTAAGCTATGTGTTGTTCCAGACTTAAACCATTTTTTTTTAAATAAAGAGTGACGAAACGAGCAGGACATGTGCCTGATACATAGGGACATGCGGCTATTGGAACATGAAGAGTCAAAATCATTACCTAGGACAGCAGTTCTCTCTTCACCCAGAGGTCAAGACGTTATATCTCTAAGCCCTGTATTATTTCTCTGGAAACATTGCCCTTCAAACCGAGAAATATGTATGACAAATTTCATCCCGATCTGTTCAGACGTACTAAATGATACAATATTTTTTGATATCAGGGTTTTATATGTAGTTCGATCTGCCCGCAATTTTTAAGGTACTTTTACTATGCATACAAAAATATGTTATTCTCTTATCGGCTTCAAAAATACGGTTTAGACAACTTAAATGTAAACGCATTATGGGCATAAAAAATGTTTTATTGGTAATATCAATCTAGTTCTTAGTTTGTTTAATTCTTCTTAGTTTAATTTTTTACTTTATGGCCAGTTAATAACTAAATACAACGACCTTATGAAGCCACTGCAACTGCACCGTAGAAGGAAAAAATAGTTTATCCGGATAGAAATATTTCTATGTACTTAAATCAATGCAGGACAACTGCTATAATAAGTTTACATTAAAATTAAATATAAATACTTATAATATTATATTTATATTTACTTCATTTAATTCTACTAGACTCAAGAAATAATTATAAACATGACATAATAGCAAAGTAATTAGTTTAGTTAACAATATGCAAATATGCGTGTATGTTTGTCTGTACATCATGGTAGGCTGAAGAAACCATTTGAGTCCTACTACCGTAGGTCTCTAGTGTATTCCAATTTATTTAAAAAAAAAATACTTAAAAAATGCGGCCAGTGTAATAGGCACTTTTTCGCCTGTTGCTGTTCGGGATGGGTTCTATTAGTAATAGATTAATTACCAATACTTTTTGTATTATTTGTATGTATTATATAATTTTATTGTGAAAAAGTTAAAAACTGTTTTTTTTTATTATAATCAGTTTTTATCTGTTTGGCCACTAAACGAAACTAATTTTTACTAATTTTTTTTCCTTTCTTATTGGAATGATAAATGTTGTGTGAGAAAACTGAGAAACAATTATAATCCAGTCATATCCCATCCACCTTGTCGTTTTGTCAATTGCACTGCTCGATGTTCGTAGCTCTACAAGGCGACACAGTTTCATGGTTAATGTTCTTGAGACCCAAAAGAAGAGGGAAATTCATCTTATACCTTTAAACGAGCAATTCTTGTATATATCTTCTTTTTTTAGAACCTGACTAACGGTAGCTGGCTTGGGTTAGCCCCTACTACCTATCTGACTATTGAGTTAGCTCTGGAGGCGCAGAACTCAAAATAACCTAACCTGACATATTCCTAACATACTTACGAATCCAGACGACTCCTCTTTTTTTAAGTTCCTTATTTTTTTGAAAAAATATATTGCTGGGAGCCCTTTATCTGTAGGTATCTAAGTATACTTAGTATTGAAACCGAGCAAAGCTCGTTCACCCAGGTACTTTGATTTATTTATTTTTACTATACTACGACTAATAAAACACCTATTTTGTTGTTTTAATACAAATGAACGCAAAATCAATTAGAAATCAAGGATAAATAATTCATAGCGCGTAACATCACGTAATAACAATTAGTGTGCATTATGTACAGATCAGCGTTCCGTTAAATTACAATTGGTAATTCTGAGGTACATTTAATACGTTAGCCATTATGGCAATGAACTCATCGGTGCTTGATTGCAATAACAATAGTTAACACTGTCGGTTGAACGATTTTATGCTTTAATTTTTAACGAGCAGAGTCTTTATTGCCTAAACTATTTTTTTCTTCCAACACTGACTCTATCAAACTTTGGGCCACCGCAGAAGGCGTAGTATTCTAGTAACAAAATTACAATAAGAACTAAGCTTGAATCTGCGCATCACCAGTCCTTAGAATACTGATGAAGTTCTAGAGATAATCAAGACAATACTTATTTAATGGTGTCTAGCATGCTGGTAGCATTATCACGCTGAATGGCAATGCGCTTATTATTCACGTGCGCACACCGTCTCGAAAAATCGACACCTGAAGTTAACTAATCAACACTTTAGTTAACATTGTAACTAACTTCAGGTTCATCCTTCTTGCTTTGAAGATACTCTGTGGTTAAAGTTAGACTTGCTTCCAGATACAAATTGACTTATCAAAAAGAGTTCTAAAAATTGCCAAGTGTGGCACCACTGTTGGTTTTTGTGGGCGTTTTTCTCTAACAAAAATAAAACATGGGCGCCACAAAATAAAACATGGGCGCCACCCATGGTGAAATTGGGAACTGTCTTTGACAGGTCTTTTTGCATCTGCGAAACGCCCCATTGCAATTACTGTATACTGGTTTTAAGAACAAATTTTCCAGGAAATTATAGAACAAAATATTGTACAATAATTTCTGGATAAATTATCTTAAATATCTGGGTGACGAGCACAGTGCAGCTTGAAACCGTATTTTAGATTCTTCATATTCACATAGCAGCGTGGTGCTGTGCTGTTATGGGCCGGTGTGTTGCGTACTATCGGGCGCATGTCTTGCTCGTATTGTCACTCTATGTAAGTTAAATATTTTCTATTAATTTCAAGTTTATTTCTGCAAGGTATAATTTTATTTTCAAAACATGTTCAGAAGGACATTGTTCGTAAGTATAGACAATGTGCCTTGAAACGGCCATTTAGTCTTTTTATGTGTGTTTATAAGCCATCCTAATGGTCACATGTGGTCTTGAATATACATTATATCTTTGTTTATTTTATTAAAAACATTTGGTTATGGTTTTGCTTAAACGTAATGAAACAGAGGAAACTAATTGTAAATAGGTTAATAAGTATTAATACGCGAATTCTGAGTAATATTTTTAGTATCGGTAAATACTAATATTAGTTAATTACTTAATAATAATCTCTTTATCTTAATTAATTACTATCATACACTGAACTATTTGACTGAACTACAAGTACCTGTCCGTTACTTCGGCTATCTGACATTTAGTATAAAGTACTGCATTTTCCGAGATAAAAGGTTGCCTAATTGCTCTTCCAAATTAAAAACTATACTCGTCAAAATTACGACCAGCTTGCTGTTCAGACGAGATTGAACTGCAAATATCCGAATTTCCATATACAAAAAGGTAATGGGTAACGTACCATAACGTACCGTACTTATTTTTTCTATTTTATTAATTAACTAATTAGAAAATATACTCGTATTTGGATTTTATAGCTAAAAATTGTAAAAAAAAAAGGCTAGTATTTATTATTGAAAACTGATGTTTCCTTTTTTGTGGGTAGGTAGTTACATACGAGTGTGAAATTTATCGAACGGTTTTTGATTCATCCTCGAGATGTGTAAAATTATATAAAAATATATTTAGTTCCTGAAACAATTAAAATTACTTAAAGTCCTGATTTAAATTATTATTTAATTATCTCGACAGCGTTACACGAAAAGACTAGGAGACACGGTGACCACTGGTATGTTTACTCGTACTATGAGTTTAAATTCTTAGGGTTTCTAAACTCTAATCAAACTAATAAAAGGTTATCTAGAAGAGATCGCTATAAGCGATAAGATTGCTATAAGCGATAAGATCGCCTTGTCTGCCCAAAATGTCAAAATTTTAAGTATAATAAAGTGTTTTGTATTGTATTGTATCGAACGAAGACTAAAACAGATAGTAATCATCACTTCACAATAATAAAAGTGAGTAAATTAATGAATATAATGAATCGATCGCCGGTCGTCGCCCTCCAATTACGGGGGCTGACGGGAGGTCTTATCACTCCATCGATCTCGGAGGCAATCGCGCTGATAAATGCATTTAATTAAATTTGTCCAAGCAAAAACTATCTATTAATAGATAGGGTTCGAGTCAAACGCTGTCCTTTGAAAGGTCAAGTAAGTTCATGGTATTATCGGCTGCATGTACACTTTTAGGTATGATTTAAAGATTTATATGTTTACGTATAATTGGTAGGTTGAAGTTAGTAGAGCAATGCTACAAGTACCTACAAGTACCTGTCCGTTACTCATGTACCAAATTGATAAATAAATGATTGAATTGAATTGAATTTAATGCTATTTTTGCTCTTGTTTTCCATTTTTGAAGTTAATACTTCTTTAGGAGCCTTGACCATTTTTTGATAAGGGAAAATGTTAAGAATTCGCGTCGCTGACATTTTAACGTAGCGCCATACTTCGATATAAACCACTAGATGTGCCCTGAGTACCTTGAAATTGCTTACAAACTGCCTCTGTGTTTGTAGCGTGAGTGGTTTACACATCACGAATCTACTTGACCCATAGATTCGTGTGGTTCTACTTATTTCGGTTGTTGACAATAATAGGTTCACCGCGTCCTACAACCGACTAGAACGGAAAGAGTGAGCTCACTCTTCCCAACGATAACAAGATTCCGTGCGCCCTGAAGTTTGGGAGGGCACATCTTTGGATTGAGGTCGTTGATGCCATAGCGTCTGTACAGCGGCAGACCAGCGGAACGGTACATGCGCGATAGGCGTTTTTGGATGCATGAAATCTTTTGAGTTTGCGTCAACGACATGCATAATATCAGTTTGTAGCTATGTATATAGATGACATACCTACTGTGTGACAGAAATGCAGTCGTGGCGGAGGCACTGTGCCGGGAGGAGGCGACTTAGCAAATAAAAGACCCCTAGAATTAGACTGAAAATTTTCCCCTACTCCTCTCTATTTCCTTTTCTTCTCCTAATCCAAGATTCATGTAAAAAATGTAAAACTAATGACAAAGGACAAGGACTGAAGAGTCTGTAGAGTTGAAAAATTAAAGAGAAGAAGGCTTTAGTGCTTTAATACTAAAATTCAAAGTTTTCACTTCTTTCGACAGACAGTATGACTGGCATTTTCAGGGTTCCGTAGCCAAATAGCAAAATACGGGACCCTTATTGATTCGTCATGTCTATCTGTCTATTCGTCCGTATGTCACAGCCACTTTTCTCCGAAACTATTCAAACTATACTATTGAAACTTGGTAAGTAGATGTATTTTGTAAACCGCATTAAGATTTTCATACAAAAAATTGAAAAAAACAACAAATTTTGGGGGTGTCTGATACTTCGAACTGAAACTCAAACATTTTTCATCCATCAAAACCATACGTGTGGGCTATCTATGGATAGGTCTTCAAACATGATATTGAGATTTCTAACAACATACGAGTATATTTTTCTAAACTGAATAGTTTCCGCGAGAGACTCTTCCAAAGAGGTAAAATGTGTGTCCATGCCAAAAAAAACAATAGATAAAGGGATTACCTAATAAGAAAATTACTAAGTAAGTTTGATTTTAAATTAAATGCTTTAAGCTCTTTCCCAGTTGTGTCTACTAGAAAAGAATTGTATACAGCGGTTTCACTTTTACGACATTATTGGAGTAACTTTTCTGTTTGTTTTTATAATTATAGTAAAGAGGGTAAAAAAAAAATCAGTGAAAAGAAATACAAATTGAGTGATTGAAATAAATCATAGAAATCACAGACTAGTCAAGTACCCCGTATTGCTCAAATACAAATACATAAAATCTTTATTGCTGTTTGCAGGTAAGATAAGATGATACAAAACATTTAAATAGTTGACCCATACAAACTGGCCTCTTCTTCTAGAGGCATACAATATGTCTGTCAACGCAGTTTCCATTGGTCTGAATTTATACAATGATAATAATAGTCAGCTGATAAAGTCTTCTTCTTCTTTTTTCATTTTTAACTTTTAATCGGTTGTATCATATATGTCATCTGATTCATCGTCTATTAATTTCTGGCTTCTATCCCGTTGTGTTATGTTAGTGTGATATGTTTGATGAGTACAATTACGCCGTCTTGTGCTTCAGCAGGATAATGTTATGTATGGACTTTGACAAGTGTGTGGTTTCATGTAGAATCCAAGGTTTTGCAGTAGTAGCTCCCAAAGCAAAGTCTTTTAAAAGAATGGCAGCTTTACCCCATTTAATGACAATAATTTTGAATAGCTAAGTCATTTGTGTAGCATTTTTTGCTACGAGTACATTTTAAACTTAATTAAGTACTTATGTCGTGAGTTGTGTATTTTTCCATTGTCAGAATTGGAACGCATCCAAAAGGGCGTTATTTCTGTTTATGTGTAATTGTGTGTGTCATCAGTATTCAGTGTGTAATGCAGTGCACATTCGTAGCCAAGTTTGGTTGTTTTCGCTCCTGCCAAATTGCGTTTCGTTTGCATCGTTTTGTAAAAGTCACGCCACAAACAAAGATTTATTTTTGACTGACTTCAAAAAAGGAGGTTTCTCAATTCGACCGTATATATGTTTTACTCCGTAGAATGGGTAAGCCCTCTTCTCAAAGAAAAATTATAGGCTCTACAAAACCGAAACTGAAATGTAGACATGCAAAAAATATTATACGCGTATATAATCGTTTACGCTACCCCTAAACCAATACTCCTCACGTGGCTGGGCGCTAAATCAAATAGACTTAATGCTTCTGGTATTACTAAACCAATGGTCATCATGCTTCTGGCTACTCTACCAATAGTCTTCATGATTCTGGATTCTAAACCCATAGTCCTCATGCTTCTAGGGACTTAATCAATAGTGCTCCTGCTTCCAGGCGCTAAATAGCTCTTCTGCTGAATTTACGACTGTACCCATACTTGACCATAGTGGTGGGTTATTTTCTTGACACACTTCTTGTAAGAGAAGTCCCCGAATCACAGCTGTGGACATAAAGTGGGTTGCTTATTATACATACATAATGATATTCCATTATAACTCTCATTATGTAATAAAATATACTCGTAAATCCGTAGTAAATAAATAACGAGGAAAAATCCTTTTTAATTAGTAGTGAATCATTATTAGTGTTCGTCATTATTGTGTTATCACATGCGTAATTTACGGAACCTCTGCTGCTACGCGAATGCACTTCTGATTTTTCCAAATGTATACAATTTTTTTTGTTCTGTCTCAATTTGACTAAGATTTTTAACCCCATTGGAAAAAGTGGAAAAATCTACTCAGGCTACGCATTCCATAGCCTAGACTAACTAGACATTCTATTCACAAAAGTAGAGTCAAAACTCTTCTTTCGAAACTTCTAACCGTCAACCAAGAAACAATGTCGAGTGTTCCGTAAAAAAAAATCTTAAAAACCGTGTGAAACCACGGGCACAGCTGAAAAGTCAAGTATACACAAATACACATGAGTTTGACTTCTGTACTCTCCATTGTTCTGTGACCAAGCCTATGATAATGTTTTACGGGCTTTTATAACGTATTATGTGACATTTTAGAGAAACACGCGCCTGCCGAGCCAGGTGCATTGCAAAGCTATTCCGTTTCATTATGGTGTAAGTTCGTCGCGGTCGAGAGGCCATGGTAATGAGGTCGAACATTGCTGTAATAGGGCTAATATTAGCATTTATAACGTTAGGGTTGGTCAGTAACGATTGATAAGTGGGCTTGTGTTTGGTGATAAAACCACAATATTGGAATAATAAAGATTGCACTTCGGTGATTAAATGTTCTAAGAGATTGCGTAAATGTTGTTCTACATTACATTAAATTTGAATAGACTACATAATTTTGACTGCCTTCAAAAAAGGAGGAGGTCAATTCGGTTGTATGTTTTTTTGTATGTATGGTAAGCGATAGCGCCGCTAATTGTGAATTAATTTCTTTAGTTTGATAGATTATAGTTCAGAGGTCTGCTATAAACTTTATCATTTCACACACAACGCCATCTGACCCCAATCTCAATACGCTATCTCTTAGAACATTTAATCATTTTGTCCGAGTGCAATCTTTATTTCTTTGAATTCATCAGTCAAATATTTGCACTGGGCGGGAATCGAACCCACGATCTCCGCTTCGCAGGCAGAGCTACTACCCACTAAGGGACAAAGCTAGTCAATCGTATAATAACTTAAAAAGAAGTAGTTTCGAGTTGCGTTACCGTTCTATTATTATCTGAGACTAATATCTCGTTTATAAATTTAAAATATTTCCCTGAACACCTAAGTAATGGCGCATACTCATACTCCAACTTAGTTCTAAACTTCGTGTTACAGGATTTGAATTGTAATGTGATCTACTAATATCGAACAGTGGACCATCTGGCGATGTGGGAATAATTTGGACGCGCTCCAAATGTGGATCAATCAAACTTGATATACTACAGTGTGTTATTAAATGACAATGTTCCATAGTTCCATATGTGACTGAACCTGTGGACCGCTTTAACTAACAGTGTCGATGTTTCGGCTCCATAGGTCGTGATAGGTAGGACATGTCTATGATGAGTACACGTTGATACCAATTCAAATTTTAAATCATACCGTCATCACAGGCATCCCTTTGACCACCTCGCCTGACGATGTGGGTAATGATAGAGTTAATGTTTCTATATACTTATGTATTTACAACTACTTATATAAGTATTATAACACCTATCTGGCCACCATAGTAATTTTGGGTCAGATAGTGTGGTGAGTGAAATATCCACCATTATTTATTTTTATTATTAATGTGAACACTTTACAGGAGTTAATCTCGCTTTACTTGCTTTAATACGACTTTACTATGGCGTTTATAACGCTGCCGAAACGTAGAGGTAATCAAATTATGGTTTTGATCGGGATTAAGGTAAACTATGTTGAGTTTACTCAAGATAGTACCTAGGTTATTCTGAAGATGAAAATGAAAACTCGCAACCCCAACATCTACAACCCGCAAACCTGTTGAAATATCGCTGTCTTTTACACAGTAGCTGTAATAAAAGAGACGGGCGATGATAAAATCATACCCGGAATTCTGTTTCTCTATGATGAGTTACCATAAGCATCACCTGATGGTAAATAGTATCAACAGCTAAGAACAGCTGTAACATCAGAAATGTTGATGACATTTTGGCAGCCCGGAGAGGTGTTTAAATACCCCGATTTTAAAACTATTTCTTGTCGAAGATTATGCATTGCGTGAAGATTGGTCTCCACATCGTTTTAATTTCTTAGTGTGTTTCCAATCGTTCTTCTCTCAGTGTTATTATTGTATATGTATACGACTATTGCTCAATCTAGCTTTTAAACTTCTTCAAGCGATTCTCTGAGTGTTGTTTTGGGCCCAGTGTTCGGGAAATAGGAGTGATCGTTATGTATGTATCTCCCGTCCTGCCGTACGGTGAGCCAGGGACAGCCTCCAGGGAGCGGTGCTTCGGTAGCGGGCACGGTATCCAATAACACCTCACCGCTGACCCCGATAAATTGGAAGAAGGCACCCGTACGGGGTCGAAGACAGAGGCGAAAAAGTTGACTGCATAGATTAGACTTGACACGAAGCAATCCATAGTATTAACGTACCTCTGTTTATAATATATTACGCTTTCACACCTAAACAACTGAAACAATATTGATGAAATGTTTTAAATAAGCTATTTAGCAAAATTTAAATTTGGATGAATATTTTTTTGCAAAATAAATACAAAAGAGCCTGACTTACAGAAACATATATTAAATTCGCGCGGATGAAGTTACGTGCAAAAGTTAATATCAAACACTCTTTAAAACCTAAAAATATGGTAACAAATGGCGATCTTATAGCTAAAAACGATATCTTCCAGGCAACCGTATAACCGTAGGCAACTTTAAAAATTAATCACTTAATTATAAAAAAATCAAAGGTTGCTGGAAACCGCTGGTTACAGGTTGCGCAGGACCGTTCGTTGTGGAAATCTAGGGGGAGGCCTATGTTCAGCAGTGGACGTCTTGCGGCTGATGATGATGATGATGATGAAAAAAAATCTATTTTTTTTAATTATTTTTACCTTCAAAAATTCGCTATCTCCCGTACCATCGAACCCCACACCATAGCTCCGACTATGAGCCGACGTTAAATGAATTTATTATGACTCGGGTCTTGAGGCGGAACTTTCGCAATTCCTGTGGGACTTTATATAACGGCCACTTTTCCAACTTCGCGCTGTAACTTGCTACTTGTTACATCTTCGACCAACTTAGAGTGTTTTGTGTGAACTTAAAACAATTTGTTTGTTAGTTTTTGTAGTTTTTGAAGTGAAAAGTTCTCTAGGCGTGTGGAGAATTTTTCGAGATGCGAAAAAATTAATTGAACACGCAACTTGATTGAATATATTATATATTTTTAATTTTTATAGGTTTACACTTGACCGCCATCTCACCTGATGTTAAGCAACAATGCGGTCTACGATGGAGCGTGTTTACCTAGAAGAAACCGATTCACTCTCGATTTGAAGACACCAAGACTATATCCATCAGGGAAAACCCATTCAGGTAACTCATTCTACAGCCTAAACGTTCTTACCACAAAAGTAGAGTCAAACCTCTTCGTCCTTGTCTTTGGAATATCAACCATGAAACGGTGCCGCTTCTTTAAGCTACGAGAAGTCCGATAGAAAAAGGGCAAGGTGGTATCAGGTCCTGCAGATAGGCACACTCTCCGAAACGAATAATAAATGTCGCTCATGTAACTAAATAAAAAAAACGTTTCATATAATATAATATATACAGTTTCTTGATTTATTATCACATAACGTCATGTGACGCAGAGTTATTTTTTATCCTATTGCCCTAATAGGTTTACGCCTGACGGCCATCTCGGCTGATGCTACGCGACGATGCGGCTTGCGAACGCGCTTACCTTGAAGAAACCTAATTACTACTTACTGTTATAGTCGGGCTTTGCTTGACTCGTCATTATGTCGCATTAAAAAAACTTATCAAAACATTGTTTTAAGCTCAGAATCAGAAAGTTAAGTAAAATTATTATACCGATTGTTCACTACACTATTTTTAATTACGGGATATGTCCTGTAACGAGTTTCCGATATTTCGATGTAGTTTCACGCACCATTTTCAAAGATAAACTTATAACATATACCAGTGTTAAAAAAAATGTTTTGGACATTTCTCTCACAACATTATTTAGCACAAACTATGCAAATTTAACAATTCAATTTACAACTATCAGTCTACCCTTGAACATTTCTCCCGTTATTTCGATGCAGTATAATGCTCTCAGTTCACAAGTAGCCTGACAGTGAACATGGTGCAGGTAATTGCTTCCAAATATCGGGACGACACAATTAAACCTCGGCAAATATGTAATTAATGACATTGCTCATTACATTTCAATCGGGTTTGACAAAAACTAACATATCGAGACATCTTCAAGAGCACAAGACCATAATCGATGTTCCCAGGAAGGATATAAATTATTATTTCCTGCGCAGTACCAATATGGGCGCCTCATGTGTACTACCGCAAACTTATTAAACCCGTCGACCAAAATTCGAACTAACGTAAACATACAACATCAATCGCAGAAAGCGATGGTAGCGACGTCTTTAGGATTAGTTAAGTTTGTCACGTACATAATAAAAAAACCTTTATCTGATGACAGCATCGCTGCTTTTGCGATTGAAATCGAGACAGTGACTCATGGGGTGACATTAACTTTGTGTCGCAGTTGACCTTACAATGCGAAATGAACTAATGAAGTGAAATCTACCAGTTGTACCTACTACCAGCCTTCCTATAGTCTAGTCTGTCTTTGACTATTAATAGCCTTGTTACTACCTCTTGGTATTTTAATTGGAATTGCACAAAGAATGCAGATTGTGATAATGAGATCAATAGCACATGTATATAACTAGCTCTGAGATCCATAAGTACTTAAAAATGAGCCATATCCAGGAGGAAATTATGGCTTCCACAACGCAATAACAGAGATGACTGGAAAACCATCCGAACGTTACGAATTAATTAAATATTTTTTATTTTGGTAAATTGTCCTTAAACCGGCTTTGATTGGGACGGAACACGTCATGAGAAAACCGGATTATTCCAGAAATAAAACGAGGATATGACTTTTCAGGATATGACAGAGAAATTACAGGGCTTAGAGATATGATCTGATGAGGTGACGAGCGCAGCTCAGTGCCAGGTAATGATTTGAACTCTTCATGTTTTGTGTTGTATACCTGCGTGTTACTGTGTTGTTATATGGCAGTCATGTTGCTTACCAACAGGCACATGTCCTGCTCGTCTCAAAAAAAAATGCGTTGTACTACGAACAATATTCCATACAAGAGCGAACTACGCTTGGTATAACATGAGCGACTTAAGTAAACGTTGGTTAATTTCCTAAAACTATGACGTCACAACCGCCCCCTATTCACACACTATCCAAACAAGTTTGTTCTTTCGTCCGAAGTGTCAAGCCTAAAAGCTCCCCGGCTTGGGTCGCCTGTAAGCCTATGTAGGTCGCGCTATGCAATCGGAAAACCCATTTGCCCGGGCCGTGGCGGATTATTATAAAACAGTACCTAAGTTCTTGTACCGTTGAGACCAGTAATGGTGAATAATTTTTAACCGACTTCCAAAAAAAGGAGGAGGTTATCAATTCGACCCTATATTTTTTTTTTTTTTTTTTTTTTTTTTTTATGTATGTTACCTGATTTCTCGAGAACCTCTGAACCGATTTTAAAATTTCTTTTTGTGTTCGGATGGGTGTGCTTCCCGAATGGTCCCATATAAATCTTTTTGAAATCGGTCAAGTAGTTTTTGAAATATGAACCAAAAACTGAAAAATTGCGTATCTGGATGACGTTGTAGATTTCACAAAAGTTATGAATCTCGACCCTGTCAATACAAAATTGTGTAAATGCTTTAATAAAAACTTGTTTTTAATCCCCGACCAAAAAAAGGGGTGTTATAAGTGACGTCGATGTCTGTCTGTGTGTCTCTCTATCTGCTGTGGCACCGTAGTAGAACTCAAACAGATGGGCCGATTTCGATGCGGTTTCTTTTATTTCAAGGTTAATACCATAGCAGATGTTCTTAGCTACGTCTGGTTAATGTCGATTCAAGATGGCCGCCTCCACAAAATGGCGGACAAAATATTTTCACAGCCTACCTCAATTTGGGTATCAAATGAAAGGGCTTGACTAGTAGAGTAAGTACTATGTACTATAACAAATTTCAAATCCAAAATGGCCACCACGACAAAATGGCGAATTGTATTATATTTTTCATTACTACCTCAATTTGGGTATCAAACGAAAGAGCTTGACTAGTAGAATACTTTTCACTATGAAAAAATTCAAATCCAAGATGGCCGCTCTTCCACAAAATGCCGAAATACATTTCTTTTTTCACAACTCCCTTTATATGGGTATCAAATGAAAGGGCTTGACTAGTAGAATGTTGTACAGATAACAAATCCAAGGTAATCGGGGTTTAATCAAAATTTTTAATTTTGTTCTTGTACACTAAAAAGAGTAAAATAAACAATTTTCGTACAAAAAATTAAACCGACTTCAAAACCACAAATAGGCACTCAAAAGCGAAAAATAAACTAAAATCATTATTATAAGCGCTACTCACTCATCTATTTGAAGTCGGTGCCAGTCAGGTCAAAAAGTTAGTAGATTGATGCTATGTAGGCACAGGTAAGTAGTAGGTATCTATCCTATACCTGTTAGATTTAGCTGGCACCGACTTCAAATAGATGAGTGAGTAGCGCTTATAATAATGATTTTAGTTTATTTTTCGCTTTTGAGTGCCTATTTGTGGTTTTGAAGTCGGTTTAATTTTTTGTACGAAAATTGTTTTAATGTATAAATTACGCGACACGTTGGTTATCCGCGGTTTACTCTTAAACTACCTGATTTTCATCAAATTTGCGCACCGTGGACACTGATCCAATTTGAAAGAAATGTGATAGTTTTTATTTTTAACCCCCGACCAAAAAAGGGGTGTTATAAGTTTGACGTCGATGTCTATCTGTCTGTCTGTGGCACCGTAGAGCACAAACAGACGAGCCGATTTCGATGCGGTTTTTTTTATTTGAAGGTAAATATCCGTGCGGATGTTCTTAGCTATGTTTGGTTAATATCGATTCAAGATGGCCGCCTCCACAAAATGGCGGACAAAATATTTCTTCACAACCTATATGGGTATCAAATGAAAGGGCTTGACTAACAGAATACTATACACTATAACAAATTTCAAATCCAAGATGGCCGCCACCACAAAATGGCGAATTACATTTTTTTTTCACTACTGCCTCAATATGGGTATCAAACGAAAGGGCTTAACTAGTAGAATACTTTGCACTATGACAAATTTCAAATCCAAGATGGCCGCCACCATAAAATGGCGAATTACATTATTTTTTTCACTACTGCCTCAATATGGGTATCAATCGAAAGGGCTTAACTAGTAGAATACTTTGCACTATGACAAATTTCAAATCCAAGATGGCCGCTACCACAAAATGGCGAAATACATTTCTTTTTTCACAACTCCCTTAATATGGGTATCAAATGAAAGGGCTTGACTAGTAGATTGTTGTACAGATAACAAATCTGATGTAGTCAGGGGTTAATCAAAATTTTTAATTTTGTTCTTGTGATTAATAGTCTTTAATATTGATATGACAATGTATAGCCAGTGCATCCTCCCGGTCCTAACCTTAAAGAATAAGCAAGCTGAAGTGCCAGTGGTCGGGTCACATGTCGCAGAGCCGATGGACGTTGGGGGAGAAGAATTCTCGACGTCACATGGAACGATCTCCTGCCCGGGGGACCGACGACCTGAGAGTGACGGGAAAAATATTAAATTGAGTTTCACTCAACTTAATTTTTTACTGCCAATTTTGTTCTCTGTATAGAGTATATACTTATATATATAAGTACGTTAATTTTCATGATCAATATACTGTTACCAGTTCCAGGGGCTGTGAACCCGACTGACCTACATCAAGAGATTGCATCCCTTTTTATTTCAGGCTTCAGTGCAACTCGTTAGGGGGATAATAGACCTAGGTCTGTCCGCCGCAGCCTGCGGCCGTGTTTGTGGGGAAATATGAACCAATTAGCAGCCTACCCCGTACCAGAGACACGTCGAAGTGATCTTTATTTATAGGCTCATAAAACTGAAAATTGTGTAATGTTTTGTCTTTTGTAGAGTTTTATTTTTTTCTAGAAAGCGACTTTTTTATTTTATTGATTTCTGGTTGTTTTTATATTGTATTTGCTACCGTGAATACAGTCAGTTTATAATGACGTCAGATTATTTTTTAATAACTAACCTAACCTTTCATACCAGACCTGGACAAATATCCAGAAGTGAAGGCCGTATCTGAACCTACGACCTAGTGGTTGTGAGTCAGATATTCTCGCCACTAAGCCACTACGGCTACTTCACATGACACATAAACGCATCTAAAACTTCTAATCGTAAACTAGTAATTACTTACAAAAGTAAATCTTTTTGCGCGTATTATGGCAACAATTTGAGCGGATGACGTAAGCACCGCCACTGAAGCACAAAGAACGAGAAATAAAAACAATCCATTACGTAGATTCCCATACATATGAGTTTGAAAGCAAATAAACTTGAGCGGATATGGCGAACGCGGGAAGTCAGGGCTGATGCTGACTCATTTAATGGTATACGCAACACTAGTAAGTCATATACTACGGCTATTAATTATTATTATAAACACAATCGGGTTTTTATCGGATACACTTCGGAGAGTGTGCAACTGATCTGCATGATTTTTTCTACCTTTTTTCTAACATACTTCTCGTAACTCGAAAAAGCGGCACCGTTTCATGGTGGATATTCCAAAGACTCTACGTTTGTGATAAGAACGTCTAGGCTGTGGAATGAGTTGCCTGAGTGGGGATTTCCCGATAGTTATAGTCTCGGTGTTTTCAAATCGAGAGTGAATCGGTTTCTTCTAGGTTAACACGCTCCATCGTAGACCGCATCGTCGCTTAACATCAGGCGAGATGGCGGTCAAGTGTAAACCCATAAAAGTAAAAAAAAATGTATGTATGTTTGGATGTTTTATTGATCTCTTTATGACACAGTGGCACGCATAAAACAAAAACAAACTTGAGATCTGCGCGCTAAAAAATATAACTTGAACGTTAGTTTTCATAGTAAACATTAATACTGCTTAAAAGTGCTCGAGAAATTGATTCAAATTATTATTACAGCATGGCGCATTAGCAATGAATCATTCCATTAGTGCAATCAGCTTGATGTGAAGTGATAAAAATTGCAAAACTACTCACCCATTACTGTATAGAGTATGATATCATGTTTCAAATTGCCATCTACTCAGTTTTATTTTTTACATAATGGTGGCGAGACGATCCGGCCATGTGCCTGATGGTAAGCAACATGCCTGACACAACAGCACAGTGACACGCAGCTATTGGTAGAAATGAAGATTCCAAATGAAGAGTCCAAATCATTACCTAGCACTGCACTGCGCTCGTCACCCAGAGATCTAAGATCTTATATCGCTCAGCCCTGTAATTTCTCTGGAAACATTGCCCTTCAAACCGGAACACAGTAATGTTTGCACATTCCTGCTTGGCGGTAGAATAACTGGCAAAAGTGTGGTACTTCCCCAGGCGGACTCTGCCAAGAGTCCTACCACTACACTACAGTTTGTAACATGGTACTGGGCCTGAAATGACTTCTACGGTATTTTGGACGCAAACGCTAATCTAACCCTTTTTCTAACCTTTTGGCGCACCACAGACACGTTTTTCGTGAGCTATGAATTTAATTCAAGAGTCACTCTCGGGAATGATAAGAAATCTTCGGGTAAAGTCGGGAGTATGGTCATTGGCCATCATCTATCCCATCTATAAATGCGTCAGCATGCCAATCTCTTTTTCTCTGTGAGGAAAATATATTTCCGTATCGTCCGTCGCCTTCGTATAGTGACATGATTCGGGTTTGACACCACGGAGCGTTGGTTCTCTTATCGACCACAACCCCCACAGGTTTTTCCAGAACTATCGCTAGGTATATTTCATTATACATTATAGGTATATTATATAGGTATATATTCGACTGGCCTAGTGGCTTAGTTGGTAGTAGCTCTGCCTACTAAGCCGAGGGTCGTGGGCTCGATCCCCACCCAGTGCAAATATTTGTGTGATGAATTCAAATGTTTGCACTGTGTCTGGGTGTTTCTATGTATAATAAGTATGTATTTAAAACTATATAAGTATTATATCAGCTATCTGGCTGCCATCACACAAGCTTTGCTTAGTTTGGGGTCAGATGGTGTTGTGTGTGAATTGTCCACCAATAATTATATTTATTTATGTAGGTGCTAGGTATATTTAGTATATTTATTATATAGGGTATATTTCAATTTCTTTTTATAAATATATATATGCATGTATTGTATATAAATTCTATTTATTTATGTCATCTGCACACCCCACATTTTAAGATCCCATCTTTTTCTTTTTCCACCCTAAGGTTGCCTGGAAGAGATCGCTATTAGCGATAAGGCCGCCGTCTGTCGCACTAACTTTAAGTGTTTAACCTGCTTCAATTTGTAAATTATTGTTATTTTGGTGTGTTCAATAAAGAGTATCTATCTATCGCTAGGTGGGATGCCCTAAATATTTGATGCCCAAACCCTCCAGTGGAGACGGGATACGAGCCAAAGTGCCCCTGTAAGCTCGCCCCATGTCCACTTCCGCCTCAATGGATGAGCGAGGCAAAACTAACGTTTGACAAGAAACTAACATAATACAAACTATCTACATTGACTAAGTAATTATACTTACGCATAAACCTGTAGACGTACAAGAACAAAATTAAAAATTTTGATTGACCCCCGACTACCTCGGATTTGTCTTTCCCTTTCATTTGATACCCATAAGGGAGTTGTGAAAAATGAAATTTATTTCGCCATTTTGTGGTAGCGGCCATCTTGGATAGATATTAACCAAACATAGCTAAGAACATCCGCACGGATATTAACCTTCAAATAAAAAAACCGCATCGAAATCGGCCCATCCGTTTGAGCTCTACGGTGCCACACACATACACACACACAGACAGACGACATCGACGTCAAACTTATAATACCCCTTTTTTTGGTCGGGGGTTAAAAAACGGTCAGATTATCTAACGACTCTATATTATAAACTAACTTAACCTGCCGTGAGATTATAATCTCACGAGTTATATTGTAAATTGACGGTGATCGATATTACGGTAACATATCCTACTACTAACATTATAAACGCGTAAGTTTGTAACTAAGAATGGATGGATGTTTTACTCTTCCACGTAATAACTATCGAAGGCATTTGGATGAAATTTGGTACATATATAGATAATGGTCAGCAATAACACATGGACTATTTTTTATCTCGGAAAAATAACGGGATCGGGTGACAAGGGTGAAAACGCGGGGCGCTGCTAGTATGTCCATATTTATAATACTTGAGTTTGATCCATATCTTTAGCGTAGCAACCCTACCGGTTTCCCACCAATCGCAATGTATCGAGCCGGCCCGAGCGCTGCAGCTCAGAGCAGTAACGAGGCTGGAAACTATTCACCCTCCGTTTAGGAAACATTACTTCTCAGCACATTCCAAAATCATGCTTCAGCATCCTATTATTAAGCACTGACTAATTTAACTAGCTTTCGAGTCTGGTGGTCTAGCCGCTAGAACGTTGTAGCGGCAGGACTACGTTCGCAGAGTCCACCTGGGGAAGTACAACACCTTTGCCAGTTATTCTTCCACCTAGTACTGCCCTGTATGTGTACTGTATTTTGATTTAAATGGCAATGTTTCAAAATAAATTTAAACGCAAAGAGACCTGTCATCTTATATTTCTGGGTGAAGAGCTCGCGAATTGGACTCTTCATGTTCAAATCAGCGTTATTCTACGGACAGGCGTGGTGTTGCCATCATACATAAGTTTTACTCATCCCGTTACTGAATAAAATAAAGATGAATAGATAATAATGTCGGAGTGTTGATCTGCGTAAAGTGAGGAATGAAAGCTTGATGAAACGACCTGGCGATTGAAGTGAACGCAGCATTTAAATATTGTACTAGAAAGCGGAAGATGTTGTTCATTAAATTAATCGATTGCTGATAAGTGAAAAGTATTTTTGGTATATTTTTATTAGTGCAATATATTTATATTAAACCTAACTAGTGGCCCGGTCCGGCTTCGCTCGGATATCATCATACAAATACTATTAAACGAAACAAAAATATTCTCTTTCAAGTTAGAGCTAAATATACACAGCAAATTTGATTAGAATCAGTTTAGTAGTCCATTGCGGACAAACAATGTGACGCGTAACTTATATATGTACGTGTATTAAGATATTATAAAGAGTATAGTATTCGTTAAGTACTTAGTAGTAACTAAGTACTTAACGAATAAACTCAAAAATTAATGAACCGATTTCGCAAACTCTTTCACTGTTCATGTCGTACCAATCCTTCTAATATTATAATTGTGAAACTGACTGAATGATTGTTGCTCAATCACGTTGAAAGAAGTGAAGGGATCCAACTGAAATTTGGAACTCAAACACATTATAGTCTGGACACAAACTAATTTCATTATAACTATAGATATATTTTTGTATGATTCGACATTCTGCATGTGGCTGTGTCCTTTGCATCATCTCAGCTAAATATAGCATTCGATGTGAAGAGCCGAGCCCCTTCAATTGAATAAAATCAAAGGCATACTGTATTTATTTTACCGATCGATGACACATTGACCGCTCACAGGAGCCGTATGATTTATGGTCAATGAAATAAAATTGTGTAGAGAGTATCAAAAAGAAATGAGCATGAGACCACACTATGTCACCAATACTGGGACTCGGGGCCTTCAAATACAAATCTTTTGATCTTGTACGGTTTCCTGTAAGATATTGCTATATAAGCAACAAATCCGCCAATTAAAATATCATGCTTGTGTAATAATAGTTCTTAGTTTCTTTTGTGTTGTTCTTATCTTATCTTTTGACGTGACAACGCTTATAAATTGGTTTGCCGGGTGACACTTCAAGAAACTGCGTTACGCTCCGCTCACGTTATGCGCTCACAACGAGAGCGAGTGAGAGGCACGCGTCCCTTCCACTCGGGCATGGTTAGCCCGCCTAAGAGCGAGAGAGACAGACATAAAAAGTGAAAGGCACGCGTCCCTTCCGTAAAATTATTTTACCACTCAAAGTCGTTGTCACGTAAAACTTTCGCCCGTATACCGACTTTTTTTTTAAACAATAAGCTACAAGTCGGAAGGTAATTATGTCACTAACACGCCAATTCTGCCACATGAAGAGAGTTGCCATAGTCTATCACAATGGCCAAGTGCGGTTTGGCGGATGGGACATGTCCTCAAAACGCGACTTTCTTGGGAAATGCCCTCACCGCTACAGCCAGTGGATACTTGGAGGTGCAAGAGGGATTCGAACTTATGACAACATGATTATGGATTCAGACATTCTCGAGAGTAGACCAACACCCACCATGTAGGTACACCGCGGCCTAATGAGCTCCAACACCTTGCACGGTATTGCTTTCATCCATTAAAAATATTGAATTTATCAATCAGTCATAGAAAACATTGTGAAGAGCGCTCTCTTGATCAAGAAATGAATCTTTGGAAGACATGCAACTATCCTTACAACAGGAGACCCTGGCACAGTAGTCACCTCAGAAGGCAGTGAAAAGTAGAATGGGATGTTTTTACACTCATTATTCATCATACATATGATTATTCCGGGTAGAAATTGAATCTTAAGAAAGCCCGAAGCCCTTAAAAAGTGCTCCTAATTCCAAAGACTCTTGTCAATTATTTCACTTATTTGTTTCGCATCGACGATTCTATTCGATTACGTAACGTCTTCAGAGATTAAAAAATTAACCTTCTCAATAAAAAAAACCGAAACATCAAACACGCACGTGTGCCAACGCCGCGACAGGAAGAGGAAGCTATTGTTTAGTCGCGACTCGAATCGTAAATCGCTGATCGAATGCGTGCACTCGATTCCCGAAACGGAGCGTGCGTTTTCTCAACCCTATGCGTTCTAAGTTTGAAAAATACCGCGAAATACCGTTGGAGTGGGTTAGTAAGGAGGTTAAAATAAACGCTTCTGGAGAGTTTTGCAAAATAATTCCAATTCATGTGTAATTTAAACGGAAGGAAAATGGCACTACTGTTTTCGAAACGATTTTGTACTGTGGATTGTTTTGAGTTGGATCATTTCAAAGAAGAAAGTTTCACTATAGGTACAAGTTCGCCCGGAGACCGCGACACGAGACCGCGACGCGAGACCGCGACCGGAGACCGCGACAGGCACTTAACTCTATGGAATTGTATGGACACCAGTTCGCGCCGAGACCGCGACAGGAGACCGAGACACGTGTCGCGAGACATATGTCGCGGTCTCGGCGCGAACTGGCGTCCATACAATTCCATAGAGTCAAGTACCTGTCGCGGTCTCGCGTCGTGGTCTCGTGTCGCGGTCTCCGGGCGAACTTGTACCTTAACGAAAGATTTATCCACTTAAATCTATGAATGAACTAAAATATGTAAATAGTTACAATAAGTAGTGTGATATGTATCATCATCCACTGCCTTCTTTATTGCACTGCTGGGTATAGGCCTATCTTTTATCATACCATCTTCCTCGGTCCTGTGGCATCGGAGTCCAGGCTCATACGAACAAACTATCATCGATGGGCCCATCTTGAAGCTGGCCGTCCTACACTCCGCTTACTTTGGTTCGGCTACCACTCAACTCCACCTGTTATCACCGCGTCTAGCAACGTGTCCAGCCCAACTATTCTTTAGCTGCATTACCGTAGTTTCGACATCCCTTCAATAGAGCAACGATACAAAGAGTCAAACGCCCAATACGCTATCGAAGGCTTCCATTCACGAGTAAAAAGTAGTGGTAAAACTCCGAGCTCTTCTCCATCAGCTGCTTAGTATGGATGTAGTCGATCGTAGAATATCAGCTCTTAAAGCCGGCGTGTTCGATATGTTGGCACTCATGTGTTTATTAATTAATTGTCATGTGTTATTTTACTTATTGATTGATTTACTCAATGTGGTAAAAAGTGAAAATCTGTATTTTGACAAATTTATTGTAAAGTATAAAAATAATGCATCGTACTGGTCGGATACAATTTAAATACTTAACAATAATTTTTAACCCCCGACCAAAAAAGGGGTGTTATAAGTTTGATGTCGATGTCTGTCTGCGTGTCTATCTGCTTTGTGTCTGTGTGTCTGTGGCATCGTAGAGCTCAAACGGATGGGCCGATTTTGATGCGTTTTTTTTTATTTGAAGGTTAATATCCGTGCAAATGTTCTTAACTATGTTTTATTAATATCGACTCCAGATGGCCGCCTTCACAAAATGGCGGACAAAATATTTCTTTACAACCTACCTTAATATGGGTATCAAATTAAAGAGAAAAAAAAAGAGCTTGACTAGTAGAATACTATACACTATAACAAATTTCAAATCCAAGATTGCCGCCACCACAAAATGGCGAAATACATTATTTTTTCACTACTACCTCAATATGGGTATGAAACGAAAAGGCTTGACTAGTCGAATGTTGTACAGATAACAAATCTGAGGTAGTCGGGCGTAAATCAAAATTTTTAATTTTGTTCTTGTTAAATATATGCCGTCGACATTAAATAACACCTAAATTACTACACTAAAGAATCGTGTCAATAAAATCAACGGAAGCGAACGCGAAATCAAACCAATCGTCAATTCCGAATTTGCACTGTCCAAATATACTTAAGTAGTTCAGCGTCCGAATATGAATGAGTGCGTGAGTCAGTACTTGAATGGACGATCAGAAATAGTACGTGCTACAATATTTGGCCGAGTTGTGACGTCACCACCTTTCTCGGCCACCACTCTTGACCGTCGTCGGTTGGTGCCACCACCGTGTTACCCTAACACAAACGACAACTGTATAGCAGTAATTTAGTTAAACGACTTCGCCACAGTACTTCAGTGCTGATGCAAACTGAAAGTTATTACTTGTAGCTTATTGAAGTAGGCAAGAAATTGACGTAACTTGGAGTATGTCGATATTGTGAGTTTTTTTTTTTATTATAGGTTTACACTTGACCGCCATTTAGCGCTCGATGGAGCGTGCTTACATAGAAAAACCGCTTGACTCTCGATTTTGAAGACACCGAGATTTTAACTATTAAAAAAAACAACTCAGGCAACGCATTCCACATATTAGACGTTGTCAAAAGTAGAGTCAAACCTCTTCGTTCAAATCTTTGGAACGTCAACCATGAAACGATGCCGCGTTTTCGAGCTACGAGGCGGATAGAAAAAGATGGTATTTGATTATGTATTCTAGATAACTTGCATACTCTCCGATGTATTCGATAAAAAACCGATGAACTATAAATTTTGCGGTAATGTTCAAGACTGAAGTTTTTTTCAAAGAACGGTGACGTTGCCTGTGATCTATTTGTCAGTATTGGTTACGTCAATCTTTTGATGTACAGTAACGATATATTGTTTGAAGAATTAACAATCCATTGACAGAGTCAGTAGTGTTCTCGTTATTATACGTAAGACACTTCCAATTTAGGAAGACTATGGTCAAGGAAGACACTATAAAATCAGGGCCAGTGTCGCCGATCCTTTGTATTTGACGGTACAAATATATCTTAAAACTAGGTAGGGTTTAGTGCTATCGAATGGCTACTTTTTATCCCTTCAAAGCCGTGGCTTACCGTGGGTTACACTAGGGCAGTTCGTTATTTAAATTGATGAGTTAAAAGCTCAGTTAAAGATAACTCTTTTTTGTGACACAAGCTAACATAGAAGTTCAACTTTAGATTACTTATGCTGAATTTAAATTGTATCTTACAGTATACCTATTTGTAATTAAGTAATAAGTAACATATTTCATTTTCAATGTTGCAGTACAACAGTAAAAAATGTATAAACCAGGGTCAGAAAGTGACGTCTTCCGTCTTCCATGCAAAAAACACAAAAGAAAGTTATTTCTAACTCTAAAAAAAATCTAATGATTCAAAGGGAATGTATAAAGATAATAAAATAGCATACTTGCTAATATAATAGTGTACTAAAATAGATACTACTTAGTGTAGCTATTTCAAATTGCAAGTGTGCAAAGTTTATGAAAGCTTGGAATCTTAAAAAAAATATTTAATTTGTTGCAACTTTACAACGTCATAAACTGGAACGTTACAGCTGATATAACATAACTGGTATATTATAATTTGTCACGTGTTGCGTTCATATAATTTAACTGTAACAACGGGTCCAACGACACGTCGTTATGAACAACTGTACTTGCGAGCTATAAACCAAACGGGTAAACCATGATAACGGTGCCAGTCAACACGATAACGATGTTTTTGACAACCCTGTTTTGTAAGTACCTAATGCGAGCAAAAAGGAAGAATACGCTTTATATCAGACGAGACGGCAATCAAGTGCTATTATTGTGAAAAAATTAGCGAAACACAAAACGATGTAGTTTAGAAAAAACGTAGAGTTCTTTAAACAATAGCCTTTTTTCTAAATTTGTCACAAACAAATTCTTGGGATCTAGTAAATTAATAAAGCATCTTTAAATTGTTATAACAAAATTAGGATCAGTTAATCACTTTCCGTCAGTCGGATCAAAAACATACGGAGTGCAGACAGAGGAAATGTAACATTTAAAGACTTAGCTTTTTAATATGTAGTGACTTGTTTGCCTCAACGGTAATTACCATCACAAACCAGAATCACAACAACAAACAAAGTTATTCAGCGGGCAAAACTCGCTCCAAAAAACATAAATAAAAAGAAGGCGTTGCCACGGTAACCGACCATAAATGACTTAATAATGATCCAATGCGAACAAATTCACGTATCGGGAAACATGTAATTATGGTTTTAAAATATACCAGAAGAGAAAACGTGAATGGTAAGGAGTAGGGCTGAATGCACTTTCTTTAAAAAAGTATCGATAAAATTACTAACATCTTTTTAACACAAAATACTCAAATATATCATATAAACATATTCATTATTTATTATTATTTGAAGACTTTTTAATTTACACACACTTATTTGTGAATTAAATACAAATACATACATGTAAATAATTTAATATTATGTATTTTAAATATAAGTAGGTATTACTGCCAATACGATTTATTTATTTAATAATTAATAACTTAATCGTTTTACGAATACCTATATTTCAATAAAAGCATGTGTGAGCGTGTTAGGCTAACAGTCAAGGTCAAGGCTTACTAGCTTTCTAGGTTCTAGTAGTAAGACTAGTTTGGGTTCGTAGTATGACAATAAATAATTTATATTACTATGTAAATAAACAAATCAAAACCCTTATTCGTGTACGGTACGATACACTATACTTCCTTAATTTATCTTTCGATAAGATTATCCGGCACAATGACCTCGATAGCGCTACAATACGTCAACGACAGTGACAAGTGCTTATTTTTAAACGTAGGTAGAGTAGATAAGGCTATCAATTCCAATCGAGCTGTTATTTTGTCTGATTTAACGATTTAGGAGTGATTTATGATAATACAATATACTATCGTATATACTATATAAGTATCGGGTGCCCCAGTTACCTACATTAGATTTAAAAACAAACATATTTATATTGTAAATGTGTGCAAGTGTAAAAGATTACAACATTTTTTTTTGTTGTGAGTTTCAATTTTTTATTTTATAGCATAGTGCATTAACATTGCCAGTGCATTAGATGAGTAATATCTGATGTAACGATCCGATTTAAATGTGATTCGATGTCCTTAGCGATGCAGTAATACTATATATAATTATTTTTTTGAACATAAGCTTATATTAAATCAAAACGTCGTTTCAAACGTATATTATTTGGTGATTTTTTATAAAAAAAAATGTAAATAAATGTGACATCATTCTAAGAACAATAAATTAGGTACACAAAACTAGGTGTACCGTATGCGTCGGCATACCGATGTACCAAGTCAGTACCCTGTCAGTTTTAGGTACATTATACATGACAATTTGTGTGTTTTTTAACGCTTGTATCTGTATTACTTCAATAAAACAAAAACAAATAAATCGTAGTAGCATTAGAATACAAAAGTTTTAATCTTTGATGTTTGGACATTTGTTGCTTCATTGTGTCGGAACGTCATAACGAATCAGGTTGGAATTTGGAACACAGTTAGATTAATTATAGTACTAGGCTACTTTTTATTACGTAAAATAACGGGAACGGGAACTGTGCTGGTAAAACCACAGAGGACTGCTAGTCGAACCACAAAAAGAGCGTGTAATATTTTTTGTCGATAGCATAGTTACGTTACCGAGCACCGTCGCCTCACTACTCAAGATTAGGGTTTCGCAGTTCTTTCCCCACAAAGCCTTGGAATGATCTATTCGCAAGGGCTCGCACAAAAGCTGAGAGCAGATGTTTCTCCAAACTGGAGCACAGCAGATGCTGCAAGAACAATGCACAGACAGACTGATGCTACTTTTGTGGCGATTTAATTAAATTATTTATACTTGAAAGTTTGAGATTGAGTGGCAAAAAATTTGTAAAGAGTTAATTGCAATTTGAAATTGATACGACATCTTTTTAAGTTTGTGTTGTGTGGATATTGAGGACTGAGGGTGAAATGTACTCGAAAAATGTTTGTCAAGTACTTTTGATAATTTGAGTGTAATGCTTATTTTAGTATACTTCCCGTTCCTGTTATTTTTCACGGATAAAAAGCCAATGTGTAATTTTAGATTATTATTATCTGCACCCCACATTTCAGCCTGATCCGTTCACATGGTGCGACGTGATTGAGCAACAAACATCCAAATATTCAAATTACATGCTAGTAGGATTAGTGAAAACCCACTCAGTATAATGTATCACAAAATAAAAGCTAATAAGTGGCTCATTGAACTATTATGCACCTAGTAGCATTTCAAAAAAGATTTTAATCATGATTCTATAATAATTATTATAATCGTAAATCAATTTAGAATATCATATAAGTAGCAACCCTATGCCGGCGCACGACAAGTCTATGGAGGTTTCATTTCACGCTCCGAGGAGTTTCGCGCAAAACGTGACACCTTTTTATGAGACACCCCTTTTTGCTGCAAGTATTTTTATTGATAAAAAAGGAAACTATTTAAAATTGGAACTCTGTTTCTTTTACTGTTAAGAGTCCGTTATTTCAGTGTTTTCGAATTTTAATTTGGTGGAAACTTTGGTTGAATGATCACGAGTTATCGAGTGATTTTTTTAAGATATGTCTCAGAACTAATAACGATACAAATAATTTAAGTGTCTTCAAGTTTAGGGTGAATCGGTATCTTATGAGTTAACGCGCTTCGTCGTGGACCGCATCATCGCGAATAATGTGATTACTTTTTTGACATTTTATTTATTGACATTGCTTTTTTTAATTATTAGGTGATATTTTTAATTCAATTGCTTTTATTTACATTTACGTTTCACTATTCACAACATTTACTATCTGTTAATTACACTGCGTGTATTTTGATGATTAAATTGTTTTTTTTTTACATTCCACTATAAAATGTAATTTGACGTGTAATATTTTTTTGGTGAATAAAGATGATTATGTTTAATTGATTATTAAAACCGTATTTCATACCATCAGGCGCATGTCCTTCTCGTCACGTCACTCTATTGTATAAAAAAGGAACCCAAAAAATAACATCGAGAACACAACATTTTAACTATGACAAAAATAATAAACAAAATTACTACCTTGGGGTTAACAAATATCATAAGTAACAATGCAAAACGGTAAATTAATTTAATTTTTACTATTAACTTGAAATAACAAAGTCTGTCCGGGAAGTTAGTTCAAAAATAAACATTCTTCGATCACTCTGAATTAAAACAAAATCTTATTTTTGATGACGATATTTTTTACTGTAAGTAGACACATATCGATGACTCAAAGGTATGCTGCGTCAACTAAGAAATTTCGACAATTGCCCTTTTTATATTCACAACTAAATAATTTCCTTCAAAAGAAAATTACTGCGCAATCTTTCAATTAGGTATTTAATATGCCTTGAACTTGTAAAGTTGCGAGCTTAAAGTCAAAACTTACCCTGAACTTAATATAAGTAGCGTAACTTGATGCGAGTCAGGTAACTTAGAAGTGTTGTCAAATTAATAAGTGTCTGAGATAACGTTTTACGAAATGAACTTTATTTAATTTACGAGTGGATTTATGGTTATCTAGTTACTTAGTCTAGTCACTAAACCATAGGCGTAGGTCGTAGATTCGATACCAGTCCAGGAGATACCCTTCCGTGTGCTTCAAGGAACATACAATTAAAATATTTCCCGAATTCATAGAGCCATCCTCGAGTTTTGCTCTTGGCAACATTCATTTCTATTTATGTAGAAGATTTAAAATAAGGGTGAGTTATTGTCTTGCTGTCGGGTAAATAGAGGGAAACATTTTGATTATTAAATTTGACTCTACAAACCAGTCAAGTTAAATGAAACTGTTTCAAAACATATTCTGGTCTAAAATACTCGTACAAATTCCGAAGCACTATTAAAGCTCTTTAGCACCATGCGACAATAAATCAAACACCCAATAACTCATGTAAACAGTCAAGTGAGTCGACGCTTAATACGCGGGCGCAATTGCTCGACAGCAGACGATGCAATCGTGTCAATAAATCTGCGTCAGAGCTGTCAGGGTGACAGCGACAGACGACAAGTGGCGCCACGACGCACCGCTGGCCATTTTAGGAACCTATGACGCAAGTTATGAGCTTACACTGATAGACATCATATAAGGAGAATGTAAAATATCATAAAGCCTCACCCGCCCTTCATTCGTCTCTTTTAATAATCAGTCCGAATACACTCTCTGAATTATTAGTATTAATAATCAGTCAGATGACATCTAGCTAATTCCCTTATAAAAATCAGTCAGCCGACATAGTCGTTCTAAAACAAAACTAAGCCAGCCGGCAAAGTCTCTCTTTGCATAATTCCCTAGTAGCGTAGTAGTATCGGGTTCGGTTCCCGTCACGACCCGGTGGGTGTAGGCAGTAACTCTGTAAATAGGCACTAAGTGCCGAACCTTGAATTCTTCCCCGGTGACAGCGCGAGCCGAGGCCGTGCCGTCTAGGCGCCCTCGCGTGAGTGAGATAGTCACCGTACCCGCGTCACTGCCCTCCGCGACATGCGGTTCACGGGCGCACTACGTCCGATAGCGCTCAGCTAGAGTGCTTATGTTCGGTATGTATGTATGAGTTAGATAGCTAGGTAGCTCTCTCTCATTTAGTTCGATTTTTCTTACAGGTTAGATTCGTAAGTATGATAGAATGTCAGGTTAGGTTATTTTGGGTCCTGCGCTTCCGGCGCTAACTCAATAGTCAGATAGGCAGTAGGGGCCTCCGGGCCAGCAGCCATAAGTGTCAGTTAGAAAAATAAAATAAAAAAAT
This sequence comes from Ectropis grisescens, assembly GCA_017562165.1. Taxonomy (NCBI): domain Eukaryota; kingdom Metazoa; phylum Arthropoda; class Insecta; order Lepidoptera; family Geometridae; genus Ectropis; species Ectropis grisescens. Next base: position 27,248,945 of record CM029775.1, read on the forward strand.
ATTAAATTGTAACAAATTACTTGAATTCGTGTAAATAGTTGTTTGTGCTATTGTAAAATATAGAAACCCTGACGAAAACGCAGCGTTTTTTGTGCAATTTTTGGCTTTTTGGAGCTTTCTACTTTTTGTCCGTTTGTTAGTTTTGTTGCTACTCTAATTAGAGTAGGCTTAGAACATTTAAACGTCAATGTTCGATCGGATGAAACGAAGCAGAACCGCAGTAGGAAAGTCGCGAGTTTATTTCGAAATTACGTTTTTTCGTAGAAACAGAGTAGACGTCCTGATCTTAAAAACATCAACCATGAAACGGTGTCACCTTTTCGAACTCCGAGCAGTCAGAATAAAAAGCAAGCGATAATAAATCCTAACACAACGTTAAGTAACTAAGCAGTTTGTAACACAAACAGTAATATTTATTTATAGAATCAGCACGTAATAGTTTAACCTTTTGCAGCACACTCCACAGTTGGCAACTTGCTTGATCTTGCCTTTTTACTGCACATTACTACTTACTCAAGTTATTTTTAGCGTTACTTAAGCAACGCTTACCGCATTTCCAAACGTTGAATCAACAACATTACGATTGTCTGTGCTTTATGACTTCAGACACTTTTTTGAGTTCTTTTGTTGAGCTCCTTTGTAAATGACGTCATCAGTTTTATCCCAGAAAAATGTGTCATAAAATTTAAACTTTAACTCTTGATTTATGGCTTCTATTTTTTTTTCTTTGTTGTATTTAATTTAAAATAAACAAAAACTTACTAAAATAAATCAATTGGCGATCTTTTCATTACAACTGTTCTCTTCCAGACAACCGCAGGATGGAATAAGAGACTTGACTTTGAATCGACTTCCAAAAAGGTGGAGATACTATGTTCGTATTTTGTTTTATCAAATTAATATTATTGACGTGACAACGTCTTATAAATTGGTTTGCCGGGTGACACTTCAAGAAACTGCGTTACGCTCCGCTCACGTTATGCGCTCACAACGAGAGCGAGTGAGAGGCACGCGTCCCTTCCACTCGGGCATGGTTAGCCCGCCTAAGAGCGAGAGAGACAGACATAAAAAGTGAAAGGCACGCGTCCCTTCCGTAAAATTATTTTACCACTCAAAGTCGTTGTCACGTAAAACTTTCGCCCGTATACCGACTTTACAGGCAACCAATTTTTTTAACGTGTATTTTGTTTGTAATATTTGTTCCGTCTGTGTTAATAATGGCTTATGTCATTAAATTAAATAAATAAACGCTAAGGACTTTTTCATCTACACCCACATTAGGTAATTACTATTCTAATGGGTTTTTACGTTTAAAAACGTTGTATAAAAAGTTCTTATAGTATATTTATTCGATAAACATTATATCGGTACGAAATATCAGATGCATAAGAAACTTTAAAGTTTCGATAGTTTAGCAAAAGCCACAGTCACTGTGTTGCTAAAATACATTTAAAAAAAATATTCGTAGATATTCCTTACACAGCAGTAACTTGCTCCAAACGAAGCAAAACTTCTTTATATAAGACCTGATACTGATAATGATACTTTTATAACAATTGTAAATAAAAACTTGTGATAGAAACACCCAGACAGAAATATATGTCTTTTTCATACAAATACTTGTCCTGTGTGGGAAACGAACTCGTGACCTCTGTCTCCGCGGAAAGAGTTACTACCAACTAAGCCACGAAGCTACCAGTAGATAAATAACAAAAAAAAACAACTGAATTGATAAACTCGTTCTGTTTGAACTCTATTAAAAAAACAATTATTTTCACACGGGCGCCGCACCCGAGTTGTTGACAAATTGACATAATGTTTTGGCAACTTTGACAGCGCGACATGACTGAACTCATGTCAACAACGCACACCATAGCATTGCCTGATTGCTCTAACTTAGTGACAGCCAAATTATCGAAATACGAGAATTTTATTTTTTTATGCATCATTTCATTTCATCATTTTTCTTTAACGCGCCAAAAGATGAGTATAACTTCAAAATATTGTACTAATATTACAAATGTCTATGTTTCTTGCTCAATAACGTCGTAATGTCTGAACGGATCTGGTAAAAATTTAGAACACTGTTACATTATAGTACACATAGCCTACTTTTAAGATAAGATAAGATAAAGAACTCTTTATTAACAAGAACAAAATTAAAAATTTTGACTAACACTTGACTACCTCGGATTTGTTATCTGTACAACATTCTACTAGTCAAGCCCTTTCATTTGATACCCATATTTAGGAAGTTTTGAAAAAAATGTATTTCGCCATTTTGTGGTAGCGGCCATCTTAGATATGAAATAAGTCATAGTGCAAAGTATTCTACAAGTCAAACCCTTTCGTTTGATACCCATATTGTGGTAGTAATGAAAATATATTATAATTCGCCATTTTGTGGTGGCGGCCATCTTGGATTTAAAATTTGTTGTAATGTATAGTGTTTTACTAGTCAAGCCCTTTCATTTGATATCCATATTGAGGTAGGTTGTGAAGAAATATTTTGTCCGCCATTTTGTGGAGGCGGCCATTTTGAATCGATATTAAACAAACATAGCTAAGAAGGATGTTCTCGGATATATTTTTTTTTTTTCTTTTTTTTTTTTTTTTGTTGTTCCACCTGTACTTCCCCCAGCACAAGCCGGGGACATTGTCAAGATGAACATTAGCAGAAGCAGTTTTCTGTTTGTTACACAGATCGGCCAGATATTTAGATTATCTGCCTTATGTAATACGCAAGTTAATAAAAAATAAAGGGCATCACATCTTACGCATTTCATACATTTCTGTTAGGATCAGGTTAGTACTTACTGTATTTATTTATTTTTTTTCTTAATTTTTATATATATATATATATATATATATTTTATTTTATTTTTTATTTTTTTTTTTTATCCCCCTTTTAATTACGTTTTTTTTTTTTTTTTTTTTTTATTATTATTATTTTGTAAATATACTTAGCCTAATTGTTAGTATAGTTAGATATCATCAATTAAAGTAACGTTATCGGTACGTGTTTATATAACTATTGCAGACCTCAAAATGAATTTTACATGTTGGTATAACATGCTAATATTCATTACTGGTGATTAACAGATTTTTTTTTTTTTTTTTTTTTTCTAGAAGGTGAGCGGATATTACCTAATATGCTGCACACCTTCATTTTCTACTTACTTTTATTTATCCACCTGTACATTTTTATTAAATCTTTTAAACATGATCTGGTTAATCTACTATACTATCAGATATCTATATGGTTGCAATATATTCATAAATATATCCTACATATAGTTTTCTCAAAATAACTTAACTTTTACAACTTGTCGGAGTGTCGTATATTTACATTTTTGTCTTAGGGTATACCTACTTCCCAAACTGTACAACCATGTAGGGGAATCAAATCCACAATACAACAACAACACAACACATTCCAGCATCGTAGTAGCCTATATATGTTCTCGGATATTAACCTTTAAATAAAAAAAACCGCATCGAAATCGGCCCATCCGTTTGAGCTCTACGGTGCCACAGATAGACACACACAGAGACAGACAGACAGACAGACAGACATCGACGTTAAACTTATAACACCCCTTTTTTGGTCGGGGGCTAAAAACCACATACAATGAGGCGTTTTCCAGACGCAAAAAGACTTGTCAAAGATATTTCTAAATATTGCCAAGTGTGCCACCACTGTTGGTATTTGTAAAATTTCCCTAACAAAATAAAACAGTGGCGCCACCTACGGCAAAATTGGGAACTGTCTTTGACAGATATTTTTGCCTCTTGAAAACGCTCCATTACATACACAATTTACAACAGGAACTTGAGAAAGTCTTATGCTAGACATTTTAATTGGCGGCCTTATCGCTTTTACTCTTTATCCCGACACAAGAACAAAATTAAAATTTTTGACTAACCCCCGACTACCTAAGATTTGTTATCTGTACAACATTCTACTAGTGAAGCCCTTTCATTTAATACCCATATTGAGGTAGTAGTGAAAAAAATATACAATTCGCCACTTTGTGGTGGCGGCCATCTTGGATTTGAATTTTTTTATAGCGTATAGTACTCTACTAGTTAAGCCCTTTTATTTGATACCCATATTGAGGTAGGTTGTGAAGAAATATTTTATCCGCCATTTTGTGGAGGCGGCCATTTTGAATCCATATTAAACAAACATAGCTAAAAACACCCGCACGGTAATTAACTTTCAAATAAAAAAAACCGCATCGAAATCGGCCCATCCGTTTAAGCTCTACGGTGCCACAGACAAACACACACACAGGCAGACAGACAGACAAACATCGACGTCAAACTTATAACACCCCTTTTTTGGTCGGGGGTTAAAAAGCTAGTTTTGTGTATGTTTTACTCATTTACGGTGATATGGCAACACAGGCGCCGGGATATGGCGCCAGTGTTGCCACTGTCGCGTCGTCTGCCATCCGCATACAGCATTATGCCCATAATTAGCTGGATAACTGTTTAATGCAGTGTGCAGATGGTGATTGAGATGAGTGGATTTATTTACAATGTACATTGAGCTTTATTCACTACAAAACAAAACACAAATAGGTACCTACAATGTACATTGAGTTTACTATATTATTGATTACAAAACAACACACAAAGAAAGAGATTCGTAAAAGAATTCACATTTTTAATTAATTAGCTAACCCGAAGGTCTGCCGTCTAACTAATACTGTCTTAACTTTGATATTGATCTCCCTTTTCTTTTCGCTACAACTTATAGAGACAGCAAAGCCGAAGCCGATTTAGTTAGAACAGCAGCAAGAGCAGGCGAACGTTGTTCCGCCTAAGAGGCAAATTTTGACGGCTAGACTGATATTTCTACAGATTTTGTTTATTGATGAAAATTATATATCTTATACCTTTAAACGACCAATTCTTGTAGGTATATATATAGAATCTGAATCTCGGAAACGGCTCGAACGATTTTCATGAAATTATGTATACAGAGTGTTTCGGGGACGATAAATCGATCTAGCTAGGTTTTATTTTTTTAAAACATCATTTTATGCGCGTTTTTAGACAATGAAAAACTCCTACAATGTCATTAGAATACGATAGCTTATTTCGCCACTGTTCTTTAAGTCTAATTGGCTCAGACGGAATATGCTCGCCCTCGGAGTCAACAGGCCCCGGTTCGTATCCTGATGGTTTCATTCGAGATTTTTCGTTTTTTTATTGTTTTTTTCTGAGAAAAACTAATACTTAGAGCCTTTTATAAACGCATTTAATTCAAGTCATCACTACGTAATTCGTACCTGCCCAAATATCATTTAAAAAAACCGAGCAAAGCTCGGTCAACCAGGTACTTTTAATTTTAATCATGACCGTACAAAAAAAATCGGATGTAGTCTCGCTAAAACAAAAACTGTGTCTATAGAGTGCGCTTTCGTGCGTGTCAGCCTGTATGTGACAACGCACTAGCCGACTTTATTGACACAGATTTTGTTTTAGCGAGACTACGTCCGACTTTTTCTATACGTCTATGATTTTAATACATACTTCTATCTAATATATAAAATTCTCGTGTCACAGTTTTCGTTGCCATACTCCTCCGAAACGGCTTGACCGATTTTGATGAAATTTTTTGTGCTTATCCGGTATCTATGAGAATCGGCCAACATCTATTTTTCATCCCCCTAAATGTTAGGGGTAGTCCACCCTAAATTTTTATTTTATTTTTAGACAAAATTTTTAATTTCTATTTTTTATGATACAACATACAAAAATACATACAATCCTCAATTTTCACCCTTCTACGATCAACCCTTATTTTTTAATAGCCATTTTAGTAATTTAATCATTTTTCCTCTCCGGTCGAAAACTGATCAATCGTCATTTAATTAGTTATCCCCGCAAGATGTCTACAGGTGTCACTTCTGACCCAGTAAACAGCACGATAATTTGGGGATCAAAAGTAGCCTATAGCATATATATAGTTTGAACACGCTAATCTCGGGAACTACTGGACCGATTTAAAAAAATCGTTCACCGTTCTTTCATATGTTCGTAATCCTTAAACGCTGTAGGTTATATATATGTACCACGGGCGAAGCCGGGACGGGCCGCTAGTTCTATTATAAAATACTTTACATAAATTATAAAAATTGTAACAGCAGAACTCTTTGTAGAGTTCGCCTGCGCAATTACCACACTTTGGCCAGCTATTCCACCGCCCTGCAGTAATGTGAAGACGTCATTGTGTGTTGATTTGAAGGGCAATGTTTCCGTAAAATTATAGAGCATAAAGATAAAACGTCTCATATCTGGTTGACGACCGCAATGCAGTGGTAGGTAACGATTTGGACTCTTTATATTCCAGTGGCTGAGTGTCACTGAGACAGGCATGTTGCTTACCATCTGGCACATGTCCTGCTCACCTCGTCACTCTGTGATATTAAAAAATCTAATCGTAATCTTGACATCGTTCTCCTCGGCGTGTTTCTGGTCGATTAGCTACAAGAACAATGGGTAACAATAGGTTATCCTCGCATGACTTGGTAGACCTTGCCGCGGTCGCGGAATGTTCCTTCATTGTTCAATACCACTCGCTGATCTCATTATGTAACTCGGTCAATTTGTAGTCATAACGAATAATTAAAATGTCGCCATGTTACGGCTAAGGGTCCTAAGTTACGGCTGGTCGTTGGGAGAACATCTGCAGCCGATCTGGATGTGATGTGAATACCAGCGCACCACTCCCTTTTTCGAAGTCATGTCCGTAATGCCACTAATTTAAAAAACGGTCGTAGAAAACATCGTGAGGGAACCGGTATGTTTATAGAAAATATTGAGCTCATACACCAACGCACTAGACCAGCATGGTGGATTTTAACCTTGTTTCTCTCCTTCAACGAGAGAACGCCCTGAGTCCCAACCGTAGGAACATTTAATGGATTGCTTATGTAAGTTTTTCCAAGTGAAATTATGTAATTATCTAGTCTGTTATTCTGAAAGTTACCTTTAAAACTGGAAATCCCTAAAATTGTTTGAATTCACGGTATTATTGTTTTTTTTTTCTCGGTCGCCGTTTGACCTTTGGCATTGTTTGCGATCTTTTGAAGTGGGTGGACATTGTCTGTCCCCCAAGGGACGACTTCCTCTTCAGTTGCTTTGTTTAAATGAGTTATTTGGCTACTTTGAAGTTTTAGAAACGCCAAGGGCAGTTGGAAACAAACGTGCATTCAAAAATACTTGACCGCCATCTGGCCTAATGCGATGATGCGGTCTACGATGGACCATGCTTACCAGAAACCAGAATATATGTCATACTTTCTAGGAGAACCCGAATCACTGTCTACTTAAAGGAAAGTGTAAACCTGTAATAGTTAAAAAACACCTCCTTAGATTTCACAGTAAATCACTTAACCAATTGCGTATTCAAGTCACCTCAGATGAGTATATATAAGATATTGCTACAAATGCCATAGGTCCGTTTAAAAAAAACATAATAAGACGTTATCTTGTCACGATTCGAATAGGCACGTGTCCACTCAAAAAATAATTTGTTCTCGCATCGGACAGCTGTTTCCGACGCCGGCGGGCCATTCATCGGCCTTCTCGTATAGAGGACGGCTTGGACGACACTCTGAATAGTTATTTGTTAGATTGTAAAAACATCTTATTATTCTTCGATTTGCAACAAAAAGTGGTAGCATTCGTGACGTCATTGGAGTTGTCTGTTTTTATTTGCGTTGTCGCATCATCTGAAACCTGTATTTAATTATACATTCGAAGTAATGTTTTTGTAATAGTATGACTCTTTGCAGATTCTAACTGGGGAAGTACCACACTTTTGCCAGTTATTCCATTGACAAGCAGTAATGTGAAAACATAAACATATTTAGATCTCTGGGTGATGAGCACAGTGCAGTGCTAGGTAATAATAAATAAATAAATAAAATTTCTTTATTTGCGAAAATGTACAGTAAGATTTTAAATGTTTACATTGAGAAATCCATAATCAACCTTACGTCATGCAAATATTATGTTGTCTATGACAATTTGACAGAAAACTTTACAATTCGTCACTCTAAGCTGCCTATTCAAGAACTACCAATTTTACTCTATTATTATCTACATTACATAATTATACAAAAACTGATTAGGCATTTATAACAATCCAATGATAATGGAAGCAAAATAATAAAGTACTTAAATGAAAAAAATTTTTTTTTTCTATCAAAAGTAGCTCTCTTGTTGACATTTTAGCTCAAGTATTTTTGGCATGTTACCTAAAATATACAATAAAATACCAACAACATTAAGAGTTGAGAATGACATTAATTGCTTTAAGGCGGCTTTGACCAAATTGTTGTTAAGTAAGGCTTACTACACGATTGAAGAATTTTTAAATGATACGGACATTAATTGAAATGTTAATTGACATCTATGTTAATAATTTCTGAATTTTTCTAATGACATCATTTGTATTTTCAAAACGCTTTTCTTAAATAAGAAATTGTTTTAAAGCTCTTTGTTGGAAAAGTAATTAATTTTATGACAAGAATGTATTAACACTTGCATGCTAAATTATTGGCCGAGATAGAGTTCCTTTAACACCAACCTGAAGAACACAATGTAAAATTGTTTTACCTATTCTCGCAAGGATTAAATGAATTGAATTGAATTGAAGTAATGTCAATGAAAGCATTATATTAATTGATTAATTTTTATAATCTTTATTTAAGCGCTTTTTCGCGTTGCGAAAATGACGCGAATTGATTAATTGATTTGGACTCTACACGCTGCATTAGCTACGTGTTACTGTGCTGTAACGGGCAGGCAACTGTATGTTGCTTACCATCAGACACGTGAACTGTTCGTCTCGTTACTTCATACTATTAAAATAACAACTGTAAAAACACGTTCAAAGACTTCCAGCAAAAAGTGGTAAGGTTCGTGACATCATTGGAGTGGTTTGTTTTTATGGGAATGGCATTGCGTCGTCGCATCAATCAAAACCTTTATTTAATCATACATTCATATTATTGTATTATATCAGCTATCTGGCTCCCATATTATGTACTTATGTAGTTGTGTATGTATGTAGTTGCTTAGTTCGGGGCTTTATGGTGGCTTGTGAAAAATATCCACTAATATAACTGTTATGTTATTTTACTAATCTAGTGAATGTCAAAGTTTGACTGTTTGCATTATATAATACTCTTGACTGAAGCTATGAATAACATAATTTTACAACTTTACCACTTTGATGAAGAAGTTAATCACCTCATATGTTTGTACTATATTTACGATTTCGGTACATGTGTGTACTGTTTTGAAACGGATGGACACATATTAACGATTTTGGACACTTGTATCTTAAATTTAGAAAAAATCTTAAAGCTGGTTGCCTGGATGAGATTGCTATAAGCAATAAGGCCGCCATTTGTGGTGCTAGTTTATACATGTTCTACTGTAATATTTCTGTTTTTGTGTCACAATAAAGAGTTATCTATCTATCTAAAGTATTTTACACACACTTTTGTCCTCCCCACTCTTATTTTTTTTACCGACTTCAAAAAAGGAGAAGGTTCTCAATTCGGTTGAATGTTTTTTTTGTATGTATGTTACACGATAACTCCGCCAACTGTGAATCAATTTTAATGGTAAATTTTTTGTTTGGTTAAATTGTAATTGCCATATAAAAAATGTATTGAAATCGGTGTGGTGGGGTTTGCAACATGGCCAGTAAACTAAAATTTCTTTCATAAACCTACCTCCATGAGTTAGTGATGGCTTCGTATGAAATTTTGTCGATTGTCTAAATTTAATTTTGTAATTGAAGTAGGGTTTTTCTTTTTTTGCAGAAAATAAATTATTTAAACACCATTTCACTTGACATAAAGTTTTTTACATGTCACGTCACATTGTCATTTGATTCGGTTAGTTCATTTGTAATATCAGAGCACTGTTCGCGAGGTCAGCTTTGGCAGTATAATATAGTTGACGTCATGACAACTCGCCATCAGCCCGCCGCCCCGCCATCAAGCACGGCTAATGCCTTCAACCTTGGCAATGGCGTGACTGACGACATTTCCTGCGCGGCGCACTCATTAGTTGAGATTGTGTAGTTTGTATTAAATAATTATGGTAATTTTGTGACGCCAACTAAACATCAATCATCATATATCCACGGGTGATGATTTGAACTCTTCGTGTTCGATTTGCGGCCCGTTCCGGCTTTGCTAGATTAACATCACATAATAAACTAATATTTTCAATAAAAAAAATTGGCAGTTATAGGAAATGCAGACAGAAGTGAAAACTTATAACTCAGAATTTGATAGCTTACTTTGGAAACTGCGCGGGTGAAACCGGAGGGCGTGGCCATGACCATGGGCATGAGCATGGCTATCTAGAAACGCTGACACATTTCGAGATGTCCAATGGCATTCAATTCTCAGGTCACGAAAATTTGTCTGAGGCGCGCCAAAAGACGTTTTCACTTCAAAAATGTTGTATACTTATAGATGTTAGCATTTGAGTGTTTGTTCCTCCAGCAAGTAGTAACGACATAGGATTGGCTTGAAATTTGGAACCTAGCCGGGTTGCAGGCTGGATTAACACATGGGCTCCTTTTTATCCCGGGAAAATGACAAGATCAGTGAGGGTCTATCATAAATATATATCATTATCATCATCCACAGGCTTTCTTATCCCACTGTTGGGTACAGGTCTCTCTTTTGACGTGACAACGTCTTATAAATTGGTTTGCCGGGTGACACTTCAAGAAACTGCGTTACGCTCCGCTTACGTTATGCGCTCACAACGAGAGCGAGTGAGAGGCACGCGTCCCTTCCACTCGGGCATGGTTAGCCCGCCTAAGAGCGAGAGAGACAGACATAAAAAGTGAAAGACACGCGTCCCTTCCGTAAAATTATTTTACCACTCAAAGTCGTCACGTAAAACTTTCGCCCGTATACCGACTTTACAGGCAACCCATTTTTTTCATGCCATCTCCCTCGGTCTTGTGCCAATCGAGTCCAGGTAATATAGGATGATACCTATCATCTTTATTGCGGATCGACCGCGATAAAGATGATACCATCGACCCATCTTGCAGCTGGATGTCCCGTGCTATACATAGTGTTAATATATTTTCACCCCAAGCCATTTCTAACTAGCCTACTTAACAAATACCTCTTATCGGATCAAACGAAACGATCCACATGGTGTCATATTACGTCCGCTCTCCCTCTGAGGAAGTACTTATCTCAAGTCGAGAGCCCTCAAACGGAGGACCAATCCGATTGGAGCACATTTTGTAAGCACTCGAGGAGATCTATTTCGTGAAAAGAAAATTTCAATATTTCTAGATTGAAAAAATTAAACAAAATATTTTAGTATTAAAATTAACGTGGTTGTTACACATATTTAATTGGATAACGGGACACTCACGTATATACGGTCGGTCAATCCGACTCGAGTTTCGGCCGCGTCCGGCGGCCTTTTTCAAGGTGAGTGCACACGCGCGGTGGCTGCCCGTTTGGCACTGCGGGCTGCCGCACGTCGCGCACGCAAGCTCAACGGCTGTTGAAACGAAACTCGAGTCGGATTGACCGACCGTATATACGTGAGTTTCCATTATCCAATTAAATAAACAAAGTATGTTTGTTAAAACTAAATCTTAGCTAGTAACTAAATTACGGCTGGTCTAGTCGGGAGGTCCCACGCGTACCACTGCCTTTTCGAAGCCGTGTGCGTAATGCCACTAACTTAAAACGGTGAAGGAAAACATCGTGAGCAAACCGACACGTACCTAGAATTTTTCGAATTCATGTATCATTCCCTAACCCGCACTGAACCAGAGAAGCCCCCGAGTCCCAGCGGTGGGAACATTTAGTGGGATACTTATGCTTATATGTATAACTAAAACTATAAAACTACTTGCGCCCATTGCCGTTACTTTCCCGTGTGTGTGTGTAAATAGTGTGATAAATATGTATGTGATATTCCAGATTAAAATCTATCTGTCTTCCAAATTTCAGCTCGATCCATTTAGACGTTCCTAAGTTATAGAGCAACAAACATCCAAACTTTGACATTTATAATAATAGTAGCATACAACTATTTTTGTATGCTCAAAAATGTTTTAGTTTTCTGATGATCACTTTAGCGGGAAAAGGCATTGGACTTAACAATTGACATTACTTAAAATTAATTCACAAGTGATAATCACTATCTATCCGTAACGACAGAGCAGTGAACAGCCGCTCGCCGGAAGGAAGCCGTATCGGTGCGCAAGCGCATCCCGTGACGCATCGACACTGGAAGGACAGTGCACTAAGGGTTACTATAGACCGGAAGTTTTGGGGTCTGTTAAACAAAATTTTAAGGAATTATAGTCATCACAAAACTTTCAAGTTCCATTGTCAGAAAACGTAAGTAATTTGTATATAACAATTCTTTATTATGTATGTGTATCATCATCATCACTACATAGTATAAAACAAAGTCGCTTTCTCTGTCCCTATATCCCTATGTATGCTTAGATCTTTAAAACTACCAAACAGATTTTGATGCGGGTTTTTTAAATAGATAGCGTGATTCAAAAGGAAGGTTAATATGTATAATATGTTCATATAACAATAGAGAAACACTAATAATTTTAAAGGTTTCTAATGTGACGTCATAAATAAACACAGTTTTCCGCTACAAAAAGTAACTTATGTGCCATTGCAGGCTATAATCTAACTACGTTCTGGATTTCAACGCGACTCGTTCAGCCATTCCGACGTAATTGAGCAAAAACCGTCCGAACTTTCGCGTTTGTAATATTAATAGAACAAGTACGTTAAAATGAAATGTTGACAAAAATAATTTTTTTTCGATAATATAAATATAATGAAAAATATAACATTTACGTTGAGCAAATAACCTTTGCTTAAAATAAATATTCATTTAAATTAGTAGAAAACTAGTGCTGTAATCTGTAAATCATTTCACGCACGCGCCATGATCCAGGGTCAAGGGTATTCACATGAAGTGTGAGCTCGTGACTACCTCTAATTAATACAAGGACCAAACATGGGCCATTGGGCCATGAGTAAGATGATACCTACCCATGTTTTATGAAATTAAAAAATGTGAAAGATTGTTAAATAATATGATTACTAAATTAAGAAATGTGATAGAAAATTAACCTACCCTTACTTTTGTGAAAACAACCATCGATATTAATCAATGGATGTGCCCTCCCAAACTTCAGGCACACGGAATTATGTTATCGTTGGGAAGAGTGAGCTCACTCATTCCGTTCTAGTCGGTTGTAGGAAGAGGTGAACGCCAGACGTTATATATATCTATCGCTATTCGTTTTCAACAACCAAAATAAGTATAACCGCAACATACCTCGCCGCTAGCAATTCTAGGGGTCAAGTAGATTGGTAGTTGTAAACCACTCACGCTACACACAGACGCGTTTTGTTGACAATTTAAGGTGCTCACATCTTTTGATTTATATCGATGGCAAGGGGGTTATGACCCCCTCTGGACTGGGTCCAGTACCTAAGTGGACCACGGATTAAAAGGCGTGCATGTACTTATCGCACAGTTTTGTGACATGTATTTTATTATCATATCATGACCTCGACCTCGACCGTGACCCCTCTTCCCTTTCTGGAGCATTATAACCCCACCCCCCCTGGAGTCAAAGCTGGATCCGCCCTTGTCTGTAGCCCTAACCACTGGTAGCTTGGGCCCTGCCCCGCTGCTAAATAAAAACGTTAATGTTTACGAAATATTATTTATTTAAATGGAAGAGTTACATTTACATCACCGTATAAAATAATAAACCACTTATTCATCATCGCTCAACCACAATTCTTCACTGCCTGTAGAGCTCTCTAAATCTGAGAAGTCGCTTGTGACATTAACAATAAATTTGTCCGCAGTCCAATCGATCATACCATCAAGTGCACGCAATTTTTTCTTCTTCTTTTAGAACATGCTGGACACAGTTTTTCCATTTCTCTGGTGTAATCCTGGTTAAACTGTCAGTTAACAATTTTTTAATTTCAGTAAATTGGACTGAGGTATTGTTTCGTGCTATAAAGCCTTTTATATCTGCCCAGATATGTTCCATAGGATTAAGCTCACAGTGATATGGAGGCAACCTTAGCACAGTAATGCCTTTCTCCTTCGCCAACTCGTCCGTCACAAATTTTTCGTACACGTTTTTTATTGGTTTAACTTTCGCTATTAAAGAGGCTTTTGTGTCCGAAGGTTCATGTGATATATTTTTAGAATCTAGCCAATCTTCAATGTTTTGTGTTTTCCAAGACATCGTAGGAGTTTTTTCGACTTTTCTGGAATGGTACGTTGCGTTATCCATTACTATAACGTCGCCGCTTCTCAGTTTTTTGGAGAACTTTTCTGAACCATACTTCAAAATATGAAGCATCTATGCTCTCGTGATTATCATCCGTTTTCGACGATTCGAATATCCATTCCATATCCTCCAGAAAACCTTCCTCGTTTCCAATGTGCACAACTATTAGCTGTTCTCCTTTTCGGGTGGGATTTTTAGCGCCAGTTAACAATCCTTCCGAAACTGTATGCTGAGCAGATTGCTCCGTTGAATCTTCACACTCTTTTGTGTTCTGCTCTCCTCTTCCAGTGTGACCTACGTTGACCCACGTCTCATCGAGGTAGAATATACGGCTACCCTGGTTTCGGAATCTTTGGATTTCTCCTAAATATTTGGTGCGCCACAAAACTATCTCTGGCCGATCTATTAATATACCCCTACTTTTTCTGCTTTGCCTTATATATTTGAATTTTAAGTGACGCAGCACGCGTCTCAAAGTAGTCCTGCTCAGATGTGGTAATTGGTCATCATCGTTTATGCTCTGTAAAACTTTATCTAACGTTGGTAGTTCTCCTGCAAGGAAAAATTGATGGACTTTCGACCGTATGCCCGATTTATCAAAAGTGTTCAAATTTTCAATAATTGACTTCTTTTTTGTAATTATTATTCCTCTTTCTTTTACTGTGTGAGTATCTCTGTACGTTCCTAGGATACGATATATGGCACTCTTACTGACTCCTGATATTTCAGAAGTTTTTTGTATCATTTTTTCGTTAGCAGGAAACGTATCTTTTGGCCAAGTATTTCTTACGAATTTGTAGATATTTATAATTATCTCCTTTTCCCCAACGGACAGAGGAGTAGGTTTTCTTTTTCTTGGCGGAGATGTGAGAGGAACTCCAGAAGAGGTACCTGTAAATCACGTTAAACAACATTTAAATGACATTATTATAAAAGCTAAAATGTCTACTGGAGTGAGTAGTAGTAGCTGTTGATACGGTTCAGTTACGGCTGGTCTGGTCGGGAGAACGGCAACTGCCGATCCAGAGCCACGGGTTCAAATCCCACCACTATCTTTTTGAAGTCAGGTGGATAATGCCAAAAAACGGTGAAGTCAAACATCGTGAGAAAAACATCATGTACCCAGAATCTTTTGATGTGTTGTGTCATCCACCAAAACGGACTGGGCCAACGTAGTGGATCGGCCTCGACTCTCTCCTTGCGAGAGAAGGCTTCATTCCCAGCAGTGGGAAACATTTAGTAGGCTGCTTATAAATACATATTATGCTTAGTAACAGAGTCCAAAACTGGCTACAGAATGTTATTGACACACATGTTAAGGCAATTAACCATAACAGAAGGGATATTGCCCTTCGAACCGGAACACAGTAATGTTTACACATTGCTGTTTGGCGGTAGACTAACTGGCAAAGGTGTGGTACTTTCACAGGCGGACTCTACAAAGAGTCCACCTGGGGACTCCAGCCTACCACTACAACAGCGCTCTAACAGATTGAAATAAATATTATGTAGTAATAATACACTCAGCTGAAGTGGCAGTGGGCGGGCCACATATGCCGCAGAGCCGATGGACGTTGGGGGAGAAGGGTTCTGGAGTGGAGACCACGTTCGGAACGTCCCGTGGGACGGCCTCCCGCTCGGTGGACCGACGACCTGAAGAGAGTGGCGGGAAGCGGATGGATACGGAGAGCCGAGGACCGGATTTGGTGGCACAATATTGGAAAGGCTTATGTCCAGCAGTGGACGAACATGGGCTGACGATGATGATGATGAATAATACAATACAATACACTTTATTGGCACCACAAACAAAGTTGACAACAAGTAACATATAAAATAACAGAAACATAATGGACACAAAAGGCGAACTTATCGCTAAAAGCGATCTCTTCCAGATAACCTTTGATTCATAAGAAAACAAGATTTGTAAGATTTTGGGCAGTGGTGGGACTAACAATATAAGTAATCACGGGTATTAATTATATATAAATTAAATAAACATAAAAATAAATAATACTAATGACAGAAAATGCTGCCTAATCCGAGGCCTGAACGAAGCGACAATGTGTTATGTATAGTCTATTTCAACTAGAGAGCGAAAAACGTACGTTCACGCCACGGTACCACGAGAGCACCGAAAACAAACGATGCGTATCGTTATCCATACATTTATGTATCGTTTCCCTGTCGCTTACGCATTTACCGTGTTTCGTGGTACAGGGCGAGGCGAGCGACAAGGTCAACCAGATATTGCAAACCTGTTTTGACATGTTTCGGTAAGATATTATTACGTAGTCCTCCTGGCTCCACATTCCGCTCTGGAATGCGCTTGGATTCGGATCGCTTCCTTTAAATAGGTAATAATAATAAATAGTTTATTTGGCACACACTTAAAGCTTAAAAATAACACCTGTCAATGTCAGATAATTAATTTACTAATTTGTAGGTAGATAGTTACATGTAAAACTTGTTCACAGTTTTGAGTTAAATAGTGATTATAGTAATATAATGATAATTGTTAGGTAAAAACTGAAAAGCTGAATTTGGATAGTGACAAAATAGTTGTTAAGTATTGAAATAATTTTTTGATGCAAAGAAGGTTGGTCTTCCTGCGCAACACTAAAAGGTAAATGTCCGTTTTTCGCTCTCTAGTTGAAATAGACTATAGTAATAATTGTGAGGAGAAAAAGCAAAATAAAGTATCGTAACGATAGGATTATGTATTATGTGCTTACCTGCTCCGGGTTGCAGTATTCTACGACGACGAGTCCGCCCCCTGGTCGAACCGGCTTGTTCAGCCTCCATACCAATATCGAAGTCTCAAATTTTCACAAATAGTAGCAAATTATGTAATAGGGCTCTACAAAACCGGTACGAGTTGCACGAATCGCCAAGAACGTATACACGCAAGCGCCATCCGAACACGACTGAACAAAATGGCGGAAAGGGGCAAGGGGGCAACCAGTGTTGCTGTTGCCGTGTTAAAATGTCACTATAGTCCGTGCCAGACGGATTGGCAATGAAGGTCGTTGACTTTTTTGTTCAAAGACATAGACTAGCGGCGGTCACAAACCTTTTATTATCTGTTACAATTTAGTTAGCACTATGTTTCTTTTACGAGAGTTCGTATCGGTAAGGACTAATAGAACAATAACAATTAATTACAATTATGAATAGATTGGTCGCTGGAAACCGCTGGTTGCAGGTTGCGCAGGACCGTTCGTTGTGGAAATCTAGGGGGGAGGCCTATGTTCAGCAGTGGATGTTGCGGCTGATAATGATGATGATAAAGAATAGATTTTAAAAAATAGTACATAAAATTACTTATATTTTAAAAATCAGTTTGATTATACTATATTTAAAAAAATACCTGTCTGATAACATTCGTGTTTCCTGACAACTTTTTTATACAGTAATGACTAGTAAATTATATTCTTGCAATTAATATCAGACATTATACTTACCGCCAAGCAGTATCAAGTTTATCGGCCACGCTTCGAGACTCTGGACCAAAGGTGTCGCATGTGAAAAAGTCACTAGTTTTTAGTCCCTCAATTGTAAAAAAATTTCACCATAGACATCAAAAACTCACCAGATCTAGTGACAAAGACACTAAAACGGCAACACCGGCGGGAACTCAAGGTGCCGCATCTCTGTCGTCTGACGTCACAAAATATCCAAAGTATAGACGCGTAACTTTCTAATGACCATTTTTTTAGTTAAAGAGGAATAATTATGAAAACTGATGTTGGGTATATAATTTGTACTCAACCATATTTAAAATAGATTTTAACAGAGAAAAGTATTTTTGTGGGATAAACACTCCTTTTACAGCAATAATGGACAATAATTATGAAGGTCATGTCAATAGAAAAATAAATATTGTATGCTATCATATGAATAACTCATGTGTGCTCTTGCACTCAGTAGAATTGTAATAAAATCGATGGTAAAATGTACTTTTGATCGATTTTGGTAAAATTTTAAGTTACTCTTTTGTTTACTAGCGGCTGACAAAAGGTGAACGAACTCAATTGCCAATCTATCTGGCACGGTCTATAGTTTGCTGCGACGTTCAATACTTCGAAGTATTTTATGAAAAAGTTTTTCAGCTCAGTAGGTACAAGTGGTGTCGGTAACCTCGTATGTCTAACAAGTGAATCGTCGAACCCAGCAACACCAAACCCACACGAAACACGCTAAAACAAACCCCATGCCATTTCGAGTGGAACAAGGTTATGCCGCACTCACACCTTTACGACGCCATTAACCCCGAAGGGCGCGCCACAAACCATGAATCCTAACACGGGGTCACAATAACCCCACCTGATTTGGGACCAGCGAGCCCCATATTTAACCCTGATTTATATGACTGGTAATTTACGGCGGGAATGAGTGATAATGAACGATTTGTATGGGCTGTAACAGATCTCACGAGAGGTTGTAAATCACGAGACAGTAAACGTCATTTTAACTTCGCATCAAAGACATGTCGTTTTGTCCCATTTTGGTTACTATAAAGAGTTAACTATTAGAGAGAAGTGTTTCATACTAGCAGCCCCCGCGGTTTTGTCCACGGTTTTCCCGTGATAAGAAGTGTATATGTGCTATTCGACTCTATAATCAGTGTTCCGAATTTCAATTCGGTCCGTTCGGAGGTTTGTCAAAGTTGAAAGTACTTTATTCATTAATGTACAATTTACACGTCAATTAATAAAAAAAAAAAAAAAGAAAGAGCATACTGACTGCCCTAGTGGCTTAGTTGGTAGTAGCTCTGCCTGCGAAGCCGAGGGTCGTGGGTTCGATCCCCACCCAGTGCAAATATTTGTGTGATGAATTCAAGTGTTTGCACTGTGTCTGGGTGTTTCTATGTATAATAAGTATGTATTTAAAAACTATATAAGTATTATATCAGCTATCTGGCTGTCATCACACAAGCTTTGCTTAGTTTGGGGTCAGATAGTGTTGTGTGTGAATTGTCCACCAATATTTATTTATTTATTTATAGACATTGTATACATATTCAAAGTTTGAAATGACAATTTTACTGTATTGCAATAATTATTGTACAGAAAACTGTCAAGCATTATACGAGTATTTGCTTTTGTTTCGACATGATCGAGCGAGATACATCTAAGGGTCTAATAGTTTCGAGGTTTTACTAGTTCCCGTTCCCGGAATTATCCCGCGGTGCATATGACCTATTTCAAGCTGTAATCTATCTACGCTCCAAATTTCACCCCGATCCGTACAAACGCTATGTGTCAATCACGTCAACAAACGTCCAAGCATCCAAATCTTCGCATTTGTAAAATTTGTATGATTACAATATTTAAGTTTAGTTGTTTTATTACAAATAATTATGTTTAAATTATTGATATAGATAAAATGTCACTCATTGAGTAACTGAATGACGTCACCTAACTAAGGGTTAAATGGTAATTTAACTAACTTAGTGCTAGTTCTCAGTTATGATTACTTACCGCCATATTCGAAACATCTTTTTTTTAACTTTTATAGGTTTACACTTGTCCGCCATCTCGCTGATGTCAACCGATGATGTTGAGTGTGTTTACCTAGAAGAAACCGATTCACTCTCGAGTCGAAGACACAAAGATTGTAACCATCGGGGAAAACCCACTCAGGCAACGTATTCCACAGCCAAGACGTTCTTATCACAAAAGTAGAGTCAAATCACTTCGTTCGTGTCTATGGAAAATCAACCATGAAACGATGTCGCTTTTTCGAGCTACGAGCAAATCTACGTCAAATTGTAAATTTTTGTGCAAAGTGAAATCAGTATAAAAGTCTTAGAGGTTTGTTACGAGGTCGCGTAAGGACTTACTCAATACACAGCCATATCTAAACACAAAACCTAGATATTAGCGATATAGAGAATAAGATTAGATGGTTTTACATAAGAAGATTACATATAGCGTGTCAACAGCCGCGAGCCGAGACAGCGGCCATTAGAGATGCTACGGGTAAATGCGGTAATGACTGTATTTCTACGACATGCCAAATTTCGTGGTCGATCGATCATCCGTGCATAGAATTGTACTCAAGATTAGAGACAATACAATACAAAACACTTTATTAAACAACAAAACAATACAGTGATTAAACTTCAATTCATTCAATTAAATTCAATTTATTTATTCGAACCATTATTTCAAAAGAACACTTGGTAACTTCAAATTAATACATTCGGGTACAAAAGGTGATCTTATCGGTAACAACGATCTCCAGATCTCTTCCAGATAACCTTTTAAAATGACATATAAATGCAAACACCTCTCAAAAAGAGCTCTCAAAGACAGATAAATGGATAGAACAAATACATACAATTTAAAAAAACCTCCAACGCAACATTCCTATCATAGCCATGCGCGGTCAAGGGGCGGGGGGGGTCACAGTGAACATGACCCCCCCCCCAAAATCGTATACGAAAAAAAATTTAAGAAAATTAAAAATATCTAATAGTACATAGACTATTTTTAACGCGGGAAAACAACTAGAACGGGAACTACGCGGGTAAAATCTTGGGGGACTACTAGTAAAGTATTTTTTGCTCGATTTATAGTATTTTTACTTGTGGTACCCCCAAACCTGAGGCTGCGTACTGGTGACCCCTCCAAAATTCGAGGCTGGGACCGCGCCTGATCGCAGCTAACAAAAGACCTGATAACTTTGAAGAAACGGCGGAACCGATTTTGATGAATCACCTTGTAAATAAAATCTAAATCTGTTCATCCGGTCGGGAGCTACAATGCCATATAGACAGACACACACACAAACACGTGAAACTTAGTGGTAGTACTCTTTGCAGAGTCCGCCTGGGAAGTACCAAACTAAGTCTCAAAAATGTGACCAACTGTGTCATAGGGGAGGTGTATAAAAATCACGAAATTCATGGATAGCCCCTAAGTACTGGCGCAAGAGTCCCTGGTTCCTAACGAACAAGGTTACCAGGGGATCAGCTACGAAGTTAGATGCATGATCGATTTAATATGTATCTAGAAGAAATCGATTCATTTTCGATTGAAAGTCTCTCAGGAAATCTGAGCGGCTGTAAAATTCGGCCTGATAGTACGTACATTCGCAATATGCTCAGATGGCCTCAACCACGCTCATTAGTCGTGCCAGCCTTTGTGGCAGATTCGTCGAGGAAGCATACAGACTGTAGACAATGCTCTTCTTTGGCATCGCAGCTGAGGTGGACATTGTCCTGATTTTACGAAACGCTTGAAGTGAGATAATCTAATTTCTATCAAAAGGTTACACTCCGCTTTTGTACTAAAAACGCGAACGACGAGATTTGACTCCACGTTTGTGATAAGAACGTCTAGGTTGTGGAATGCGTTGCCTGAGTGGGGTTTCCCTGATGGTTACAATCTTGGTGTCTTCAAATCGAGAGTGAATCGGTTTTTTCTAGGTAAGCACGCTCCATCGTAGATCTCATCATCGCTTAACATCAGGCGAGATGGTGGTCAAGTGCGAACCTATAATAGTTAAAAAAAAATGGAACTGTGAAATACGTTGCCTTAGTGTTATGACCTAAAGATTATATTTAGATATAATCTATTTGTGACAAAAATACTGTCAAGAAGTTATTAATAAATTAATATCCTGAAAAAAATTTAAGTACATCCAGCGACATATTTCTGGGTATATACAGCGTGGCGCTTTGGTGCCAACATTAAATGAACACACGGGTAGGGTTACTGACCAGTAATCATACAAAAGGTGTGAAAAATTAATATTCGCTTATTTGAAAAAAAAATATTCTCTAACAAACTAAATAATTGTATCAAGCGATAGAATGAAAATCATCCTGTGCACTAGATTCATTCAACGTCAATGTGTGCGTGATTTACGTTCGCTTTTCGTAAAACAAGCTGGCAACGTCGCACGAAAGTACCTATCTACAAGCGGCGCGCGGCGCGTGGCGCACGGCGCGGCAACGCCGCCCCGGTCGAAGGGTAGGTACTTACAAATGCGCGATAGTTTGGAACGGGGACGGGATTCCCGTCAACTTTATGCCTGTTCATCACTAATAAATCGAATACCTACCAAATAATAAAGCTAATAAAATAACATCAAGTAAATAGGTAAATGCGTTGGTAGGTATCTATTGTAACTTTGGCGAAACATTACAAAATGATTGCTTTTTGAAGCCCACCAAATGTTCCCACTGCTGGGACTCGGGGATTTCTCTCGCACGGAAAAACTCAAGGCCATAATCCACCACGTTGGCCAAGTGCGGGTTGGTGGTTAACATAAACATGACCTCGAAAGATTCTAGGTACATATCGGTTTTTTGTTCACGATGTTTTTCTTCACCGTTTTTAAGTTAGCAGCATTACGCACATGACTTCGATAAGACAGTGGTGCGCGTAGGATTTAAACGCGGGACTAGACCAGCACTTGGTAATAACAAAGAGCATTTAGCGTGAAAGCTGTTGAATTGGTTGGTACCTACAACTTTCTTAAGAAATAAAATAAAAACAACTTCTCGCAATACGATTTAAATTTCGTAAACAATCTAACCAATAAAACCCTTTGAGAGAAAAGGTAATTTTGTTTAAAATCGAATTATTGTTGCTAGTATACTTACAAGCTTTAAACGGTCGAAAACATGTTCTGGGTCGATTTTCAAAATCCTATTGTAGGACTTATCAGACTAAAATCACATGTGCATAGGTACACTCAGAAAACACTGTACGTTCGGCGTCACTAATTAAATAACTATTCACAACACAATCAGAGTCACACAAAAACAAAACGAAAAGCAACCTGATCTTATTAACACTGACTCTAAAAATAAATTACACTAAAAGAACGAACAAAAATAACATGTAAGCGTCTTTTTCCCGAATAATTACTTAGATTACAAAATTCCCTAGTTAAGGATTTACACTAAAAGTTTTAGCGCGCCATTTAGAGAAATGTGTCAGGGACAACACGGTCAACTTCGCATCCCGGCGGCTAGCACAAAACTAGTGAAAAATTAGAGGAAGAGAAAGACTACATTTAACATTAGCACACCACGGACACTCCACTAAAATTCCATACAAACGCCGGTGTTGACCTACCTACTCTTCACACAACTACGCAGATGTCGTTCGTACACACGCGTGCATGTGTGCGTTAGAGCTAGGGCTACTGAATTGTTTTATTGAATAGTTGTGCCCCTTGAGTTCACCTGGTGACGTAGTCTATAAACTTGCTATAATGTTGAGTTACATAAATAGAATGGAGCAAAATTATACTATTCTAATTAAAAGGGTGTTTGCATAGATTTGTAAATTGTTTCAGAAATCTGTGGGTGTTTGTATTGCCGCGTAAAATGAAACGAAACCGATGATAGATTAGATATCTATTTCTGTTAATAGGTACACATTCGCATTTTATTTTACACTTACCCATGAAGGAAACTTTATTCTGTTACTATAATTATTCCTCCAGGCATTATCAATCCGTGCTTGGGCACATAAGTTACTGGCTGTGTAAGTTACGAACTTTGAGTCAAAAATGACTTTGTTATTATAAATAAATAAATATTGGTAGACAATTCACACACAACACCATCTGACCCCAAACTAAGCAAAGCTTGTAATATTATAAAGCAACGTTATTGAAAAGTTTCTAATCTTACGTTATTTTATCATTAGGAAATTAAATAAAGCTTTTAATCTTGTCCCGTTTAGTTGACGGACAGCCGTAAACAGCACAACAACCCACCATGATGATATTTCGTTAGGAATTAGATGTTCGATACCAGCCCTTCGTTGAGTGCTCCTAACGTATCCGAAACGGCCTGAGGGGAGAGGAAGCTTGAAATTGGCGGGGGGTTGGGAGTGTCCGTTCTATCTATATTATCTATTCTATGACATTAGTTAAGAGGCGTGTGCATTATTTCTCTTTCGTCTGCATTTCATTCACAACGTGCGTACGTTTGCACGTGTGTTGCAGGACATCACCTATCTCGTTTCTTTAGTATTTGCTTTTCGCCTGATTTTTAATTGATAAATCGGATGGACTGTGGGCTGCGGTGTAATGACCTCTGCGCAGGAAATTTTAGATACAGCCTGCTCTATTATGGTATTTTGGAAAATTGCGAATAACTCAGTAAATAATAACGATAATTGAAATTTAATTTGACAGAATGGGTCAAAATATGATATTTTATAGGTGGTTTCATTTAATGTCGGCACCAAAGCGCCACGCTGTATAATAAAGCAAAGTAAAGCTTTCGTTAAAAAAGACCGAAACGTATTGAGATTGATTCTGCTTATTTTCTCTGTAAAGTGAATCAGTCGGGAGTGTTCGTAGCTTTGTTTATCAAAATAGGCTTAGCCGTTTCAAAGTCATCAGTTCTTTTGTGAGTTGCGGTAGGAATATAAGACGCATAATGGGTATTCGCTTTACCTGCAAACTGCGTGTAACCTAAACACCTAAAATTGGAAATTATTACGTTGGGGTCTTTAAATGCCTTCAAAAAAGGCGGAAGTGATTAATTCAGATGTATGTTAATTATTTTATATTATTTTATTCCTGCGACGCCGAGGGTCGTGGGTTCGAGTCCCACCCAGTGCAAATATTTGTGTGATGAATTCAAATGTTTGCACTGTGTCTGGTTGTTTCTATGTACAATAAGTATGTATTTAGAACTATATAAGTATTTTATCAGCTATCTGGCCGCCATATTACAAGCTGTGCTTAGTTTGGGGTCAAATGGTGTTGTGTGTGAATTATCCACCAATATTTATTTATTTATTTATGTTTTTTACGTATGTATGTTACGCGATGGCTCAGCTAATTGTGAGTGGATTTCGATGGTTCTTTCTTTATTTGGTAGATCATTATTGAGAGGTCCATATAAATTTTATTATACTAGTGTCTTATGTCTGAATTTAATTTTACACGGGATGGGGATCGAACCCACGACCCACGGCTTCGCAGGCAGACTTACCAATTGAGCCACCAGGCCAGACATTGAATGTTTACTTGCGTACATTCTCGTTAGCGCCAAGCTACAGGGAACAGCTTGCCAGCTCTGGTCTCTCGAGCTTGGCGTCAGCTGAGCTGGTGGCGCGGAACGAATCAACACTCATGCGCAGACGCAACACGCGCGCAGCTTTTATCTAGAAAGCGTGAACAATTCAGTTTCATGCCTAAATTATTAACTATTTCGTCAATCTGTTGTAATCATTAAGTATTTTATGTACTGGTTAAGCAATATTTTTCTAGAGAACTTTTTTTTTACTTGGCTAAAAGATAAAGAGAAAAAGATAAATAAAGAAGAAAACACCTTATATTTCCGGGTGATGAGCGCAGTGCAGTTTGGACTCTTCATGTTCGACTAACTGCGTGTCACTGTGCTGTCATGAGCAGGCATGTTGCTTACCATTAGGAACATGTCTTGTCACTCTTTACTATAAAAAAAAAGAATCATATACATCGACACGAAAAACCTAGCACTGCACTGTGCTCGTTAGCTAGTGATATAAAATTATTTATATCTCTATGCCTTGTATAATTTCTCTTGAAACATTGCTCTTCAAACCAGAATACAGTGATGTGTACACATTATTCTGCTTGACGGTAGAAATATCTGGAGAAGTTGGTACTGGTACCTAGTACCCTAGGCAGACTCTGCAGAGTCCCACCACTACAAAATTAGTTACTGAGATAATTTTTATTTTACTCTTGTTGTCATGGAATAATCTTCACAACTAAATAAACCTGAAAATTTAATTTTATTTCCCTAACATGGAATAAGCAAATATTGGTTGTGGCAAAGTAGTATTCAGAAACGTATCTTGGAACTATTGTTTTGTTGTAAAAACGTACAAAGATTTTTTCCTACGACCATTCATGATAATTTTTATAGAGTTCAAGGTCTGCAACTGTTTGCCGGAAATGCTACTAGCGCCACCTATACTCACCGAGTACTACAGGAACTATTTACTTCTCCTACTCGCTTATAGATGGCGCTTCTTATCCAAAAGAGCTAATACAAAGTGTTTTTTTTTGTTTGTATATTTTTTTTTATTGAAGGTATCACATTTTTTCTTAGTTATTAAAATAAAATCTTAATTGATAAGAACACATTTTAAATGAAGTTGACGTTTGAAATTCTGTATCTTCCGTCCGCTACGACAAATTATTACCACCAAACCTTCAAAACACCTTCACTGTTTTTTGCATAAAATTTATTTCTATTTCTTTTGTTTCAGATTCATTCGTAAATAGCCAAGAATGGACAGCAGCCCGAGGGGTCACAGAACTGCGGGTCGGTGTCCTGGGCTCTCCAGACAGCGGAAAGTCAGCTCTAGTACATCGATACCTTACAGGGGCATATATGCAAGAAGAAAGTCCAGAAGGTAAATAAATTTATGAAAACTAAAGTTGCTCAATTTATATGGCCTAAAAAAGAAACTAATGTACATACATAGGTGTTGCGTTAGTTGTGAATATCAACGTCTAGAAATGAAACACGTAATCTACTATTAAACAAATATTTTGTCACACGTCTTACCGGTGAATAGTTCTGTTCAAGATTTAAGTTTCTTATACCGTTTATATTATGCTGCATTTAATTCTTGAGATATTTTATTCATGATATTTTTATGTTTGGCTAGAGAAAAAATCATATTCAATAAATTTTGAAGATAGCGTCATCTTCCGAGAAACAGTAAAATTATTTTGTCATCGTTTTGTATATTAGTTTCTGCAGCAAACCGCAGCACAACTGTACAACATTTTAGTTTGACTGTAATCCGCTAGATGTCGTTAGTATTTTTTTTCTTATACAATTCGATAGGTGGCGTTATTGCCAAACAAATTAAATTTGATATTTTAGTACTGTAACAATAAAAAATTGCTGAGTCGTTTCTTATGCCAATGTAGTTTAATTGTTCAATGATGCTTGAATCATAATTATACGTATATTGGTAATGTAGTTTACGGAAGTTCCTTCCTTTATTCCAGGCGGTCGGTTCAAGAAGGAAGTTATTATCGACGGACACAGCTACCTTCTGCTCATACGCGACGAGGGAGGGTCACCTGAAATGCAGGTCAGTTTTTTATTTAAAACCTATGGCAGTTGTCGTCTAGGTACTGCCTACCGATTGGAGGACAATGTAGGTACCTACTTACCTCGGACATGGTGTCTTCCAAGATGAGCAACTCTGCCCAAATGTTGATTTTAGCCTTTCAACAACTAATTACTTGGGACTGGTTATGATGATGATGATACTTACTTTAAAACCATAAGGACAAAAGTATTGATAGGCATAGGAAAATTTGTGACAACTTATGACTTAGAATTTTAGTGATAAAAACATAGTATTGCACAAAACAACACCTGTATACTGTATACATTCCTACATACTGAGTTCGGTACCGATACAAGATTTCACTCATCCTAAAATCGTCTAACGCGCGTGCCCCGCTCTGGTGCTCCGTCGCCGCTCCGACGCTACGTCGCTAAATTAGCATGTCGGTAAGATTTTCCCCAATCAAAAAAAGGCTCTACGCTACGAAATAATAACAATAAATAAATATTAGTGGACAATTTTATTCAACACAACACCATCTGACCCCAAAGTGCCCAAAGTAAGCAAAGCATGTAATAATAAATAAATATCTACATATATTGGTGGATATTTCACACACAACACCACCTGACCCCAAACTAAACAAAGCTTGTAGGTACTATGGAAACCAGATAGCTGATATAATACTTATACATTTTTAATATATACCTATTATACATAGGAAACACACAGGCACAGTACAAATATTTAAATTCATCACACAAATATTGGCACTGGGTGGGGATCGAACCCACGACCCATGGCTTCACAGGCAGAAATATAACCAACTAAGCCACCAGGCCCGCCATACTGAACAACACTTAATACTTACATAATAACTGTAAACACATACTTATGATATATAGAACCTTCATAACATTTAGAGCAGATCTGATTAAGAAAACACACTAAATCAAAAAGACCATAAAACTTTTCAATCTATGGCTTAGATGTAAAATAGTTAGCATAACTAATTAGTTCGTCTAATCAGTGTGTGATCAGCTGGTGGAGGGGGGAATTAGTGCTTTCACTAATTTCGCTTTTCCGGCAGGTTTGGTTTCGTTAGGTTTTTAGGGTTCCGTACCCCGGAAGGAAAAAAACGGAACCATTACCATCAGGTACCTCTATAGGATTACTTTCGTCAGTCCGTCTGTCAGCCTATCAATGTCCTTATTCTCAAAGCGTGGAGATATCAAGCTGAAGTTTTTATCAAATACTCATGTCTATTGTCCCTTGGAGTTGTGAAAAAATCAAACTAAGCCAATGCAATCAAAGGATACTGCCTCATTTATATGCTAAACCTACAGGGTATTTCCCGTGAATCCAGAATTATGAAATACGTAACAAATATCATAACGTATTTATAAAATTCGTTACACGTCAGTTTGTTATAATATTATAATTAAATTGATAATTATCATACATTGTATTTTGGGATTAACAGTACCCACTTTATCTAACAATCGAGTCAATTAATTTTTTATTAAATTACTTAGTAACGTCACCCGTAGCATAGATATAGGAAAAATGAGAAAACCTTATATTTCCGTAGATCCGGAGCTCCTGGCTCGAAGCCCACGCGCACCACTGTCTTTTCGAAGTCATGTGCGTAATGCTGCTAACTTAAATGCGATGAAATATCTTGAGGAAACTGACAAGTGCCTGGAATCTTTCGAAGTCAAGCGCCATCCACCAACCCGCACTGGGCCAGCGTGGTGGAGCCTTGGCGCTCTTCTTCTCAGTTCCCAGCAGTGGGAACATTTGGTGGGCTGCTTATGCTACTACTACTAATACAATAACAGCAATGGAACATATTATCGTACCAACTGCCAGGGCTGTCTCACAAAACAAAATGAAAATCAATAGCAAAGAATAATAGATGGAATCGATACACCCCTCACCCCTTCGGCAATCGGGTCTTCCTTAATAGCTCAGTTGATGGTGAAATTACCTGATTCGTTGATAAAATATTCAAAGTAGTAATTAGGAGCTAATGATATGGACTCATGTTCCAATAGTTGCATGCCACTGAGCTGTTATGGGCAGGCATGTTGCTTACCATCAGGCATATGTCATGCTCGTCTTGTCACTCTAAAAAAAGACCCTTTCAGAAATCAATAGTCATGATCACCAGTAGAAATACAATAAATCGAGTAAAAATACTTTACTAGTAGCGCCCCACGATTTTACCCGTGTAGATGACGTTCCAGTTGTTTTCCGCGTTAAGGCCGTACCCCGAGCAAATGACCTTGAGTATTTCTTACCTCATCGCACACCGCAAGAAAGAGCAAGAGAGAAACAGGAGGATTTTTCGCTATTTTACGCTCAAATTTTAGAATAAACTCTTTATAAAAACAGATTTTGGTATTGTGAAAAAAGTATTTGTACCAAAATGTTCGTAATGGAATTGCCTATCCGTTGGTGTAAGTACAAAATTCAAAAAATGGCGGTTTTTCGAATAGATGCATGATAATTACAGTTATTTCTATTTTTTATGGTTTCGTTGTGAGGAGATTATTTAAACAATCAATTCATTTACAAAAATAAGAAACTACCATTTTGAAGTCAAGAAATAATAGAAATTTAATGTATGTTTTATTAGTTTATATTTGTTTTGTCCTAATGAGTAGATAGCTCTGAAAACTGGAAAAAAAGCTGGGGACGCACCTTAAAAAATAGTCTATGTACGCCGGTGCATGAGAAGTGAGAACATGGGTGATGCCAACCCATCAAATTTTTCCCTAACAAACAATGCTCAACGAAGCTAACGTGTCAAACTACGCACTAGTTAGTGGGATTATATGTTTTAATTTTTTAATTCAATTTAGCCACTCCATAGAGCCGGGGTCCGTGACCTTTGTCATTGGTATCATCCTTATTTTATTTTTATTTAGTGGATTAGGAGAGAAAGAGGAAAATAGGGGGGAGTTGTTTAGTGCTAGTCACCTAGTCAGTTTTAAGTGGGCTTATATTTGGTGATTTCATTTTACTGAGACTGGATTTAATTGAGAAACGTGCCAAAAGGCTCATAGCATCTATATAAACCGATGGATGTGCCCTGAGCACCTTGGAGTGGTTCTACTTATTTTGGTTGTTTACAACGAATGGTGATGAGTAAAAACGTCCGACCTTTTAGACTTAATCCTTTCGCTACCTTTCCCTTGTTCGTAAAAAACTTCAAAGTATTAAACATCGCCAAAAGTTGCAACTTTATCTGTTTTCTAGAGGATACATTTCGAAGAGTGTGTAGCTGATCTGCATGATCTAATACCACGTAATGTCGATTTCACGAGAAGTATGAAAGAATTTCGGATCGACTTTTTGGGGAATGAGGTGATCTCTATCTACCCTCATTTTTTTTTGTTTTTTTATTGGTGGATATTTCACCCATTTTCTTTATAAATCGTAGGGTTGTCACCACTACACACAAACTAACTAAAGTTTCCAAAACGTCCACAGGTAATTAAATACTAATTTAGATCGCGATTACGCCTTGTTTAATGGTTTCCAAATGTTTTACTCGTCTGAAAAGGGTTAAACACGGTGTTTCGATATGTCGTCCCCTACTAAATTCGAGGCTACTAAAGGACTTTGTAAATATCGTGACAATAGACTTGTATTTGGAAAAATTATCGAGTTTTTAATGTTTCAAAAAAGAATATGTCCATTGAAGAAAAACTTAGGTAATCGTTATCTCAATGTTTTTTAATTAGGTACCTCTACTCTTATATTTATATACGAGTATATTTTAATACATAAAAATGATACATGAAGTTTGTCCCCAGTGAAATTTTCACCAAATCAACCAATATTCACGAAAGTTGGCATGTATGGGTAATTTGGTCCTTGAGAGGACTTGGCCGCCATCTCACCTGATGTTAAGCGACGATGCGGTCTACGATGGAGCGTGCTTACCTAGAGAAAACCGATTCACTTTCGATTTGAAGACGACAAGATTGTACACATCGGGAAAACCCCATACAGGCAACGCATTCCACAGCCTAGACGTTCTTATCACAAAAGCAGAGTCAAAGCTCTTCGATCTAGCCTTTGGAACGTCAACCATGAAACGATGTCGCTTTTTCGCGTTACCAACAGCCTGATAGAACAATGAGCAGAGTGGTATTAGATATATCATGCAGATTAGTTGCGCACTATCTGAAATGTTTTCGATAAGCTAAACATTTTGCGACGATGTACCTATGTACAAGACTTCCATTCTATATTATAAAGAAATATCATCAGTTCTCAGTCATCTACCCTTATCTCTCATTAAACCAAACTCTATCAAGTTTATTAAGGAAAATATACTTTGTAAATTCCACCAGGCACGGTTATCAGTTATCCCTTGTACTTTTATTTCTGTGAAATCTGTGAATTATTCGTAATATCTGCAACTATCTGATTCTCTTCTCTTTATCAATTTTACAATAAACTATAATCAAAGTGATAAACTTTAGGTTGAAAAAAGGAAAATCGTCACGGTTAATTCATATTTTGTGTTGGCACAGGAAGAGCATGGATAAATATCACGTAGAAGACTTTAATCAGCTGACTATTATTTAATTAATTTTTTATTTATAAATTACTAACAAATTGTCTTGCCAGACATATTGCATGCCTCTCGCAGAGGCCAGTTTGTATGGGGCAACTTTTGAAATGTTTTGTATCATCTTATCTCACCTACAAACAGCAATAAAGATTTTTGTATTTGTATTTGTATTTGTATTTGATAGTAATAAAAACCGGTCAACTGCGAGTCGGACTCGCGCACGAAGACTTCCATACAAGTATCTAGGGAAAGAGCAAAAAATCCGTGTCTACTGTATGGGAGAGTAGTATCATGTATTATAAAGTGACACGAGCAGGACACGTGCCTGATAGTAAGCAACACGGTTGCTCAAAACAGCACAGTGTCACGAAGCTATTGGAGCATGAAGAGTCTAAATCATTACCTAGCACTGCAACTCGACCTTAAATCTCTGAATGACCAGTCAGTGCATCCTCCCTCGCTCAAGGTCGCGCGGTTTTAGCCTACAGCTAGACCGTTCCTCGCACGGAACAAGTGCCAGGCTGCCAGGCGGTTGTCGAACGCACGTCTGAGCATTCGCGCAGCACGTTTCCCGCGCAAAATTACGTCGCCATATATTGTGCTGTATATGGATGCACGAGTCAAAAAACAAAGAATTATCATTTTTTTCCTAGTTGTACAAAATATACCATTATTTTTTTTATTTTTCTGCTAACCGTACAAAAAGTACGGGACATTATAAAATAGCTTGTAATCGAAGCTGGTTGTATGTATTAGTGTAGGTAAGTACATTAAAATATGTTACATATTTATCAAACAACATTTAGACGATCAAGTAGAATAAAAACAGTCAAAGTATACTTTTATTGTTTTAATTTCAATGTGTCCGACCCTATGTTACGGCCTCTTCTAGATGTCTTGCGTGTTACGAAGTAAATAACTAAAATATATAATCTGAGCTACAATGCTGACTACCTACATAACGAAAGGTTAATTTAATTTTTTTATTAGCTAATATGTCGACAACCCTTTTCGCTAAGTGAGGGTTCTGTGGTAATATCTATTCTGTGGACCAGTGCAGTCACTGGTCATCCTGTTCTATCTCTGGTGAGCTGTAATTTCAGTGGAAACATTGCCCTTGAAACAAAAATATTGAAGTTTGCACGCTACTGCTTGGCGGTAGGGTAACTGGCAAAGGTACTTCCCCAAGCGGATGCAGCGTAGCAATACCTTTAGTCGTAGAGATATAGTAGGTGATAGACTAGTAAGGGCTATTATAAAGTAGCCGAAAAATTACGTTATATCACATGGGCAAAACGTGTCAAATAAAAGTGTCCTTTATCCACAAAACACTATTTAACCCCCGACCAAAAAAGGGGTGTTATAAGTTTGACGTCGATATCTGTCTGTCTGTCTATCTGTCTGTCTGTCTGTCTGTGTGTGTATCTGTCTGTGGCACCGTAGAGCTCAAACGGATGGGCTGATTTCGATGCGGGTTTTTTTATTTGAATGTTAATTACCGTGCGGATGTTCTTAGCTATGTTTGGCTAATATCGATTCAAGATGGCCGCCTCCACAAAATGGCGGATAAAATATTTCTTCACAACCTACCTCAATATGGGTATCAAATGAAAGGGCTTAACTAGTAGAATACTTTACAGTATTACAAATTTCAAATCCAAGATGGCCGCCACCACAAAATGGCGAGTTACATTATTTTTTTCACTACTACTTCAACATGGGTATCAAATGAAAGGGCTTAACTGTTAGAATACTATGCACTATGACGATTTTCATATCCAAGATGGCTGCCACCACAAAATGGCGAAGTACATTTCTTTTTTCACTGCTCCTTCAATATGGGTATCAAATGAAAGGGCTTGACTAGTACAATGTTGTACAAATTACAAATCCGAGGTAGTCGGGGGGTTAATCAAAATTTTTAATTTTGTTCTTGTTTAAGGAGTTAGTAGGTACGCATTACGTATAGTGCAGCGCCAGGTCAAGCCACAACAGTCCTAAAATAGTATTAAAGTTGCCGCTTTGACACTGTTTTATTAACAACGTTTTTAAACGCTAACGTGAAATACTTAGTTTTAACATTATTGTAGTCATGGTTGCCTAGAAGATAACGCTTTTAGTGATAAGGTCGGCAATTGATACTTTATTTCGTTTTAAGTATTTTTTTTATTTTAAAATAAATTGAATAATAATTTAATCTATCTAGTCAATAGTCGAAGCATAAATTCGACATATCAGATAGCGAACGGGGTCGGCCGAATCGATGCTCCATCCATTCCCGCTGTAGAGGGGGAGTGCAGTTAATAGACGAGCTATTTACAAGCGAAGCCTTCCGGCAGCCAGGGACGTCTTCAATACTGAAGAATTTTAACCTAATAATAATTATTGTTTGAAAAACGAAACTACTGACTTACTCTGTATACAGTGTACAGGCTGTGTTTGCTTGGAAGAGATGACTTAGCGATAATACCGCCATTTATATCAAAAGATATTAAGTTATTGTGTAAGTGTTTGTAATTTACTGGTGTGCATAATAAAGAGTTTCTGTCTGTGTGACCTACTCACACGGTTCACTAATTTCAATAGAATCCTAAAAAAAATATGTAAATGTCTAATTTTGGATGGGTGTTTGTTGCTCAATAACATCGGAGCAGCTGAACGGGTCGTGTAGTCGTGTTGAAATTTAGCAAATGTACCGTTATATTAAAGCTGGGACGCTGGGATTAAAGCAAATTTAGGGGACGGGAGCTGTGCGGATAAAACTGGAGCGCGGCTAGATAATAATAAACTTAAGAATTACTATCGTTTTCTTACTTACAAAAACCGTTTACGCAGTAATATATAATATGCAATCGCAAAAGTTCCAATGGACGAATCTGCACGTCCATACTTTAAGATGTATAGGATTCTGACATTGCCGAGCCTGCTCATATTTCAGGTCGCGGTAAATGTGAGACTAAACTTGACCTCATACGAAGCACTGACAAGTGCCTGACATCAAATCAAATCAAATAATTTATTCCTTAAAAACATACATTTTTTACAGTTTACATTTTACTAAGGGTTTATAGCTAATTATTTTGTCAATGGCTACATAGTTAACGTTGAGCCCCAAACTAGGCTATGCCTGTATCTTGGGCGCTCTGATCCAAGTTTCTATTTAAGTAGCACATTTCGCATTTATGTAACTTTAAGTATTCCATTTTATTACTGTCTAGAGTTAATGGAGTTTGGAATAATACATGTCTAGGTTATTTATATAGTTGGTACTGATTACAACATACATAATTATTATACTTATTAGTTACATTACTTACTTAAAAAATAAATAAAAATAATATTATTACATTAAAATTTGAAATTTACTAACATTTTTAATTAATTAATTTATTATAACATAAAGATAGACTTGCTGAAGTGCGTCGGACGCTGGACAAGTCAGCTAAATCGACGCGTATTATGGGTCCGACAGTGTACAATAAGCTACCGAAGTCGACAACCACTGCGCCCTCTCTTGGTACTTTTAAACTTAGGCTCAAACGCTGGCTTACCGAGCAGACGTTCTACAGCTATAATGAATTTATTAATTTAAAAATGACAATATAACTTGACAATTCTAATTTAATTTATAACATAGATTGACATGTAGATATTTGATTATGTGAATTTTTGGACTATTATTTACACCAACATACAATGTATGATGATTATTATTTATTAGAAATTATTTTGTTTTAACATACAAACCAATGACTTGTAACAAGTGTTATAAATAAAATATGATTATGATTATGGTTTCACTAATTTCGATAACTTTTATACGGGACCACCCTGAGAGCCATTTCTGAAAAAAAGTCCGTTCAGACGCTCTCGAGAAATTTATTTATTTATTTAACTAGGTGTACATAAAGATACACTCCGCGAGGCATAAGCTGAGCTTTGCATTTGTGTGAGTGTACATGGATAGTGTAGGTGTGACAACCGGCCTTAGGCGCGGCGCCATTCTGTCTCGCCGCGCTCCTGCCTGATTGGTGATCACTCACACTAATGCAAAGCTCAGCTAATACCTCGCGGAGTGTAACAGTCAATATAATAACAAAACAGATTCCAATGTGATGTTCTAAATTGTTATCGAAAGCATGCACAAAATTGTAAATCATAACTAAAATATGGTTGTCGATTTGCTGCTCCTTTTTACCCGACTGCGAGACGCAAAGGAGTTATTTATTTTTTTGTTTATTTGAAGTAGGTAACGTGACAGACAAGGTTTTAGAGGAAACAAAAAGACGTCACATCCTTGAGTACGTCCTCAGTGGATGTCACTTAGAATTTACAAGCTCGGTAGCGGTTTTACGATGTTTACCATAACACGACGTTTACGGCTCTAAAACGATACGATTTTGTAAGAACACAAGTACACGACACTCGGCATGGCGTCTTATGGTTAGTCGAAGAATGGGCATCGGCCTACATGCGATGTGTTTTCCTAGGCAGGATTTTAAAATTGCCAGTCCATGTTTGGGTAAGTACTACTTTACTTAGTGATTTACGTATTTGTTTTTTTTTTATAAAGGTTGACGAGACGAGCAGGACATGAGCCTGATGGTAAGCAAAATGCCTGCCACATAACAGCACAGTGACACGCAGCTATTGGAACATGAAGAGTCCAAATCATTACCTAGCACTGCACTGCGCTCATCACCCAGAGATCTAAGATGTTATATCTCTAAGCCAATCGGCCCATCCGTTTGAGCTCTACAGTGCCACAGACAGACACACAGACAGACATCGACGTCAAACTTATAACACCCCTTTTTTGATTGGGGTTAAAACTGTACTCTTATCATTTTTATCTAACGCGAGAAGTAGATTTAACTTCAAAAATGTTTCAACTGACTCATAGTACAATTTGCACTCAATTTATTTCTATTAGGTGACGTAACTAGTAAGTGCATAGAAATGAGGAAGGGACAATTTGTCACTTCGTCCCTAATTCGAAGTTTCGAGTGTGACAGTAGGTGGGATGCGACTGGCGGTGTGGGTACGGCGGTTACGACATTTCCTTATTTACATATTTCCGCACTTTCGATTTTCGTCAAATTTATTATTTACACTTTCCATTTTTGTCATATAATTTTTCACATTTCTGTATTTAGTAATTACTTTGCGCCGCGATTTTACCTGTGTAGTTCACATTCCCGTTATTTTATTGCAGTAAAAAGTAACCTTTTTTTTTAAATAAAGAGTGACGAGACGATCAGGACATGTGCCTGATCAACATGTCTGACACATAACAGAACAGTGACACGCAGCTATTAGAACATGAAGAGTCCAAATCATTACCTAGCACTGCACTGCGCTCGTCACCCAGAGATCTAAGATCTTATATCCCTAAGCCCTGTAATTTCTCTGGAAACATTGCCCTTCAAACCGGAACACAGTAATGTTTGCACATTACTGCTTGGCGGTAGAATAACTGGCAAAGGTGTGGTACTTCCCCAGGCGGACTCTGCCAAGAGTCCTACCACTAAAATTCCCACCTTACCTAATAATACCTTATTCTAGAATATGGCTTACTATCAGCCAAATGTCTTGTTTTGCCAGTCACTCTAAACAATATTAAAAAAAAACAGCCAAAGACATGTCGTGACAGTCCTATCGACGATAGTACCGTCCTACATAGTTTTCGCTACGGTACTTTCTCTGGAAACATTGTCCTTCAAACCGACACACAATAAAATGTACATTTGCAGAACTGGTAAAGATGTGGTACTTTATATTATTTTTTATTGTTGTACACTCGACCATCTTGGATCTGTTTTACGATGGAGCTTGCTTACCTAGAAGAGACCGATTCACTCTCGATTTGAAGACGCCATGATTGTAACCATTGGGATAAACCCACTCAGGCAACGCATTAATAATTAATTCTTAATTCATTATCACATTGGACTCTGCAAAGAGTCTTACCACTACGAAATTAACTTTGAACACTACCAAACTAATTAAACAGTCGTCAGTCCATGCGCTGAAATCGATAACCACGGCAAATCGATTCTGCATCGGTTCCGATGTCGACTCGAGTCGTATTAATTAAGTCGGTAATCGAACCCGGGACTATAGTTTGCTGAGCAAACAAGAGCGCCAGCCACCACCAGCGGCTTGAGTGCTGGGGTGGAGGGTTGGAGTCTTGTTTTATAATTAAATTGTGAACGACCGTGATATCTTCATTGACACGACCGTGATGTTTGTTTAATTAAATTTTTTAGACTATATTTAAATTCGATAAATTTCGTTAATTCGATTATAACCGACTTCAAAATGTTGATGAATGTTGTGGTAGGGGGCAACCAAAAAAAGTGTGGCTGGATTGTGAGAAAGAGGGCATGGATAGGAAAGGAGTAAACTCAGATTTGACAAATAATAGAGACGAATAGAGGAAGCGTACATGTAGTGCCGACCCCACATAAAGTGGGATAGGGTAGGCAAATTAATGAACCGGCTTAAAAAGAGGAGGGGATTCTTAATTCGGTTCTATGTTTCGTTATGTATGTACTCGTATGCTACCTACACGAAAGCTCCGTTAATTGTTGTAAGTAAATCAGTTTTGATGATTCTTTCTTGTTTGGGAAAAATATTTCAGAGATGATGCTCGTATAACTTTTATCGGTGTAGCAGTTTCTGAAATATGAATAAAAAACAAATTTTGCTTACATTCATATTCGTACAATCTGGCCGACACAGTGATAGCTTCTTATGACGATTATTCGAGTGTATAAATTAATCATGAAAAATGTCTTAATTTTAAATTGAAGTCGTTTTTGTTTTCGATACAAATATTTTTTTGTTAAAAAAAATGCTTGCCATCGTGAGCCATATTATGGCGCGATAAAAACGGAGAGTATCAATGTGGAGAAAATGAAAATAAACATTTTACAAGTCAATGATTTTTTCTTTCTATCAAGTTTTTTGAATAAAAGCAAACGTGGTGGCTTAGAGGCTTAGTTCGACCCATTTAGCAATCGTAGAATATCGCCTGCACCTTTAAAAAAATTCAGCGGTTAAATGCTAGTCATCACTAGTGGCTTTAACGGTGAAGGAAAACATCGTGAGCAATCGAGCAGAAGTCCGTCTTCGCGGCTTGCCAAAGAGCGACGGAGCGCAGTACCCTAGATGTGAAACTGATAGATATCGTATCAGGAACACAGAGCTAATTGATAGTGATAAGTGATAGCTGGAAAATATCAGCATAGAATAGATAATATATACCAGGCAGGTCCTGAAAGAAGTGGAATGATAAGCTTAAGGTCCACAACAAGGATTGGCTCACTATATGTCTCGATAGAGACCATAGGAAGGAGGAAGATAGGCATTTTCTCACCATTGCGACAAGACAGGCTAATAGGTATAAATATTAAATATGTTTTATTTCTAAGATATTACAAACATGTCAGCATCATGACATACAAAGGTACACATTATCGAGTAACCTCGACATTCTTGACGATTGAAATCACACCAAAATTATTTAATTGCGTGCGAAATTTGTAGCTTCTCAACCAAGCAACCCTTTATCGTGTCGTGAGCGTGACGTCACATCCCTGGATGACGTCATCGCATTGCCCCGGATTGACCCGC
Organism: Ectropis grisescens; assembly: GCA_017562165.1. NCBI lineage: Eukaryota > Metazoa > Arthropoda > Insecta > Lepidoptera > Geometridae > Ectropis > Ectropis grisescens. The sequence continues at coordinate 27,288,615 of CM029775.1, forward strand.
GACCCGATTGTCCCGATAAAGCCCGCTGAATATAGACATCGTTGTTTCGTGTGATTTTCGTGACGCGAGTACAATGTGACAATGCCTTCTCGTGTCGCCAGGATTTATATACAAAAGGTCGTAAGTTACTAAGAAAAACTTACACAAATATAATCACTATATTACAAGGCCTGAAACACAGCGATTTAGTTCTCGTTAATTACAGTAAAACCCTCTACACACGAGCCTTAAAATCAGAGTAAATTACGTAAAAGTAGTGGGGAGGAGCCAACATCGCACCATATGATTGGTGATTTATGGTGCGATGTAAGGTTCGTTAAACAGTAGAAACTATTTAAGGCTAACTGAAAAAAAACAGCTTGAAGCAAATTCATTTTAAAACTGCTTACTCTTTAAAAAGAAATAATGTAAGCACAAATGCACAAAATGTAATAGTAATGAGAAAGAAAAGTAACGAACTAGATGATACCACAGTTTAGCTTTCACTCCCAAGGAAAGAATCAAGGCCATAATCCACCACGCTGGCCCAGTGCGGGTTGATGGCGTGAATCGATTTCTTCTAAGTAAGCACGCTCCACCGTGGACAGGTCAGGCGAAGACGGGAATAAAAAATATAGCGGCTTCTTCTTCTTGATCGTTTCCTCATGACTGAGGGTCATGATTACCAGCGACGTTCTTGACCACCTTCCTCCATGCACTCCTGTCTTGGGCCATCCGTAAGCAAGTTTGAATGTTTGTCCTTGCTAAGGCCTTGATGGTGACTATCCACCGGGATGTTGCTTTGCCGCTACCTCTCTTCCCTTCGACACAACCGACCGTTATTCACATTTCAGAAAAGTTAATAATGGTCAGAAAAGTCTTTTCTAAGTTTTCTTGTCGTCTAACCACGTGTCTGAAAAATTTAAGTGTTTGGTGAGTCCACCACGATTTTATAGAAACACAGACACATAACAAGCCTCCATTTTCATCATTATATGTTCTGTATTGATGTAAAGTGACGCATAGTTTGCAATGAACAACCTTGCTTATAAATTCAGCACTGAAATCGTATCACCGCTGACCTTAGTTGCACAAACAAAGCTAGACTAGCTTCGAGATAATCGATACGAATCGTCCTTGCACGCGAGACCCAAGGCGAGACAACATCAATTACTGCAATTGAGGTGGGATGAGATGCACAAGGGCATACAACATAAAACAGACAGACAACATAAAACTAAATATTCTGTGAATAGTTAAGCAATAGAAATATATCATCTGTGAAATATTCAACTCTCTAGCTATCACCGATCTTGGGATACAGCCTGGTGACAGACGGACGGACGGACAGCGAAGTCTCAATAATAGGGTCCCGTTTTTACCCTTTGGGTACGGAACCTTAAAAAGTGTGTGTGTACTGTACCCAACTCTTTATCCCTTTATCTTCAAAGCATGATTTAACCTGATGTTAGTTACAAAATTTACTAAAACGTTGACAAGTCAACTCCTAGGTCTATATTTTTCATGAATTTTAGATTTTCATGATTTTTAAACAGCACTAATGTTACGCAATACTTTACCTACATGTATTTTACATTACTATACTTAAAATTTGCTGTAGTTAAGTAGTTATGCGTGTTGGTAAAGCATAATCACAAGATTTCACCTAGATATCCGAAAAGTGTCTATAGCGCACGTCCTGAGTCAAGGCCATAATCCACCACGCTGGCCCAGTGCGGGTTGGTGGATGACACATGACCTCGAAAGATTCTAGGTAGGCACATGTCGGTTTCCTCACGATGTTATCCTTTACCGTTTTACGTTAGCGGCATTACGCACATGATTTTGAAAAGACGTGGTGAAGAGGTGGTGCGGGTGGGTTGGAACCGGGAACTTCGGATCGGCAGTCGCTGTACTCCCGACTAGACCAGCCGTAACTTTAAACTGGAGAGTTATTTTGATAATCTGATCTCCATACTTAGATAAAACAAAAATAGACATCTAGAATTGCAAATGTGTCTGAATGAAATCAGTCAAATTCCTAGATTGTATTTCAGAAATAGACCTTCTGAGAGGACAATAAAGTTCATTGGCTTTAACTCTAATACTCCATTCTATTGTTCTTGAAATAAAGAATGGGTTTGTTTATAAATGTAGTTGGAAAAAGACATTTTCATAGTTACGCTCTGATTTCTTTTGGATGGATTTATAGTAGGTAGATGGCCCGGTTTGAAGAGCAATGAATCCGCTACAGAGAAATTACATACCTACATTTTATAATTGGGTAACGAATGCAGTACAGTGCTAGGTAGTGTTTTTTATGGTATAGAGTGACAAGACCAGCTAGACATGTGCCTGATGGTAAGCAACATGCCTGGCCATAACAGCACAGTGACTTGCAGCTATTGGAACAAGAAGAGTCCACACCATTACCTAGTACCACTCTGCGCTCGTCACCGGAAGATATGAGGTGTTTTATCTCTTAGCCCAGTAATTTATCTGGAAATATTGTCCTTCAAACCGGAACACAGTAATTTTTGAACACTATATTGTAGAAGTCTGCGTGGCGGCAGAATAACTGGCAAAGGTGTGGTACTTCCCCAGGATGTAGGTTGTATGTGGTAGGTGTTATGGAGTATACATGTTCAAACTGCCAAGTGGCCTACCACGTGGCAGTACAGTACTGCCACGACCAGACATATTTCTAACCACCAGGCACTGATCTTTCTCGTCCTTTTACTATATTAAAAAAGATGTGGTGATATGGGACACCCAGGAAGGAACGAGCTTCCTTTGCTGTTTTATTTAGGATTTTACTTTATTATGCAACACAATTTGCAAAAACTGCTTAATTATATGAGTTATGTTACGATTATCTGATAAATAAAGTTGGCAACACTGTTCACGGGCTAGTTTTAAGCGTCACTGCCGTTTTATATTTTTCCTACGGTTTTAGTCACGTTTTTTCTGGTTTGTCGCGCAGCAAAAGCCATCTCTGCCAACGAAGCCTGCCGTAAGGGACTTCGTTCCAAAAAATACACACATTGCCGCAAAAAGTCTGAATCTGTTCATTCAGAGTTACACACATACACAATACACAAACATAACACATTCCCAAATCTCTTTATAACATAAAAGTGATATTACACTTGAGAGACACGTAATTTAATCTAAATTGTTATTGGAAGAGTAATAAAACAAACAACAGGAATACCGTGAGCCGTAATACTGTGTTGCCATTATCCAGCGTATAGCCGGCCATAATCGTCACTTTTACAGCAAAACGGTTACAAATGGTCACCCTATCCCCATAAAGCCTCCGCACCTCTTCGCGTCCATTTGAACCAAATTGGAAAGGAAATGGTTCCGTGAACGCGAATAGAATCGGTGCATGTGTCGATAGCTTTATATCAAGGTTGGGAACAAACATTGGAAGACCTCATAGACTACCCGTGATCGAAATTTATGGGTCATTTGAACCACCAGGAGACCTATGTAGAAAGATAGAAGGGTATATAATAATAACATACAGCACTATGCCGTCACTTGTAAGCTGTCCAACAGTAACTGAGTGCAGGTGAAGATAGGGGTGCAGTCTTCGAACTTTTCTCTTGTGTGGTTCACATGACCCATCAATTTTGTACACGGGCCTGTAGTTTATCACGGATAGATCTTAAAATAGTTACACACTTGTAGAACCTAAATCCCGGTTAGAAATAGATAGCACAGGCGCCACACTCAATAGCTGTTAAAATATATAATAAGCTGCCACACCAGCTCATTCAAAATTATGTTGCATGTTTTCCGTCATAACCATTTCCAAGCGTGAAGATATAGAATTATTTCTTTGGGCGTTCGTGTGGAAAATAACAGCTCTATATATTATATATAGACTCATAGCAATGACACTCTTGTGCGTAAATGACTTCAAAGTCTTGATCATCGCCGCAAAATTGCTAGCTTATCGGTTTTTATGGGATACACTTCGGAGAGTGTGCACCTGATCTGCATGATCTAATACAACCTTGCCCTTTTTTCTATCGGACTTCTCGATCCACAAAAGGGCGACATCGTTTCATGGTTGATGTTTCAAAAACGCGACCGAAGAGATTTGACTCCACGTTTGTGATGAGAACATCTAGGTTGTGGAACGCGTTGCCTGAGTGGGTTTTCCCCGATGGTTATAATGTCTTCAAATTGATAGTGAATCGGTTTCTTCTAGGTGAGCACGCTCCATCGTAAATCGCATCAGGCGAGATGGTAGTCAAGTGCGAACCTATTAGAAAAAAAAATTTTCCCACTGCTGGGATTTGGGACCATCTCTCAAAAAGAGAGTCATGACCAAAATCCACCACGCTGAGCACTACGTGTTGGCGGATTTCACATGATCTCGAAAAATTCTTGGAACACTACGGTTTCCTCAACACGATTTCATACACCATTAAAGTAGTAATGACAGACAGGCATGCACAAAAAAAATCGGAGACGGATTCGAACCACGACCACACGATGGTGAAAACGGACATTCTCGCCTTTTAGCCACCACTTTCGTGTACAAATAACTGGAAACTGTACAGTCCCGTATAATGTCTGATCTCGCGGAATGGCTGCATGAAATTGCACCTGCAAACTGTTCTTGGGAAAATTGTTTCTGGAATGGGTTTCTTCTTTTATTTGAAGTGGCAGAAAAAACTACTGTCTGTTGTCTATTTGCTTGTAATAGTTGCAATTTTATTTCTAGCTAACTTTACTCTACATACTTACATGCTGTTTTTTTCCGCTGCTTTCTTTTATTTCGTACAAATAAAAAAACCTGTAAAAAAGGATAGAGTACAACACAATACTAAGTACTACCATTGCAATGACGGTACAATGCACTTAAGATAACACATTTTAATAGTTTATTTAGAGAAGTTGAATAAAATTACGTCATTGTCAAGTTACGGCTGGTCTAGTCGGGAGAACTGCAACCGACGATTCGGTCCCACACGCACTACGGTGTTTTCTAAGTCATACTGTGCGTAATCTCTGTTGCTATGGCCGTATTATCGTCTTGGTACTTGATTCTAAATAAGTTCGGGACAGTTCGTTCATCCAAACTCGAAAATAATGAACTTTGGCGTAGACGTCTCTGAATTAATAAATGGATTCGTTTCACAGACAAACTAATAACTCTGAATAAATCAGCTATTCAGGACAAACCTAGGCTATCATTTATTCATGGGACTTTCGTTACTTTGAAGTTCCCCTTTTTGATGCGTGTACAATTTATATTTACATTCACTAGTGTTGGCGGCAAACAAAATTATTATTCTTGCGTACGTAGTGGGTACAACTCTTTTGACTTTGATACTGCGAAGCAATCTTGCACGGATGCACGCTTTTCTAAACTCAAAATAAATTGATAAAAACATGTGAAAACTAAAGTGGGTGTTATACATTTTTAATGAACGGTTTGTTAAATTTCAACCAATCGTGGCTAAAACTCTACGAAACGTAAGGAATCATCAAAATCGATTCTGAATTTTATTGGCGATATACTTAGTAAAATATATAAAGATAATATAAAATATATAAAATTACTACATTCATAGTAGGTACATACAATAAATTCGAGTTTACGATCTATGCATGAGCCCAATTAAGAACCACCTCATTTTGAAATCGGTTACGAAAACATAAAATTGTTCCAAACTAATAATAATCAAAGAAACATAGCATACTTTTGTTATTTTTAACGAAGTAAAGAATGAATGATTGAGTGATTGAAAGAGATTGTGTTTACTGGACGAGTGTCAACGGGTGCACAGGGTGGTAATTTTACTTTGACGTAGGGTAAATTTACCCAATTCAGCGTCGAGTTCTTTCGTGTGGCGCCACTCTGTCGGCGTTACAAAGGGTGTAGGTAGGGTTGTTTATCAAATTTAGACCTGCTTGTCGGAATACTACTTAATGATTACTACGGTTAAAATGATAGGTAAAGGTATTTTTGTAGGCATGTTGTGTTCTTATAGGTTATTTTCTTTTAATTATGAGTAGGTTAGAGCTAATCTGTACCCTCTACATTTCTCTACTTTTATTTACTCTACCTTTTGTTTCCATCACAGGGTACCGAGGCAGGAATTTCACTATAATGTTTTAAGCTTTAGTAAGATCCGTAGTCAACGGTTTCAAAATTCCTTAGTGCGTTTTGCAAAGGAGCGGAATGTTCTCTCAGTTTCGGGGTAATTCTAAAATAGGTATAGAATGTGAGACTAGAGACTAGAGTAAATTAGTTTCCCACGGGCAGTTGTCCTCTACATTAGACCACATCTTCACTTTCTATTATGTGAGTAGAGGTTAAACGCTGTTTCATTTTGAAACCAAAAAAATAAAAAATATGATTTTATTAGATTAATTATGGTTGATGATGTTGATGATGATGGTTTATATTGTAATTTAACTTTCTATAAAACAAAGTTTGACAGATAGCTTATGTGGATGTTTCAAATATGTACTTACGTTGAAATCAATCAGATATAGAAATGAGATTTCGCATTGTTACTGGGTCACACCATATAAAAGCACGACCAAGCGTCAAAATGAAACCTTTTACGAAAATATAACTGATTTTGTTGTTAACTACGATAATATTTTAAATGAAACAAACATAATATACATAGATATTATCATTTGTATGTTATAAGTTGTCTTTGAATACGTAGCTTACATAGATTTAATTAATCAAGCACTTTTTATGTCTCATAACGTTTAAAGGTGGTACATGTTGCAAAAATATTTATAAAATCTGAAAAATAGTGTTACTTTGTAAAAGTAAATAAATTTGGTTATATTTTTATATTGATAGCATATGTATTAGCTATTTTTTAGAAAATTTATCGTCCATTTAAAAGTTTAACGAATTATTTTTCGTACTATGTACTTTTAAAGTTCATTATAGACAAGTATACCTATCTAACTTTTACCAATCTTAGGACATTGCATATAATTTAAGACAACACCACCCAGAACAATACCCTTCTTCTATTTATATTTTCTATTCTTTCTAAAATTAAATATTTTCTTCATTTTATTGGAAATATTTAATAACGCCATTATTTGTGTGAACAAAAATACTAGAAGTTGAATACCACTTTGGTTCGATGAGTTTCATCAACTCTTGGTACCTCGGGATTTTTTTAAATTTATATACGTCTATGCATGTATTGCTTTGCTAAAATATCTATACCATTATTTCAACGTTTTATATAATCATAATAATTATCTGTGGCAAATTTAAATTGCACTTTTGAACATTTTCTATTTTATGATCACGGTTAATACTAAAAGTTGTAGTTAGATCGGTTACAATTACACCAAGTGTCATTATAAACCATCTATCAAATCAATTTCCTAGATCCATCACAATGGTATCTCTAAACTATAGACCGTTATTTCACATTGAAAGTGCGTTGCTCTCATAGGTCACCAGTCTTCGGTTCACTCGCAAAGCTGCGTATTGGAGTTTTGGAGGTTAAATATTTGGAGTTCTGATAGATGTAACGACTCAGGCTTCGTTGCTAAGTTGTGTTTTGAATCATAACGATGTTTACTTTACTTTATATCTTAGAGGTACTTTATTTACTTTTAAAATTCTTGAGGGTGCTAGTTTCATTTAATTTACAATTGCCTAATATAGTTCTTAGTTTTGGTGGTATGACCGCGTGTCTTGGCGCATATAATGAAAAGACCCAACTCCAAAAAACGGGAAAATCACAAAGAGATATATTTCAAATTAGTTATGGTTATGTTTAAAGTTCACAAAATAGTTTACATAGAATTTTACTTACTTAAACCATTCAATTAATGACTACATCTGATTAAATGTGCTTGTTGTAGAGTACATGCAGATATTGTATCAATATCTAGGGTCAGTATGATGCATAAAGATATATTATTTTACAAAGAAATATATGTATAATAAATATACAAAATAATAATTAAAAATAAAAGAAATATTAATAGGAAATGATGATGGTATCCTTTCCTACTAATATTATAAATGCTAATGTTTGTTGGTAACTGGTCAATCATGTCGTAAAGTATGAACAGATCGGGCTGAAAATGGGAATACAGATTATAGTCTGGAACACAGAATACTTTTATCTCGGGAAAATAAAGGAATAGGTACTACGCGGGTGAAACCGCGGGGCGCTGATAGTGATTGTAATATATTGTCGGTTTTTTACCATTGACTTATTTTACCATGGCTTGTTTTACAATGGAGTTAAAAGGTTGTACAATTGATGTCTGTAACTTTTCAAGTCACGTTTCTCGTCTTTAAACAACCGTAAGCCACGATGGAATTGCTCTTTAGAATTTCTAAAGTACAACCTATAATAAGGAGCCCAAGTATCTCATAGCGCACTGAACGAAGTAATGATATTAGATATTTACGATTAGACTCTAATTTATAGCAGAAGAAATCTACATCTTTTTACATGCTTTGTGGAATGCGTTCCCTGAAAAATAAACCACTTCCTTATAAACACATCTTCACTTGGCTTCGGTCAGATGGCGTTCAAGCGAAAGCCTAACAGTCATAAAAAAGACGATTCATCGAGAAATTTAATTTATTTAGTAACTCACAAAAAATATTAACAGATTTTAGTGATTAAAAAGCGTTTCAATGTGTCAGAATCAGCCTCACACCATTTGTTGTTACCTTATGTTATCGGCTACGTTTGAATGGAGTTAGTAAGGTAGGAAATAATGATCTAAGACTTTTTACACTGTTCTACAACGGCTCCGACAAGTACAAAAATAATTGTGAGTCAAGCCATAAATATTAATGTTAATGACAATGAAAGTTTTGCTTTAAAACACTACGTAGATCAAAATGAACAAAATAACGATGGTGTTACTCTTCTCTCATGTGTAACGAATGTAATCAACCCCGCAGGACCACAGGATGTATAACAACCTAAAATCGCTTTGTTTGAAGTGCACCCTGCCTTTTGTGGATGCTTGGAAACCTGTTTAGAGCCCATGTAACACAATAGGCTAAAATTGTATGCTGCTTCATTGTTACAAACTTTACGAGAGAGAAAAAGAAAACAATACGATTGCATTTTGTAGACAGAAGATTGCTCGCTATGTGAATAGGCTGTTTTGTACACCGGAACTTGCAGGATACGTTATCATTCGCATACGAGAAGCGTTTTTAGAGCAATGTCCTCTTATAAATCGGGATGAAACAATGGTGATATACATTTACAAATAGATAAAAGAGTATTGCAACGCTACCGTCGATCTATGCAGTGCATTTGTGATTGTCGACATTTCATAGGAAATTAAAATCTGAAAACTTTTGATAATAAAAAAAAAATGCTTTTGTAATATGGTGTTTTGCCTATCAAGAGCAACTTCCTAATGCATTTACCTATGTACTTAGAATTATAATTCACTACATAATTATTGTCTTCCAGTTTCCACAAAATTTTGCCGAGTCGAAACAAAATTGATTGTTTTAGGTACCTACTAGTAAAATTTTACTAAACACATTCTATCAATAAATTATGTATCTATCGGGTGGTGTGTTTAATGTGTTACTACCAACATCCCGCTATTTACCTGCGTAGTTCCCGTTTCTGCAATCTACTCTCGATAAAAATAGTATGTGCTATTCTAGACAATAATGGGTGTTCCAAACAACCCGATCCATTCTGATGTGTTTGAGGAATAAACATCAAACATTTCGCGTTTATTTATACCATGTTATTAGCAGGATTTACAGTGCGCTTACGTCTACTTTCCTTAAAATCCAAACTCTTATATTAGTTCTGTTCGTCGTTTACAACGTCACGTCTACGCACAGCGGTCACCCACCGCATGCACGACGTGAGCCTCGATTACTTCCTCATAATTTCGCTTCCACATGTCTACGTTGATCGAGGATGAAAGTGCGTTCTAAACTGCAATTACATTACCAGCTTTGCTTCATTTCGTATATTTCACGTAAATTTTTAGTTTATATTGACAGTTCACGCACATGACTAATAACTAAATTAAATATGTAGTTCAATTACATATAGGTATTTCGTTCTTAGTATTGAATTAAAAATTACGAGTGCTTACAAACGTCCTTCGGAAAGTCTTAATTTTTTATTCTCTCTTGATAAGCTTTAATTTATTGACACGAAAACTCAGAAGATTCGTAAGTTCGTTTCTGACATTTGGTAACCTTTCACCTAAGGACGTTCAACTGATTCAGTTTGTAGGCCCTATCCGGGCTCAAGGTCTGAAAAGTGGTCCTTGAAAGAGCAATACTCTCACAACCTAAAGGCTTTTGCAAACACAGTTCACGGGAGATTAAGGCCATTGGCTGAATAGAAATGATAATTATTTTTATTTTTATGCGAAGTATAGTTTTAAATAAAGTTTTAACATGTATGATCATTTATTTATACCTGTCGCGGTTTCGGGTTTGTTTTTGGAAAGATTTGAATACTTTTTAATATATTTAGTAATAAAAAGTTAAAATTAGATTAGTTAAAAAAATAAAATTTCTTCGCGGGCCGAATCAAAAAATTTTGTGCGAAACCGTTAAAAAAGAGAGAGATGGAAGACATGAAACCGTAACTAAAAAATGCCACCCACCAGGCTATTCGACTTTAAATCTTATTGTTATTACGACTTAAATACAAAAATATTATATTTGTATAGCTAGCTGTGTTACATACGTTCTTATAGATATTTATAATGTTGCAATAGCTTTACCGTGGCACTCCCGTGTGCCACACGTCTTTTTTTATTTCAGTATTATCTGCTACAATGTTAAAGTGATGAATTAAATGACATTACTACCATAACACTTTCAATGTTGCACTTAAAAAGTACTAACTACAACCACACACTCTAATATTGAAACAGTGTTCAGTATTTCTTGCAGCTTTTCCAAAGTTTGGTAAGTAGGGAGTTTGAAGCCAGTTCCTGCTTAAAGTTCTTAGATCCTTTAAAAATGTACTTAATCCGCTGTTATAAAAATTATCAAAAAGCTCTGAATAATTACGTTTATCTCAGACTTATTGCGTTACTTTTCTGTCAGCATGTCAAACAATGGCGTTCTATGAAATTGCTAGTATAATATACAGCCATTGTTTCCTAATGGAAACCTAGGAAAAACAGTAAGAAACTATTGCCCAACCTCATATTTTGATGAAATTGCTTGACACGTCATAATTTGTAATTTATAATAGTTATAAACTCTTAGGTTATAAGTTTGAAGCTATCGCGGTTTTTTACTCATTCAAATGGTGGAGAGTGACCCCGTTCCCGTTTAATTCACCGTTTTCACTGGTAAATATTGTTCCCCATAAAATCACGACGAATATTCGTTTAGTAATAATGCTAGTGTACCTATAGTTATATTTAATTACATTTTAATATAGTTATTATGTGAGCTTTGAAAGGTCACCAAAATAAAAGTACATATAATAATGGGATACATTTTATATTACATTTTAAGTTACATATTTTATTTAGTTATTTGGCATGTTATTAGCATTGCAATACTTAAAAATTAGTTTATTCATAATTACTATTCTCATTCAAGATTGCATTACAGATTGTACTTTCGATTATCTGCAGACATTTTATGCAATAAATTCAAGTGATATTGCAATATTTGCAACAGACATGGTTGCATTTATATTTCATCCCTTTTCTTACTGACTTAAAATAAAATGAGCGAGTGAAATAGAATGATGAGAGGTTTCGCCGCCTAAGCGTAGACTCTCCCGCCCGCCCAGTAAGCAGTGGTTCGCCGCCCTGAATACACGGCGCGTTTCCCTGACTGATGTTTAATTCTATTTTTGTAAAATAATCTAAACGAAGACTTAGTTGGCAGTAGTATTGTAAAACGAATTGTGTGTATGGGGATGTGATCGCACCATCGGTAAGTAAATTGCGTTATTATCAATTTCAACTTATTTTCAATGACTGAAATAAAACACAAACCTTTTACCTACCTATATATTTAGGGTTGACATTTAACTAAGACAAAAAATCAATTAGGTACTTTTGCCACATACTCAATGAGGTTACTTTTGCTGAAAGGAATATGCATAAATACTATATCCTTGAAACTATATCGGTATAAATATATGGGTAGTTGGTAAAGTTAAAAATGTTAAAAAATTTTGACTTACTAATTCAATTTAAGCGCCATTTCTATTCTTATATAGACATGAATATAGAGATGAATATTACGTGAATTTAAATAAACTTATTTAAAGCAGCTTTACGAATGTGTTAAAAAAATATCTAGTAGCGGTAATTATATTTTCCTTTCCAATTTGTAGTGTTTTGATTTATGAAAAGCTTACCTATACACATATAAGTCAAACACAAGTAGGACCTTTGGCTTATATTTTTACTGTTTATTTTTATTAATTCAATTCATTTATTCCTTGCGAGTATAGGTAAAACAATTTAACATTGTATTCTTGATGATTAATAACTACTTGTTTGCGGATCCTATAAAGATTGAATACACTAGCAACACAGCGATACGTAAGTTACTAAATTTGCATTATATTCAATTTTATTTTCTAAATTATCATGTTTAACTTGTAATCGTTAAATATATGCCGTTATTGTTGTTTCTTTGTTAACTAATTACACAACTATAAATAACTTGCCCCCGATGCACGTGCTAGATTTTAACTAACTAATCAGTTCAATCTTTATCAGCTGAAGGTTTTGATAGTAATCACAAAAGTTACGATAAAACCCAATATGACGGTAATATTGTGTAATTATTTTGTAACCTGCAACATTTCTTTTGCTGTTGCTTTGAGTTGGTGTAAGTACTTTTTATATGAAAATTTTAGTGAAAATTTTAACGCTTTCTTCTTGGGATACTGAATCGTTATTATTATATTTAAAGTACCTATATACATACTATTCCGTTCCAGAGTCCACCAGGGGCTTTCAACTGTACAACTGATTTTATCTTTAGCAATATTGAAAGCCCCAAACGAATAATGAGATAACCCACTGTATGTCACAAATTGATGAGTGCAGTACCTTACAATAATTTACTCTGCTACTCTCTGTAATACTGTCTATACACAATATGACGTGGCGGAAAGCTAACATAGACTCTGTTAGTTTTGAGGTCAAAACTTATTTTACACGTATTTCTCTTTCTACCACTTAATTTGTGAAATAAACAGATTTAAGTGAAATAGACAGATTTTTATGCTATTTTGTCTATCTTTCTGTTTATTTTATCATTCAATTAGGGATGTATTGGCACATCTTAATCACCCCGACATGTGCTTAATAAAGTGCAAACTTTCAAATATAAAAAGTTCATTGTGTGTTCCTGTATAATCTAAAAATGCGAGCTTCTTTTTGAACAAAGGCACTTTGCAGAAGCAAAGGAGTTTGCCTAGGTTTTTCCTCCCTCGTCACGCACTCGCCGGATGCGGCTCCTCGTGGTGCCGATTGTTATAGAGAGGAAGGGGTTGACACCCTCCCACGCAAGTGTCTCCACTCAAGTGGAAGCTGTGTCCTACGCTGTCTCTCATACGTAGTGAATAACGAAAATAGACGTTCGAACGAAATTGAAGTTGTTTTTCTTTAGTGTTTATTCAAATTATTTAATAAACCGGTTTATACACTCACTTTCCTAATACAAGATAGTAAATCATTCCATTATGTTTATGGACTGCATCCATATTAATTCGTCAAATGTTACGATGGCGTAGATCGAAATCTAATAGGTAAATTCAAGTCTAATTAAAAACACGTTAAGTTGCGTAATTCCGGTCGTGTTTATTACGCTGCATATCATTATGGTAAAAGTATAGTATCACATCACATAACCCTAAGGTAACCCTTCGGTTGGAAGCCCCTACGACTGCACGAAATTACCCCAAGTAATTACTGTAGGTACGGAGGGTGCGGTTTTTTCCTTACAAAGCAATTTTGCAATAGTGGGGAAGCTGCTGGTATAGATGGAGTTCTATGTAAAACTAGTAAAACTAACGTAGTAATATCACTTATTACCATACAATTAAAATTTATTTTGATTCCAAGAGTTAATATTTTGTTTTCATACTAAACAAAAGCCATACCGTCTGAAATTTTATAATAATTAATGATAATTGATTGTGTTTAAATTAGTTTTTCAATCAATAAACCAATTTTCTCTGTTTTGTTACAGTTCACGGCGTGGGTGGACGCGGTAATCTTCGTTTTCAGTCTAGAGAACGAAATCAGTTATAATACCGTGTCGAACTATTTCAATAAGATGTCCCACTATCGGAATTCCGCTGAGATTCCGATTATATTGGTCGGGACCCAAGGTGAGTTTATTGCAGATTCCTTTCAATCTTTTACCACTACATAAAAGCTGTCTTGAAGAGTTGAGCCGTAATCTGTTGATTGTTATCTCCATTTGGTTTACTCATCTTCACAAATCATGATATCGTTGACAAGTCAACAATTCTCTTAGATTGTATCCTTTTGTTGAATTTAGGTACTTTATATTAAAAAGTCTTTATGCTAATTCACGATAGATCACAAACGCAGGTGATAAATTGAATCTTGCTTTTTTGATCCTAATAGAGTTCAATTAAAGGTCACTAGTGTGTAACGCCCTTTGTACTATAAATATGCTTTGAATGTAAAGCATGATCTTTAGGACACAACTTGTTTTTCCAAAGAGTAACAAACTGCCACCAATGAATGATTCATTTAATGGTCCAGTGCTTCTAATTTAAAAGAATCACCGGGTATTGTAAATGACGTTGTTGGATGGTCTGTAGAATTAACTATTTTTTAACTTGAAGGGCAAAGATTAACTGCCAAAATTTTCCGAGAAACAATAGATTTGTCTTGACTCCTGATACAATGGTGATCGAATTTCATAGAATTTTATTTTACCTATGGATCACAAAAAGTACAATAGATGATACGTAATTATTGTGCGTAACATACAATTATTATTTTTCTTTGCCATGATGCGTTTCTTGTTGTCAGAATAACAGATATGAGTGAAACATTGATGAACACTTGTTTAAAATTTTTGTCATTGACATTTGCTTATTAAATTAAATAGGTTTTTGTATCCTGAAAATGGCTAATTATGTGATCATGGTCTCACATCTCTTTTCATGTGGCTCTCTGCTTTTACGTGCTCATCTAGACAGAGTATTTATCTTTTTTAACCCCCGACCAAAAAAAGGGGTGTTATAAGTTTGACTTCGATGTCTGTCTGTCTGTCTGTCTGTCTGTCTGTCTGTGTGTGTGTCTGTCTGTGGCACCGTAGAGGTCAAACGGATGGGCCGATTTCGATGCGTTTTTTTTTATTTGAAGGTTAATATCCGTGCGGATGTTCTTAGCTATGTTTGGTTAATATCGATTCAAAATGGCTGCCTCCACAAAATGGCGGACAAAATATTTCTTCACAACCTACCTCAATATGGGTATCAAATGAAAGGGCTTGACTAGTAGAATACTATACATTATAAAAAAATCAAATCCAAGATGGCCGCCACCACAAAATGCCGTATTGTAGTATTTTTTTCACTACTACCTCAGTATGGGTATCAAATGAAAGGGCTTGACTAGTAGAACACTTTGCACTATGACAAATTTAAACTCAAGATAGCCGCTACCACAAAATGGCGAAATATACTTATTTTTTCACAACTCCCTTAATATGGGTATCAAATGAAAGGGCTTGACTAGTAGAGCGTTATACAGATGATGCGAAATCCGAGGTAGTCGGGGGTTAATCAAAATTTTTAATTTTGTTCTTGTAGTCTATGATCTAGACGAAATATACCTAAGTATGTAATATTTACCTACTTTAAGAATTATAACGGCAATACAAAAATTTGCATTATTTTTAGATTTATAAATAGTCTAATATTTGAATTCCTATAATCTAATTGCACTCACGCTTCCAATAGACTTATTTCCTATAACATGATCGGTCGCTTCTCCAGATGCCATAAGTGAAAGTAGTCCACGCGTTGTGGACGACAACCGCGCTCGCAAACTGTCCAATGAGCTGCGAAGATGTTCCTACTACGAGACTTGTGCGACGTACGGCCTCAACGTAGAACGAGTGTTCCAGGATGGTGAGTTTACGTTTTTTCAAAATAAAGAAAACAAACATTTCCAAGGGTCACTGTTGTGTAAAACTGCCAAAACTGTCGTCTATTTGGATTTTGTTGATGCATTTTTTGTATTACGTGTCTTTTGAAGACGCAGAAAAAGGGCTGTTTATGCTGCAGAAATGTACTTTTACTGATTCTTCATTAATATGAAGATAGTTTGTAAGGAAAAGGAACCTGACAAGATACTGATTTTAAAGCACATAACGTCAAAATGTAAGTATAGCGAACTGGTACGTTACAACATTTGAATGTTGATGATGTCAGATGTAGTTTTTTTCGCGACCGTGGATTCGGAATGTTGTTACCGTTTCTCATTTGCATTGACTCGTTTACATCGCATTGTTGTGCTTCATTGAATACCAGTGTTACTCTAGTCTAGGATTACTCTGAGTGGCTCTTTGATCTATTTTAAAATCTATTTGATAATGAGATGCACTCACGCTTTCCGTAATATATGCATAAGGTTCGACCATTTTTTTCTATTCGTTAAAAGTCAAACATTTATTTAGGTTGTAGTTCTGGATTATGATTAAAAAACAATGAATTTATGCAATGAGAAATCAATTATTAAATGTTGGTATAAATTTCTTATATTGTTAAGTTCTTCTATAGTTAAATAGAAGCCATACTAAACACCCATTTGAAGAAAAAATACGAACAGCGGCCCTTTCACACAAATATAACTTCCTCTTCTTTCATAACCAGACAAAAACTCAGAAATACGCATACGTTAAGTTACAAAAATTGTATTTGAATAGATAAGCACTAATGTTAATACATTGATTCAAAACTTTTCCAGTAATTATATTTACGCATCAAAGTTTAATATTTTTTTGTTATTGATCATAAATTTATCAGTGATTCATACCAGATCTTTTTAAACACTCCGAAATCCGAAACAAACAAATTAATCAAATTATAATAATTTCTTGTTACACAGATTAAGAACGTTATCTAAGTCGCGATAATGAAATCGTTATCGTTGATGTTGCACCGCAGCAAAATATGTAATTAAAGAAGAGCACTCACCTCGTGTTCTACAAAACTGTAGAGATTGAATGCATTGACAGCGACTTAGAATTACGCAATAGAGATTTTAAATGAATAACGTCTCGCGTGATTTTACGGCCGATGAGCTAGTAGGTACGTCTAGATCTCGTTTCGCCCCGCGGGGAATCGCATCTCACGCAGTGGTAACACCGGCCCCCAGCCGAGCGGTCGCGTCGTTCGTTCCCGTTCATTCGTTCCGTCCGTGTTGTTTACATTTTTTTCGACGCTGCCAAACGCATTGTTTTGTGTGCTATTTTATCGTAATTTATTCGCATTCTGAATGGAACGATGGATAGAACGCTCATTTTCAAATCGAATATGTCGCCGATATCAAGTTTGAGGCGTAGGAGTTCCTGCTACAATATACAGAGAGCAGAAGAACGCGATCGCAGGAAATCGTCTAAGTTCGAATGTGCGTGAAAGAAACAAATACAAGTTTTCCGTGTTAAAAAGTTGCAAATTCATTGTGGAAGTTTTGTGGTGTGTTTTTGCTGATGGCTGGTGTTTTTTCAGCATGTCAGAAGATCGTGGGGACGCGGTTGTCAGCATCATCCCAGTGCCTCTCAGGGGGCTCCAGGCCAGTGACACCACAGCCCGTGGCAAATTCTCCGAGCCACAATCATTCCTCCTTTCTTTACAAGGTTTGACTTTTTCTCATGTGTATTAAATATCTGCTTGATCATGTAATATTATTGCTGCGAACACATACTTTTGTAACGTAGTTTTGTATTGCATGTAGGTATCGAACGGTCGCAGAAGACCATCCTATCTAGTAATCTCTATTTTGCCAAATGCCCAATTCATTCTAAACTCTGAAAATAATAATAGCTGTCCATCAACAATACTACAAAACTACACATTTTATTATGATTTTACTGTAATTATTAGGTTTGCAAGTTCTTGTCAACAAGTCTTTACAAGAGTGGATTAAAATCAGAGAAATAGATATCTGTTTGATATTGTATCTGAGATAAAGGTTGGGACATAGAAAGATTGTACTCTGGAATGACATAAAAACTACTTTTTACTGCAGGAAAATTACTGTCCTGCAATAACACGTCAGACGTTAGAGGCCATGATAAGGAAATGTCTATTTCTCTGATACAACAATCAATGAAAACTAGAGATGTTAGCACTGAAAGTTATTCTTATCATAAAGGTCTGATAAATAAGTATCTTATCCCTAACAATGTTAGTTGGTTCTAACGCACTCTACTTACTCTAAATTTAGATAAATATTATTATTTATTTCTTATAATATATCTTCATATACTTATCAGTTACAAATAATGTTTTATGTTTCTTTGTCTGGTTTAAACAGTCATGCATATATGAGACTAGTATGTATATGATCAATCTAAGTGGCCTACATAGAGAAGCCAGAACCTCAGCAGTGAGTGTCTGTAAATGATGATGCTCACCTAGTTTGATCATGACTTCAGTCAAAGTAGGAGTAACCAGTGATTGTTTAGTAATTTTGAGGTCTTAAACGGAGTCAGTCTTTTTAAAATATTATGTTTTCTTAACTTTATTATATTATTATATATCCCATTGTATTTTCAGCACATCATTTATCGAATAAAATTTAGAACAATAAAAAATTTGATTAGTATTGTAAAATGCTCTAGTCTCTTGCCCAACCTTTAATTTTCGAAGTTCCCTTAATTTTCTGGATTTTCATCATGAGATCTCTGTTTCGTTATCATGGAACCACCCTTGGAATATCTCGTTTCCAACAAAAAAGCACTATCCAAATCGGTTCGTAATTAACAAAGTTTTCTACGAACAACATAAATGAAATATGTATACATGATCAAATTGAGGAACCTGCTTTTCGAAATAAATAAATATATTACAAAAGAGAATACAACAATTAGTAGGTTTCAAGGATTTCAGTTAGTAACTAAGGCAAACGGTATTGTTCAAAATGTAAATCTATTTGTAATTCAAATGGCCATGTTTGTGTTATGACTGCACCATAATGCGTACTTGTTCACCTCTCCACCCATTCATGGCGTTGTTTACTATACGTACAGCATTCTGAGCTGTGATTGCTGATCAACACTAAACAAATACTAAACATCCCAATAATAACACTGAACCTATAATCAAATAACCTATAAGTGGTTGGGTCAAGTTTTCTCCTTTTTAGCTAAAACAGACAAAGAACTAATTGCTTAGTTATAAAATTATATGCCTTATATTTATAGGAAAATTGCAGGAACTAGAACTAAACGAGTAAAACCGTGGGGCCTTCCTAGTGTTATTACTTATATATCCTAGGAGACTTCAACTTAAAATAGCCAAATTTAACAGCTTGTATAAATGGCGAAAACCAAACCAGAGAACCGTATTTGTGTCAGTGGTAGGACTCTGCAGAGCTTGCAGAGGCTGCAGAGCCCACCTGGGGAAGTACCACTCCTTTGCCAGTTATTCTATTGACAAGGAGTAATTTACAAATATCACTGTGTTCCAATTTGGAAATGTTTCCAGAAAAATTATAAGGATGGATACATAAAACATCTTATATCCCTGGGTGATAAGCGCAGTACTGTGCTAGGTACGATTTGGACTCTTTATGTTGCAATAGCCACGTGACGCTGTGCTGTTATTGGCTTGTTGCTTACCATCAGGCACATGTCCAGCTTGTCTTGTCACAACATGCTATTATACAAAATAAAGGAAATTGTATAACCATATTGCTATCTTTCAACCATCTCTTGTAACAGAGGACCACAAGCTAAACAAATGTTTTGATTTCGTTATACATGTATAGTTAGTTACCTAAAGACCTTGTCATGCGGAATAATCCTCTCTAATCGTAGGAAAATCTCATAACATTAATAACAAATATCAATAGAAAACAGGAAATTCAGGTCTGGCCGTATCAAATGTCTACAAGGTTGAGAAGGTATCATAGACAAGCAGGTGATAATAAAGTTAAAATATTGATAGTCTTGTAAAGGCTCTGATATCCTATTTTGACTCAACACACAAGAAAGGGCCTCAATTTTAGATCGAAAAATATTTTGTTTGTCACCCTGAGATATTTATTAAATACACAAATTAAAAATGTATTTTATTTATATATTAATGCTTCAAACAGACACCCAGTTAAGTAACAATCCATAATATACAAAATCCATTAAGTAATAAGTAAAATATGCATTATGGGATTCAATTTTTTCATACTTAATTAGTAAAGTATTCAGTAAATAAATATAATAGTTTTTCACAAGTGTGATATCACTTGAAAAAAAAAAACAATTACAGAGCAGTGTTTCAATAGTAGTCAATCCATTGATTTAAATAATAAGATTATTATGATTATACCCTTTGCGATGAAATACTTGTTTAAAGAAATGTTTATAAATTGCCCCCCACAAAAAAGGTACCAAATTCTGATCAGTCATTTGATGTTTGATTTGTTGCCAGCAGTTCCTGTGAAAGAAATATTAACTTATTTATTATTTAGTTATATATATTTACCATTATAATTAATTAATTATTTATCTCAAAAATCATCAAAAAATCAGTTATTTACCTTTATAATAATTAATTAAATACCTACAAATAATTTAGTTATTTACCTCATAAATATTAATTTATTACCAAAAAAAACATAATTTTAATCAGTTACAATAATACCTTAACAATAATGAATTAATTACCTAATATAATCAATAGTTAATTAATTCCCTAATATAATTATTAATTAATTAATTACCTAATATAATTAATAATTAACTTCTTCAATAATTAATGATGTACCTAAAAACTCATCAAATTAACCAGTTAAAGAACTGATTAATTTGATGAGTTTTACCTTTTTTATAAATTACCTTTATAATAATTTAATTAAATATCTAAAAATGATTATTTATTAACTTCTTAAATAATTAATTATTTACCTAAAAATCATCAAAATAATCGGTTATTTACCTTTAAATAATTAATTTAAAAAAAAAAATGTTATTTAAGTACGTCATAGTTAAGTACGCCATGATTTATTAAACCTAAACAAAATAACCACAAAAATGATTAATTATTATTTACCTCGGAAATAATTAGTTTTTTACCTCATATTACTTCATCCAGATGTTCAGCACGGACTCCTCGAAGAGCAGTCACAAGCACAAAGAGCCTAGCAGTAGATTTAGAAGCCGAATGCCTCGGGGGACATCTATAAATTTTGTGAGGATTTACAAAAAATTTACCCCAAACCCTTGTGTCACATGTTTTTGTGTAAAAGTGCCTGTGAAATTGTGAAATATGTACCATTATAAGGCTAATTTATACAACATTTAATGTACACAACACCACAGTTTGGCCCACACACACACACCCCTTATTATTGTTAAATTGGCTTATTGTGGCTTTGTGTTCATCTGAATAACCAAGTAGTTTTAGTGCAAAAAAACTATCCTTACAAATACAAAAATCTGTATTGCTAAGTGCGAGTTTTGTCGACTGCAAAACGCGTTCTACCGTGAGCGCGTAAGCATGACAATTGTTTGAAGAAATCTAGTGCATCTAGCGGCTACATATTATCTCTAAAAAATCTACCTTAAAAAAACACTAAAATAGAACACTAATCCTAACAATATTTGACCAGACATTTAGCTGTGATCCAAGTGAGCCATCCAGCTTCGTGCCATGCGAGCCGACCAGCAGTAGAGGCCGAATACCAAGAGGGGCATCGGTTAATTTCGTGAGGAATTCTAAATTTGAACCCCTTTTTTACTAAAAAAATATTTTTTTCGAAATTTACCCCTATTGAACCCCAAGTTTTTATATCTAAAAAATGTCCGGTTGTTGTTGTTGTTGCGCATGTATTTTGTCCCATGTGATGACGCGTTTTGATCAATAAATGAAATGTCATAATATTTCAAATACGTAAGTACTTTCATGTAAAACATACTTTGTGATTTGTCTTTTGAAAAGTCTTTTACCAATTTCAGCCCCCTTCCTTTTTACTTACTTTTTGAAACTTTTAACAATTCTGATTATCTCTGTTTTATATTTTGATAAATATTGATGTTGTGTGCATGTAAGACATTTGAATCTCAATTGATGAAAAGGTATACATTTCATCACATTTCTCGTTAAAGCAACATTTATCTAAATCCGCACGTTAAATTAATGTACGAGACACTAAGGGCGTAAATCGTAATAAGAACATTTAAACCTTGCCTGAGTGGATGTTCCCTTATGGATATAATCCGGGCAGGGTTGCCAACCGTAGATAAGAATCTCGTATTTTAGCTTTCATACCTCTTACGCGGGAAAATAACTGGAACGGGAACTACCTCAATATGGGTATCAAATGAAAGGGCTTGACTAGTAGAATACACTCCGCGAGGCATAAGCTGAGCTTTGCATTTTGTGTGTGTACATGGATAGTGTAGGTGTGACAACCGGCCTTAGGCGCGGCGCCATTCTGTCTCGCCGCGCTCCTGCCTGATTGGTGATCACTCACACTAATGCAAAGCTCAGCCTATACCTCGCGGACAAAATTTCAAGCTCCTGCCTGATTGGTGATCACTCACACTAATGCAAAGCTCAGCTTATACCTCGCGGA
This sequence comes from Ectropis grisescens, assembly GCA_017562165.1. Taxonomy (NCBI): domain Eukaryota; kingdom Metazoa; phylum Arthropoda; class Insecta; order Lepidoptera; family Geometridae; genus Ectropis; species Ectropis grisescens. The sequence goes on from CM029775.1 coordinate 27,311,400, forward strand.
GTGTACTATACACTATAAAAAAATCTAATCCAAGATGGCCGCCACCACAAAATGGCGAATTATATTATTTTTTTCACTACTATCTCAATATGGGAAGAGATCGCTTTTAGCGATAAGATCGCCTTTTGTGCCCATTATGTGTTTGTTATTTTATTTGTTACTTATTGGCAACTTTGTTTGTGGTGCCAATAAAGTGTTTTTGTATTGTATTGTATTGTATGGGTATCAAACGAAAGGGTTTGACTAGTAGAATATCTGAGGCTTTGTACTGGAGACCTCCTCCAAAATGCGAGGCTGAATACATGAGGCGAGATACACAAAAATGAAAATGGAAATAAAATTTACTAGTATCGGGACTTCGTCCGCGGAGTATTTACAAAATTACTTTTTTTACATTTTCTAGGGATAAAAAGAAATCTAAGTTGATATCTCCGCACTTTCCGTGTGAAAGTCCCAACTCGCAGTTGACCGTTGTACTGATAAAACCGTGACTGGGCCGGTTAGTGTCGAAGCATCGATATGATTACCCAATACCTAACGAGAGACAGATAAACCAAATCGCGCGATTAGATAACCGTCTGAGAGTTTGTTTACTTTGGATCGAGAGAGCGACGAGAAATACACAAGAGAAAACACGAATACCTTGTTTAAAATATGTACTTTAAAGCATTGCCAGCCCACTTAATGTTCCCACTGCTGGGACTCGGAGCTTTCCCTCTAAAGCAGAGAGTCAATGCCATAATCCGCCACGCTGGTCTTGTTTTTATCGTAGTGGTATCGTAGGGTCAGCCTGGGGAAGTACCCGCACCTTTGCCAGTTATTCTACTACCAAGCAGTAACGTGCAAACATCACTCTGTTCCGGTTTGAAGGAACTCCGTTCTCCCAGCCGTATGAGCGTAGCCTTGAATAGTAGGTAGTTAATAGGAAGGGAATCCTTCACTGTGGGCCTCATAACGAAGCTCAAAGTCACACAGCGAGCTATGGAGAGAGCTATGCTCGGAGTTTCTTTGCGCGACAGAATCCGTAATGAGGATATTCGCAAAACAACGAAAGTGGCCGACATAGCTCAAAGAGTAAGCAAGCTGAAGTGGCAATGGGCAGGCCACATCGCTCGTAGAACTGACAACCGATGGGGGAAGAAAGGTTCTCGAGTGGCGACCACGAACCGGAAGACGCAGTGTTGGACGGCCTCCCACTAGATGGACAGATGACCTCGCAAAGGTCGCTGGAAACCGCTGGTTACAGGTTGCGCAGGACCGTTCGTTGTGGAAATCTAGGGGGAGGCCTATGTTCAGCAGTGGACGTCTTGCGGCTGATGATGATGATGATGATGAATAGGAAGGGCGTTATCTATGGGTTTTTAATGTAGGAATTTGAAGCATTCAGCGTTTCAGGGCAGCGTCTATTATGACAATTACAGTTCATTGTGCTGATAAATTCAATTACATGCTCGTACTAGATACGAGAGGTACTTACTGGAGTGAGCTGTGATCGTTGACGTAGCTAGGAGGCTCATTAAAGGGGGAGTAGGGTGGTTTTCTCGTATGCCCCCGGCGTAAATAAGTTTTATCTGTGCCCCTGAAAAAACAGATGTCGTGTCACGGGACACCAGGTAGCAACGAAGTACCTTCAGATAATATTGAAGCAATAGCACAATAAAAACAATGTTGCTTACTTTTATTATTTATGGTACGGTCATCTGAAAAATAAACTTGGCAACACTGGTCAAGGGCTGTTTTACGCGTCATTTCCGTTATATTTTTTTTCGGTGTTAGCCTCTAATTTTTTTAGTTCGGTCGCGCAGCATAATCCTTATGTTCTCCAAGAGAGAGAGAGAGAGAGAGAGTAAGGAAGTTAATTCCAATTAAAATATTAAAAAAAAACAAGTGTCTTCCATCGCGAACGGAACGAACTCATATGTCTATTTTTTTTTTTTAATAAAGCGTCACGAGAAGAGCAAGGCATGTGCCTGATGGTAAGCAACATGCCTGACACATAACAGCAAAGTGGCACGCAGCTATTGGAACATGAAGAGTCCTAATCATTGCCTAGCACTACACTGCGCTCGTCACCCAGAGATCTAAGATGTTATATTAGAGAGCCCTGTAATTTCTCTGGAAACATTTCCCTTCAAACCGGAACACAATAATGTTTGCACATTACTGCTTGGCGGTAGGTTAACTGGCAAAGGTGTGGTACTTCCCCAGGCGGGCTCTGCTAGGAGTCCTACCACTACAGAACTGTCTCGCAGACGCTTCCATAATCCACATCCGCCACTTGACAAGACGAAAACTTATTTTAAATAAAATTAAACAAGAACAAAATTAAAAATTTTGACTAACCCCCGACTACCTAAGATTTGTTATCTGTACAACATTCTACTAGTCAAGCCCTTTCATTTGATACCCATATTAAGGGAGTTGTGAAAAAAGAAATGTAATTCGCCATTTTGTGGTATCGGCCATCTTGGATTTAAAATTTGTCATAGTGCAAAGTATTCTACTAGTTAAGCCCTTTCATTTGATACCCATATTGAGGTAGGTTGTGAAGAAATATTTTATCCGCCATTTTGTGGAGGCGGCCATTTTGAATCGATATTAACCAAACATAGCTAAGAACACCCGCACGGTAATTAACTTTCAAATTAAAAAACGCATCGAAATCGGCCCATCCGTTTGAGCTCTACGGTGCCACAGACAGACACACACACACACAGACAGACAGACAGATAGACAGACAGACATCGACGTCAAACTTATAACACCCCTTTTTTTGGTCGGGGGTTAATAAAAACATAATAACTTGAATAACTACTATAATGCACGCGGCGGTCATCCTCGACACAGCGCTAATCGTCAGGAGGGTCCTCACTCTGTAGCCCAAACCCCCGGGATCTTGGGCCCTGCCCCGCTGCTTGCTGGCGGCTATCTAGGTTTAGGTTTGTATAACATTTGATGTTAAATAAAAAAAAATAATTAAGGATATGAATAAATAACTGGACACTTGGTCCACAAATTTAAAGGCGCGCAGCGATCTATGGAGAGCTATGTTTAGAGTTTCCCTGAGGGATCGTATTCGGATCGAACTGATCCGTCAGAGAACCAAGGTAACCGACATAACTCAACGCATCAGCAAACTGAAGTGGCAATGGGCCGGTTATATCTGTCGCAGAACCGATAACCCTTGGAATAGACGTGTTCTTGAGTGGAAACGGCGAATCGGCTGACGTTGTGTACTACGCCCTGAGACTAGATGGAGTGACGATTTACAGAAGACGAGCGGGCAGTGAATGGAGACGTATAGTTGAGGATAGGGCTGGGTGGTGAACCATGGTAAAGACCTTGGCTCTGGGCCAAGATAAGCTGATGATGATGATGAACTGGACACTAAAAATACATTTGTAATGATCACTAAGTAATGAGTGATATGACGACGTCACAAGACATTATTCCACGTCATAATTGTAGCCAATCAGCGTTCATCATCACTTTCACTGAATTCGTAGGTTATGTATACGGGGTGAGTGGGTATAAGCCTCGGTACATATTGGATTGACGTTTAAAACAGCTAATATACTCGTAGATTTCTTTATGAAGCAAATATATTTTTTGTCTATTTGTAATTCCAAATTAACAGATTTTCAATAAATGCATATGAAAGTAAAAAAAAAGAAACTTCAACGGTTAGTACTTAAAAAACATTTTAAAATTTACTATTTAAAATTATTTCTAAAACCACCACATTGAATTCGACAAAAATGAAATGGTACGTACCATGATATGACCAATCAAAATCGATCAAAAATCTATCAAAAAATCAAAATTTTGTAAAAAATCGTAACATACATACTAATTATACTACCTCCTACGATTTGAGAACCTCCTCCTTTTTAGAAGTCGGTTATCATACATAATTTTGCGCAACACATTGCTGTTAATAGGAGTAAGTTAACATATTCCCGTCGAAACCCTATCTGTGTAGGAAACAGTGTCCTAATTAGAATCCCTCTACACTAGTACGTTGTTACGTTGTACACACTGAAATCCTGTTAGCCGAATGTATTGGGAGTTTAAGTGGCAGAAGTGTTTGCTTTATACTATATTTAAAATACGAGTTGTCTTCATAAAAATAACTTAAAAATGAGATTAAAAAAATTGGCAGCCATAGAAACTGCCGATATAAGTGAAAACTTATCTGCACCTTATTTCCTTTTTTGGTCACATTATGATGTTGTCATTGAAATATAAAAATAAATACCATATCCAACAAAAAAACTATAAATTTAAACGAAAATGCGGTAACGGCACCTGGCCATGTCCGGTAGGTCCATACGCCGGGGACAAAAAATATAAATTAATTAATAATTTAAACATTACTTATTTAGAAAAATTCGGCCATTGGCAGCACAATTAACTGACGCCGGGGACAAAAAAATATAAATTAAGTAATTAATAATTTAAAAATTACTTAGAAAAATTCGGCCATTGGCAGCACAATTAACTGATAAAATAATTAAAATCCTGCCAAATTTCAAATAAGCAACCAGAGGTTTGCCAGTGCAATAACTTTTTTTTTCACAAAACGCTGTTAAATGTCGGATTTTTTTGAGGGACAGTACTACACAACGAAATTGCGAATTTTTTAACTTGATTTTTTACAATTTAATATAGTTTTATGCGCAATATTTTAACAAATATGACATACCTATTTCATCTAAAATCTAAATATATGGTAATAATAAGTCTTGTAAAACCTATGAAAGTCGCGCAGCAGTACGATATAACCTGGGGACATGTAGAAAACTCCAATGTACAACTTTTCGCGTTCTTGCCCATAACTCAGAATTTGATAGCTATCTTTGAAAACTACAGAAACCGGAGGGCGTGGCGATGGCTATATATTTCTAGACGACCAATGGGAAATGCCGACGCATTTCCAGATGGCTAATGGCCATGGTCCCGAGTTTACCCGAAGATTTCTTATCATTCCCGAGCGTGACGCTAGAATTCAATTCACAGCCCACGAAAAAGGTGTACGTGACGCGTCAAACGAAGTTTTCACTTCAAAAACGTGTGTGTACTTCTGGACCCACGCAAGAATACAAACACGAATAACTCCATAGTAGCAAATTTCACAGGGGTCACACTAAATCACCACTAAAATCTATTGCGTAACTGGTAATTTCATTATTTTAAGTGTTTATTAGTTAATAAGAAACACAATTTCCAAAGGGATGTTTGTTTTTTTCTTTTGATGCTTAAATTTTTTTATATTAAGTTTTTAGTGGCCCCTGTGAAATTTGCTACTATGGAGTTATTCGTTTTGCAAATTAAGGTATCGAAATGTACTCTTTAATTTATTCTCAGAAGTGTAACTTCAACTGTAATACTTATAGATAATATCTTCCACGCAAGAAGCTAGTTAATGTGGACTAGCTATCTTCAGGGTGTCTGTCAGTGTTTCGTGACGTGACCAACTCGTATTCGTTCCGATCTCTGTGAAAATGGCTGGGCCCATGCGCGGTGTCACAGGGGAAGGGGGGCGGGGTGTCACATGGGACATGACCCCCCTCCCAAATCGTATACGTTAAACTAAAAATCTAAGAAATTTAAAAATATCTCATAGAAGACTATTTTTAACGCGGGAAAACAACTGCAACGGGAACTACGCGGGTAAAATCGTGGGGCGTTACTAGTCAAGTATTTTTTTACTCGGTTTATTGTATTTCTACTGGTCTGTCCCCAAAATCTGAGGGTGCGTACTGGTGACCCCCTCCAAAATTCGAGGCTGGGACCGCGCCTGACTGGACCCTGGGGTTCTGAGGCGAAGGCTTTTGTTGTCGTCTTCGGCCGTCTTAGGAGATGGGGCGTGATCCCAGAGGGCCTACCGCCTAACAAGAACTGTCTTAGCTATGATAGTGCTCTCTCTTTTCTTTCCGCTTGAAATGATAGAGACTGCTATAGCAAAACCATAGCCGATTTAGTCAGACGGTAGAAGGCAGGTCTCTATCTCCAAAACGTTTCCCTAGCCATACATCGTTGAAATGCCAGTCTGACGGTCGGGGATTCGACGAGCGCGGAGACTAAATTAATGACTCCAAACTTGTGTTTGTTTGTATAGGTATACCTATTCATTCACATTTTAAATTGCAAATATTAATAAAATGTAGTGATGTATAAGTGAAATGTTAAGCAATGTTACATTGTAATAGATAGATAAGTTTTTATAGTGACACAAAACAGAAATGTTACAGTAAAACAGTTAGGAACTAACGCCACAAATGGCGACTTTATTGCTAAGAGAGATCTTCCAGGTAACCAGCTTAAAGGAAATTCGCCTACGTACAAGGTAAGGCGAGGTGTAATGTTATATTGTACATGTGTGTATATTGTTATTAAACTTTCCCGATTTCGGTCGTCTCATTTCGCAATGAAGTCTTCTCGTGACCACGGCCATTGGTAAAGCTGCCGAAACGTCGAGGTAATTAAAAAAATTGGCAGACATAGGAACTGCCGATAGAAGTGAAAACATATAACTCAGAATTTGATAGCTCACTTTGGAAACTACGCGGGTGAAACCGGAGGACGCTGTTAATATATCTTCAAAGCATTGTCATCTAAATCAATCTTCTATGCATGGCCATCTTGATATAAGTAAGCATTTGTAGTATGTGCCCGAGTTTACCCGAAGATTTTTTTCATTCACGAGCGTAACGTATGAGCTCAATGCACAGCCCATGAAAACTCTGCGTCAAGGGCCAAGGGCAAGTCGTTTCACTTCAATAATAATTACTTTAGATTGAGATAAAGTCCTGTATGATGTAAGCAGCGTGTAATGTTAGCTGGCTTAGTTGGTAGTAGGTCTGCCTGCGAAGCCGTGGGTCGTGGGTTCGATCCCTACCCACTGCAAATGTTAGTGAGATTAATTCAAATATTTGTACTGTGCCTGGGTGTTTTCTATGTATAATAAGTACATATGTATTAAACTATCTTATACCTTTAAACGACCAATTCTTGTAGGTATATACCTATATATAGAATCTGAAACGGCTCGAACAATTTTCATGAAATTACGTTTACAGCGGGTTTCGGGGACGATAAATCGATCTAGCTAGGTTTAATTTTTTTAAAACATCATTTTATGCCCGTTTTTAGACAATGAAAAACTGCGACAATGTCATTAGAATACTCGTACGATAACTTATTTCGCCACTGTTGTTTAAGTTTAAATGGCTCAGACGGAATATGCTCGCCCTCGGAGTCAACAGGCCCCGGTTCGAATCCTGATGGTTACACTCGGGTCTTTTCGTTTTGTTCTTTTTTTTCTTAAACCGAGTAAAGCTCGGTCAACCAGGTACTATAAGTATTATATCAGCTATCTGGCTTCATAGTACAAGCTTTGCTTAGTTTGGGGTCGGATGGTGTTGTGTGTGAAATGTCCACCTATATTTATTTATTTATGAATGTGTGCGTGGTTGTTCGCAGGAGTCCGTGGGGCGCGGCCAGCACGCGCTGTCTGCGTCGTCGCACCACCTGCACCGCGCCGCGGCCTCCTTCGACGCGTCCTCCAACTCCAGCGGGATCTCCTCCACGCACGTGGTGGAGATCCACTCCGCCAACGGGTCCGACACATCCTCCCGCTGGGGGAACTCTCTGGGTAACATTTATTAACTTTTTCGAAGGAAAACTTCTACCCTCGCTCTAAGCAGCAGAAGCTACTTGACGGCGACTGTCACAGGAATCGACCTCAATAAAAAAATACGTCTACCCGTTTTTTTTTAAATTACCAACTCTATAGACTCCGTAGTCTTTTTTAATTTGGGGAATTTAATACATATATTTTGGGTTGGGAGATGATGTTTTCATCGTGGAAAAAGAAAAGGGAGGTGCAAGGCACATTTTCAACTTAATTTTCCTGTTTATTGGACTTCCCTTCTGGGACCGTTCGAAATCAATCCAACTGGGTTCAGAAGACGATTCACAGAACTGTCTAGAGTAATTCCAAAAAAAATATCCATTACAAAAACCCTTGAAATTTGCCTTAATGTTTTTGTTATGTTTAAGTTACTCTTAGTTAAGGTAAGGCTTAAGGTAAGACTTGTTTAAGGTAGGACTATTGGCAGAGTCCGCCTGGGGAATACCACACCTTTGCCAGTTTTCTACCGCCAAGCAATATGCAAATATTATTATGTTCCGGTTTGAAGGGCAATGTTTCCAGAGAAATTACCGGGTTTAGAGAAATAATATATTTGATCTCTGGGTGACGAGCGCAGTGCAGTGCTAGGTAATGATTTGGACTTTCATGTTCCAATAGCTGTGTGTCATTGCTTTTGTTCAGGCATGTTGCTTACCATTAGGCACATGTCCTGCTCGTCTCGTAACTATGTGATACAAAAAAAAAAATGTAAATTATCGTTTATTTTCCGGTTTCCAGGCAGCCACGGTTCCTCGTCCGGCCTGGTGTCCATAGCGACGGAGAACAACAACGTGAAGTTCACGGCGCCGCACTGCCTCGACAACCTGCCCAAGGACAAGGACCTGCCCACCCCCTCCTCCACCCCCACCACCTCCCGGAAGTCCCGCCGGAGATCCAACCTCTTCACGCCTTCGAAGAAGGATGACAGGCTGAAGAATGGGGAACTAGGTAACTATACCATAAGCAGAGGTAGGGAGGCCCCAGCATTGGGACACTTCAGGCTCGTAATAATAGCAAAAGCAGCCCACTAAATGTTCCCACAGCTGGGACTCAAGGCCTTCTCTCACAAGATTTCTATCGGACTGCTCGTAGTTCGAAAAAGCGACATCGTTTCATGGTTGATAGTCCAAAGATACGAACGAAGAGGTTTGACTATTTTTGTGATAAGAACGTCTAGGCTGTGGAATGCGTTGCCTGAGTAGCGTTATCCCGATGGTTACAATCTTGGTGTCTTCAAATCGAGAGTGAACCGGTTCCTGCTAGGTACGAGTAAACACGCTCTAGCGTAGACCGCGTCGTCGCTTAACATCGGGCTAGGTGCCGATGCCGGTCAAGTGTAAACTTTAATTAGTAAAAAATAGCATTCATGGCCATGATCCACCACGCTGGCTCAGTGCGGGTTGTTGGATGACGCATGACCTCGAAAGGTTCTAGAACATCTTGATTTCTTCACGATGTTTTCCTTCACCAATGTTAAGTTAGTGGCATTACTTAAAACTGGTAAATGCGGAGGACCGCGGTGCGGTTTACACTGGGAAAGAACAATTGTCACGGAACAATTGAAGAGAGTTCTTTATTTACATGTAATAAAAATCTATATAAATCCAGCTTCTAGTTTCAAAAATGACTAAACTTCCACACACCCATATCCCCAATTTCAACCCCTGAATACCCTTTTTTTCGCTATAAAGAATGGCTTACTTCCTTTCCCAGACTCTGGACTGTCTCTTTGCCTACTTTCATCTAAATTGGTTCAGTAGTAGTTTAGATGTCAAAGCGTAACAGACAGCCAGAGCTACCATCGTATTTTTAGTATTAGTACGGATTTGTCGTGATGATATGAATAACAATAGCATCAATGGGTTATTCTTATGAAGTTATTGTTATAGCGGAGGTTCTTTTCTTTTTTAACCGACTTCAAAGGAAGGTGTTCTCGATTCGGTTGAATGTTTTTTTTATATGTATGTTACGCGATAGGAACTATCGCGTAATATACATAAAAAAAAAAAATTCGTATTGTGAAACGATTTTGAACGTTCTTTTTTTTATTGAAATCGGCGTTGTGGGTTTTGAAATTTTAATAAAAATACTAAAATTTGCTTAATTTATCTGGACGACGCGAGTTCTTGCTATCACTACGTCGAACACTATTTCTTATTAAATTTGGATTTAATTTTAAATTTAAGTCGGATTTTGTTTTTCGGTAATATATGTTAAATTAGATTTTAATTTGTAAAGAAATTAAATACATTATATATGAGATTTCTTTTCAAAAATGAATAGCTCCAAAAATTGTCAAAAACAGCTAAAGCTGCGTTTTGTTCGGAGACGCAACTTAAATTATATATACTTGAATTCCAGGGTCTGGGCGTGCGATACCCCTGAAGCAGGGCTACCTCTACAAGAAGAGCAGTAAAGCGCTGAACAAGGAGTGGAAGAAGAAATACGTGACCCTGTGCGACGACGGCCGCCTCACTTACCACCCCAGCCTGCACGTGAGTGTGCCGCGAAATACCGGCTATTATTTACTTGTGTTCCGGTTTGAAGGGCAATGTTTCCGGAGAAAAGAAGAAAGAACAGGCAAGAAATTGCAGGGCTCGGAGATAACACATCTTGTATTTCTAGGTGACGAGTAATGCAGTGATAGGTAGTGATTTTGCCTTTTTATGTTGCAGTAGCCGTGTGATACTGTGTTTTATAAGCAGGCATGTAGCTCACCATCAGGCGCGTGTCCGGCTCGTCTCATAAATCAATTTTTCTTGACACACTAGTTAGACCGGTACATTTTTTTTGTACCTCAATCATCGTCACAATTGTTGGATAAACAATAGGTAATCAAACTTCTCAGAGTGAATGTTGTGACGTCACGTCTACGTAAAAATCGTACAATAAAGTGATGACATTCGAAACTTCTAAGCATCTACATCTTCGTCATTTTTCATCTGTGAAACATAAGAAAAAATACGTGTCCTACTAATGTTATAAATGTCAATGTTTGGATATTTGGATGTTTGTTGCTCAATTACGTCGAACCGTCTGAACGAATCAGGTTGAAATTTGGAATACAGATAGATATTAGTGTAAAAGAACACAAGCCACTTTTATCTCGGAAAAATAACGGGTACGGAAAATACGCGAGTAAAACCACGGGGTACTACTAGTTGTACTTTTTACTATAAATATATTAATAAATAATCTAGCGGATGGACTAAAATTAGTTTTTATTATTCATCATGCCTGTTATGTATTTATTCTATCAGTGGACAATTCACACACAACGCCATCTGACCCCAAACTAAGCAAAGCTTGTGCTATGGCGGCCAGATAGCTGATATAATACTTATATAGTTGTAAATACATACTTATTATACATAGAAACACCCAGACACAGTACAAGTATTTGAATTCGTCACACAAATATTTGCACCGGGGTGGGAACCCCCGACCAAAAGTACCCACTAAGCCGCGAGGCCAGTCGTGTATGTTTGTTTATTTTTATTGAAGTGTTTTTTATTGTGATTGTCGCTCCCAGGATTACATGGAAGACGTGAACGGCAAGGAGATCTCGCTGCAGTACGTGACGGTGAAGGTGCCGGGGCAGAAGCCCCGGGGCTCCAAGTCCATCATCACCACCGTGCCGGGGTACACCGGCCACGCCAGCCTCGACCTGCACGACGGGATCGGGGGCCTGTCGCTTGGTACGTCTGCCTCTTGCACATAATATGCAAGATCGTATGATACATATGCCGATAATCGTTATAACATTTTCAGGTTTATTTTTTAACATATGTGTTATGCCACATGGACGCAAGAGCTCAAACAAAAGTTACAAATAAAGTGTCCTTATTTCGTCTGCAGTTACTTAAATGCTTTATGTTAGTTATTATGATCTCAAAAGTTTTAAATACCGGCCCTTTTTCTAACAGTAATGCCCGCTCTCCACTGCGTGCGTATTGGTCTCAGTAAGGACCGCGCGATTCCAAATTCAAATGTCTAATTATAACAATAAATATTTTTTATCGGTTATTTTTAATAAACGAGTAGTTTTATTCGTTCGTTAATCTCCAGGCTACAAGGACAAGTCTCGCTCGACGGCGGACAAGGCCTTGCTGTCGGCCTTCGAGGCGGCCAAGGACCCGTCGCGGCCGGCCGACGCCGAGGCCAACGGGGACAAGGACACGCCGCACGTCAAGAAGCGGCACCGCCGGATCAAGAGCTCGGGCCTTAAGAAAGAAAACGACGACGGTAACTATGCCATACTAATTCATGAAAAAATAATTTAAGAGCGTTCAAATAGTAGACATTTTTTTTAAGTTTCATTAAAGTGTGTACGATAATAACTATCGTACAGCAAGTGTCAGTCGTTATTCGTTATATACATTTTGTATATTTATAGAAATTTTATTATAACTTTACAATTTTTCACAAAGAACTCGCTGTAACTATAACAAGTTTGATTGATAAGCCAACATTTTAATTTGTTTTTGAAGCTGCCGCTTCGGCCTGATTTAACTATAGTAGAAAGCATGTTATAAACTTAAAGTCCCAAAATGCGTGTCAGGTTATCTGACCAAGTGCGAGAATGTAATACACCATCCAGGTTGTCAGCGTTGCGTATGTTGCAAGAATGTCTCTCTACTCGCGCGTTGTACGAGTCTAGTTATTTCTGACATATACAGACACTTGGTAGATCAAGATTGCAGATTTCGTTAGTGTGACAAGTTCTTTGAAATATGGTCTGAAGGATGTGCATTGCGACACGCCCACGATGGCACGTAGCGCACGTTTTTGGGCGCCGAATACACGCTCCCAATCGGCAGCGTGCGCGTATAGTTCGGCGCCGTGCTTTAATCGAGGATGCACTGTGGCAAAGTAACACGCACTAGACACTTCCGCAGTCACCACTCCGAATAACCGTCGTAGTGGAAAGCAAATAAAAATAAAAAGCTGTTTACAATCAATCTCGAATCCTAGAAATGTGGTGTTATGTCTACTCCAACTCAATCCGGACATCGTCAACCAAGATTTTTAGCAATTTTATAATGGCAAAAATGGATGAAATGTTAGAAAAATGGATGTAATGTGTAATGGTGTTTGTTTGCAGAGGAGCCGACGTCGTGCGAGTTCACGATCGTGTCGCTGGACGGCAAGCGGTGGCGGTGGGAGGTGTGCGGCGCGGGGGGGCCGCCAGAGGACTAGTGCCCCCAGTGCGGGGCCGAGCGCGCGACGCCGAGCGTGACGCCTGGGTCGCCGCGCTCGAGGCGCAGATCCTCGCCTCGCTGCAGGGCCGGGTGAGTGCCGCTAGAGGACTAGTGCCCCCTAGTGCTAGGAGGGGGGCTAGTAACTAGCCGAGAACTAGTAACTAGGGTGAGCTATTGCGGGTCGGGGGCGCCACGGTCGCAACAACATCACTATAACATCAGCAAAGTTTACAAGTTGCGGAAGTCTGTGGATGGAGGCGACACGATTGTTGAATTCTTTGGGGGAAGCCTATGTTGCAGGCTGCCTACTGTACCTGTAATGTCTACAAGTTTTGGCTGGTCTGATCGGGAAAACGATAACTACCATAGCGCTGATTGAAAACAGTCGATGTTAAATGTCCGCTTACAATGTCCGTTCGTTCGCAGACGTCTCGGCTGCCGCTGCCGACGGGCGCCAACTCCACGGGTGACGTGCGCGCCACCTACTACATCCGGCGCGTGCGTGGAAACGACGCCTGCTGCGACTGCGGCGCGCCTGGTAATATGCCACACTTATGTTTCACACTGTTGTCTTTAAGATAGCAGCAGTAATGCGATAGTAAAAAAAAATTAAGGCTAAAACAGGGTTGTTTGCTACACTTCTATTACGATTAGCAAGAACCATGTTGCTTGGTGGAACGAGTCCCCGATATTTTGAAGCAATTTCACACAAAAGGTAAAACACTGCCTCCTTTGTACAGCGCTGCCTCCTTTGTACAGCGCTGCCTCCTGCCTGCCCTTTGTACAGCGCCTTGTTGTACAACGCTGCCTCCTTTGTACAGCGCTGCCTCTTTGTACATCGCTGCCTTCTTTGTACAACGCTGCCTCCTTTGTACAACCCTGCCTCCTTTGTACAACCCTGCCTCCTTTGTATAACGCAGCCTCCTTTGTACAACGCTGCCATGTTTAACACTACCTCCTTTGTAGAAATATAACTCAAGCTCTTTTGTATAAGATATGCGTTGTTCACAGACCCGGACTGGGCGAGCCTGAACCTCGGCGTGCTGATCTGCATCGAGTGCTCGGGCGTGCACCGCAACCTCGGCTCGCACGTGTCGCGCGTGCGCTCGCTCGACCTCGACGAGTGGCCGTGAGCATACACTACACTCTTATATCCTACTAATACTAATACTACTAACTACTAAATTATAAGTGTCAATGTGTGGATGTTTGTTGCTCAATCACGTCGTAACGTCTGAATGGATCTGGTTGTAATTCGGAACACAGTTTGAACATAGTCTGGAAAAACGCATAGGTAACTTTTTATTCAGGGTAAATAACGGGAACGGGTAAAACCCCGGGGCGCTGTTAGTCTATATTTATATTTAACAGATAAAAAAATTGGTTGTTTGTAAAGTCGGTTGGTTTACGGACGATGGTTTAACGTGACAACGTCATAACAAAACATTGATAAATGCGGCGCAAGCGTACAATGAGCGTAACGGGACAATAAGTGAGCGGACACAACGGGACAATGAGTTGTCACGTGAAGAGGTAGTCTCAAACGGGATTAATTTTTTCGTGCATTAAACCCACGCACCCAAAAAAGTGTCCTGTGAAGCGTACGAAGAGCATAACGGGAGAATTCCCGTTATGCTCATTGTACGCTTGGCATAAAACCGCAGGGGCTGCTAGTAATATAATAAACTCTATACGTTATTAAAATAAGGTTTGTTTTTGTGTTCCAGTCTGGGTCACGTGAGCGTAATGGTGTCGATCGGGAACTCCCTGGCCAACTCCATCTGGGAGGCGGACCTCCGCGGACACATCAAGCCCATCGCCACCTCCACGCGGGAGGAGAAAGAACGGTCATTATTATATCATATATCTTTTGTACGGATTTGTGCGACAGAGACGGCGCTCTATTAACTCGTCTGTATGGATGGACTACGAGTATACATGAAATATGACTATGACAAATTTTAAATCCAAGATGGCCGCCTCCACAGAATGCGAAAGGAAATGATTTACATTTTAAATGAATACACGGGTAACTCACGTTTGACATAGTCAGTCCAGTCTGACTCGAGTATCGATCGCGTCCGGCGATCTTTTTTAAAGAGATTGCGCGCGCGTGTTCGCCTCTCGTTTACTCTCTTTGAAAATAATCGCCGGACGCGATCGAAAGTCGAGTCGGACTGGACTGACTATATCGAACGTGAGTTACCCGTGTATTTATAACAACCACGTTAGTTTTGATACTGAAATGATCCACCTTCATTCTATTGTAATAATTTTCGTAATTATGCTAAAGATGTAGCTGGCAAATACAAATCACTTTATAGTATAAAACAAAGTCACCGCGTCTGTCCGTTTCTATAATTGCTTAGATTTTTAAAACCACCAAACAGATTTTGATGCGGGTTTTTTTAATAGATCATTCAAGAGGAAGGTTTATATATATTATATATGTATAAAATAGCCGGAAAACACGGATAATTTTATTGTAATGTCATAAATAAACACATTTTTTGCTCTTAAGCAAACGCTGGCTGAGCCCTACGAGGTAGATCAAAATAATGTACAGCAATATTGTACCCCTTCAAAAGGTCTACAAAAAAATCTGCAACAGTATAATGTCTGTATTCATAATTTCATGAAAATCGTTTGAGCCGTTTCCGAGATTCAGATTCTATGAATATGTACATAGGTATTTACAAGAATTGCTCGTTTTTTTTATTAAATAATTTTATAGGGCTTTTAAACTACAAGTCTGCCAGCCCCATCGTAACCTAATATACCATATTTACAATATTTTTGTATTTACTAACTAATTAGCCTAAACTTTAATAGTCAAGCAGGAATGATTTCGAGCCCGGTGAAAACAATCCGCCAGTCCATAAATTATGCCTGCTTCTTTAGAATTAGGGTTAGATAACATTGTTTGAATTACGCCTACATTGGACTCGCTGACATTTAGCTCTAGAAAAATAAGTTCTCTTTTTTTTTTAAATAAAGAGTGACGAGACGATCACGACATGTGCCTGATGGTAAGCAACATGCCTGACACATAACAGCACAGTGACACGCAGCTATTGGAACATGAAGAGTCCAAATCATTACCTAGCACTGCACTGCGCTCGTCACCCAGAGATCTAAGATCTTATATCTCTAAGCCCTGTAATTTCTCTGGAGACATTGCCCTTCAAACCGGAAGACAGTAATGTTTGCACATTACTGCGGTAGAATAACTGGCAAAGGTGTGGTACTTCTCCAGGCGGACTCTGCCAAGAGTCCTACCACTACAATTTGATTCCGGACATTGCTCGTTTAGAGGTATAAGAGTTGCGTGAAGTATGTATGTACGATTGTACGCACCGTTTGTGTTGCAGCTGGATCCGGCTGAAGTACGAGCGGCGCGCGTTCCTGTCGTCCGCCGAGCTCGTCACCAGCCTGGAGGCGCTCAAGGCGGCCGCGGCCAGGGGGCAGGTCAGGGTCTTATAATAACCTAGTACCTGGTTGACCGAGCTTTCTTCGGTTTATTTAAATGATATTTAGGTACGAATTACGAAGTGGTGACTTACTTAGACCTACTAAAAGGCGCTAAGTATAAGATTTTCTCAGAAAAAAAAGAAAAGGACCACCAGATTCGAACCGGAGCCTGTTGACTCCGAGGGCGAGCAAAAAAAAAGAACAAAAAGAAAAGAAACCAGCAGGATTCGAACCGGGGCCTGTTGTCTCCGAAGGCGAGCATATTTCGTCTGAGCCATTTATACTTAAAGAACAGTGGCGAAATAAGTTATCGTATTCTAAAGACATTGTAGGAGTTTTTTATTGTCTAAAAACACGCATAAAATTATGTTTTAAAAAAATAAAACCTAGCTAGATCGATTTATCGTCCCCGAAACCATCTGTATACATAATTTCATGAAAATCGTTCGAGCCGTTTCCGAGATTCAGATTCTATATGTATATATATATACAAGAATTGTTCGTTTAAAGGTATAAGATTACCAACTAAGTTACGGCTGGTCTAGTCGGGAGACCGGCGACAGCCCATCCAGAGCCCCTGATTCGAAACCCACGCGCACCACTGTCTTTTCGATGCCTTGTACGTAATTCTGTTTACTTTCCGCTAACTTACTTATTAAAAGTGGAGAGGAAAAACATAGTGATGAAACCGACTTGTTTTTAGAATCGTTCGAAATTATGAAAATGAAAAAAAAGGAGTAAAATTATTTTTTTGTGTGCTGCCAGCCCTGAACTGTGCTCCCGAACTACTAACACGGTAGTGTTTGCAGCTAGGGAGCACGCTTCCCGCATCTTTCCGTACGCCCCGCACTATTGGGTGGCCGTCTTCGTCCAACGATTTAATAGAGTGGCTTATTAGTGTAAGGTAGTATAAGGTGTGGTGCGCAAGTGGACTGCGCTGGCTAGTTTCACGTAAATGTTCTGCGACTGATCGCGTCTTGTCAAGTGAGTTTGTCCCCTATTGACTGCATACCTCAGGGTTTAAGTTCACGTGTTCCCCGCAGGTGGGCGAGCTAGACAGTCTCACGTAAATGTCCTGCGACTTGTCAAGCGAATTTGACCCCTATTCCAGTTCAAGGTCATGTTTCCCGCGTGTAGGCACTCTATTCAGTCTGACGTAAACGTGCTGCGAGTGATCGCGAGCTGTCAAGCGAGTTTATCCCCTATACCCTCCCAGCACAAGGTCACGTTTTCCGCGGGTAGGCACGCTGGTCAGTCTCACGTTGTTCTCTATTGAATGCCAACTTAAGGTCGTGTCGCGCTGGTTAATCTCACGTATACGTCCGCGACTGATTGCGACCTGTCAAGCGAGTTTGTCCTGCAACCTTAAGGTCGTGTTCTCCACATACACGCGGACACGCTGAACAGTCTCATCACGTGAACGTCTGGTGAGCTGTCAAGCGAGTTGGCCCCCTATAGCCCGCCTACTAAAGCTCCGTCCCCGGCAGGTGGGCGCGCTGTGCCGCATGCTGGCCGCGCCGGCGCCGCGCGCGCCCGCGCAGGCGGAGCGCTCGCTGGCGCTGCGCGCCGCCGCCGCCGCCGGACACCTCGCCGCCGCGCAGCTGCTCATATGGGTAACACACCATATCACTTTCTTATTCCACTTTTAATTTAGACTCTCATTTTACCTTCACTTTTGCTTTCACTTCGACTTTTACTTTGTCTTTTTGACTTTCTCTTTGACTTTGAAAATGACTTTTACTTTGTTTTTTACTTTCACTTTGGCTTTGACATTCACTTTGACCTTCACTGAGTTTCATATTGACTTTTACTTTGTTTTGATTTTCAATTTGACTTTTACTTTCACTGTGACCTTCACTTTGACTTTCAGGTTACCTTTCACTTTCAATTTTGACTTTACTTTGTTTTAATTTTTTATTTGACTTTTACTTTCACTGAGACCTTCACTTTGACTTTAAAGATAACTTTCACTTTCAATTGGACTTGCACTTTGTACTTAACTTTACATTTTACTGTTCTTTTATTTTTAAAATTTTGAGCTATCAAGCATACTTTGCAAAATAATTCAACAGTATATTAATGGGGAAATGAGCCGAGTTCGGCCGCTTCGATCGATTCGGTTCGCATCTGAAAAAACTGTTTTTAGAAGTTACAATTGTTTCTTTTGAGAAACCTCGCGGCTGCGACAGCATTCCGCTCCGTTGCGGGTCCGGCCAAATTATAATGTTCAAATCTTTACAACTGGATAATAATGTATGTCTGTGTGTTTACCCCAGCACAACGGCAACCCGAACTTCCCGGACGCGGACGGGCACGGCTGCGTGTTCTACGCGCGCGCCGCGGCCGGCCACCTGGCCGGCATCCCGGCGCAGCCGCCGCGCCACCTGCAGCTCGCCTGCCCGCTGCACCCCGCGCACCCCGCGCACCCCGCGGGCCCCGCGCCCGCGCCCGCGCCCCCCGGACCCACCGGTACGACTCCGCTTGATACACCGAGGGAACTATGTTACACTAAATGACGAAAACCAACAAACTTAACTTTGCGATCGGGTTTTCAACCGATTTTTTTTTTGAGAAGGTATACCCATATATTTGTGTTTAATGGCCTCTACTTGAACCAGTCTTTATTTTGACGTAAACTACATTAAAGTTAAATGTGAAGTAAATAGAAAAATCGTTAAATTAAAAAATGTCGAGAAAACGGTCTTAAAATATGGAATATTTCTTTAAAAAAATATGTATGCTAACGAATGCATTTTTTTTGTGATTTTTATATCGCATATAATTCACTTAAAACATAAAATCACTAAGCCTTTCTTATAATTTAAAATGTGATAGCTTCTAGACCACTTGAGAACCCGAAAAAACTCCGACTTCAGTGTCAATTACTAACAATTTTGACAATTTCAAACACAATAATTATTATAAACGAACGATACCGCTAGATGCATCCTGAAACGCTTTTGAAAATAATGGGATTAAACAGGTATAAGTAAGGCGGCACTTCATATGCCGAAGCGTAAATTGTAAACGCGAGCGACCTCCAGAGTATTAAGCGGATAATATACAGCAACGTATAGTACTTTTATCTAAAAAAAATGACGAATCATGTTTAACCTGGAAATCCCAAATATAGCGTGTTATAGTGACAAGAATCTCCTCGAAAAGCGATGAGAGCTTTCCTTGGGGTTACGATCTTCGCAAACACGCTGTGAATGTGTGCGTGCGAGAGCGTCCGTGGCGCTATCAGTACCGCCCGAGACATGGGCGAAATGTAGTGTACACATTGCACACATACATTTCGCGTTTTTACACTTGGGCTCCTCAAGTAAGAGGCGCGCCGCTTCGTAAGGCGAAATTACTATACCAGATAGTGACATTCTAGCTGGGTGCCACTTCAAGGGAAACGAACATCATCTCACCTCATTAGAACCTTAGAGCGCCACCCGTCAGCGTGCCACTTCATTTAAAACTAGCAACACTCTTCCTAAAATAGTTAAATCAGCACCGAGTTCGGGTAGCTTCAAAAACCGCTTAAAAAGCTGGCTTATCGATCAAACTTTTTATAGTTACAGCGAGTTTTTATATAGTGATGGCAAACTCACAATAAAAGTGTAAAACATTGACATTGTTCATTACAATTGTAATAAGTACATATATTTTAATTTTTGACACTTATTTGTACGATACCTATTATCGTACAATATAAAGTTCAATTTAAACTTTAAAAATGTATACTCTTTGTATGCTCTTATTTTGTTTTTTTTTTCATAAAATTGACGTGTAAATTGTTCATTTATCAATAAAGAACTTTGACTTTGACTTTGCAGCACGCTACCCGTAGAGAACTGTTCACATGTTACTTAGCGAAATCTTACAATATGCCGCCTCACGACAATCTATCAATCTACCGCGTCGCTACAATCTAGCAAAGTGGAAATTTGTCAGCGTCACTACTGGTAACTTGAGACTTAAATAAAAGTGGTCAAGTGCGAGTCGGACTCGCCCATGAAGGCTTCCGTAGCAGCAAGTAACATAATACAAAAAGTCTTGTACTTAGTTGTTACTTTAATCAGTGTTTTAACAATTGTCAATTTATGATGTATTAAAATAAAATCACTTACTAGATATAATACTAGACTTGATAGTCTACATGGTAACGTACATTATACACTACATTTTTTTTTTGACATTCTCTTATTTTAGAAGTTACAGGGGGGGACACTTTTTACCACTTTGGAAGAGTCCCTCGCGCAAACTATTCAGTTTAGAAAAAAAAAATATGTTAGAAACCTTAAAATCATTTTTGATGACCTATCCATAGATACCCCACACGTATGGTATAATGATAAAAAAAAAATTTTTGAGTTTCAGTTCTATGTATGGACACACCCCTAAAATTTTTGTTTTTTTTTTCTATTTTTTAATCAAATTCTTAATGTGGTTTACAGATTACATCTACTTACCAAGTTTCAATAGTACAGCTTTTATAGTTTTGGAGAAAAGTGGCTGTGACATATGGACGGACGGACAGACAGACAGACATGACGAATCTATAAGGGTCCCGTATTTTGCCATTTGGCTACGGAACCCTGAAAATACATCACACAATTTAAACGCGAGCCTTCTCTCAAGTCAGTTCTTCAAGTTGCTAGGGCAACTTGGAGTAATCTTCGCAAGGGAAATCAGACCGGTATCAGTTCAGTTCAAAACTTATTTTTTGAAAACCAACTAGATTGTCACACTTTACACATTAGTAAACAGAGTAAGGGTTTTCCGACTGTTGTAACAAGTGCTTAGTGAGTTTATTACTAAAAAAAAAATATTATAAGAAAACATATGTAGTTAGCCAAGATTTTCTAGGAAAATTTTAGTTATATGTTTTTTTAACTTTAATAGGTTTATACTTGACCACCATCTCGCCTGATGTTAAGCGACGATGCGGTCTACGATGGAGCGTGTTTACTTAGAAGAAACCGATTCACTCTCGATTTGAAAATACCAAGATTATAACTATCGGGAAAAACCCACTCAGGCAACTCATTCCGCAGCCTAGACGTTCTTATCACAAAAGTAGAGTCAAACCTTTTCGTCCGTGTCTTTGAAATATCTACCATGAAACGGTGCTTCTTCGAGTTACGAGGAGTACGATAGAAAAAATGACAAGGTGGTCATCATGCAGATCAATTGCACACTCTCGGAAGTGTATCCGATAAAAAACCGATAAGCTAGTGAGTTTGCGGCGATGTTCAAGACTTTGAAATCTTTTCCGCACTAGAGTGTCTTTGCCTATGAGCCTTTTGGCACGCCTCTCGATTGATTGCCAGAGCCTCAAGCTGATACTTAGCCGATCCATCCCAAAGGTGCAAACATAGGTTTATGTTGTATATGTTTTTTCCAGGTACCAATTCGACGAGTTCAAGTTCGAGTACGAAAAGCTCCATAAAGAATCCGGAACCGGATTGCAACTGCATAATATTCGAGCTTCTGAGCGCGCAGAGCGCCGCCAACGCACTGGTGGAGCTACTCCTAGGACTGCAGAATAACCACTACATGAACGGATACGAAAACGGGGTCAACTCTTTTGGACACGCGACCCTGGGACGACCGATCGGACCCAACCTCTCGCTGACCAATGGCAAGTGCGGCAGTATAGTCTAAATTAGAATTTATAATAATACATTTTGTTTTTTGAAGGTAGTCGGAAGTTTTCGTGTTTTAAATCTGCGTAATAACGGGTAGGCTATGTTAAGAAAGTTGAACATTTTTGAGGGTAGTTGGAAATTTTCATGTTTTTTTAGTCTTTGTAAAAAATGATAGGCTAATAGATTTTTTGTTAAAATAATCGAAATTTCTTGTAAACTGAGTTTAAAATAGCGTATGTTTTTATGATCTAAATTAAAAATGAAATAGGGTAGTTAAGATGAAATTGCAAATATTGTCTATAAGTAAAGATCCTGTCTTTTGTCTAAAATGGCATTTAAAGCAAAAGTATCATCTAAAAACGTACACTTTGACCACAAAAATTACTGCTAGGAATTATAAAAGTTTCGTGTTTTGGTTTCTTCTAGTATTTTAGAATGATTACGTCAAAAACAGCTGTTTTATCAGCGTGATTTTATTCAAACGAAAAGTAAAAATAATGTTCATGAATGTATAATATTAGTATAACTATGCTATCTTTGAAAAGTTCAGTAAAAAATATCTGTTGAACATTCTAACTCAATTTAAAAAGTCTAATTTTATATTGTCGAAATATCTTTGTAACATAACTTGTATGACTTCATCAGGTTATATTATAGTGGTTATTAATGAAAAAAAAAGTTAAAATAGTGGTTTTCAAGTCCCGATTTTATAAAATTTAATTATAGTATGAAATAAATTCATTGTTCCAAACCATGGAGTGTAATTCGATTTAAGTGTTACACGTCTAGTTATAAAATAAATGCTTCGACTGAGAATCAAGGACTCATGTTGAGTAGTTACCATGATAATTAAAACTTTGTATACCTAGGAATAAATATCAAATTGAAATAACTCACAGATATCAACATTGCTGAATTTGTGTAAACTTTTCACCTTTCGTTTCTAATGTTTAGAACTTCAATCTCGAAACGATGATCGATATTTATGTACACAGAATGTTTGATATATTTGCACATCTAATCTAAATGTCAGTTTTGATTGACTGTGTAGACTTGGATGAGTCGCAGTAATTTTCGTATTGTTACCATTCATTTCTAATACGTCTTTGACATGGATATTCAATACTGGAATGATGATCGAGATTCATGATATTATTGATACAGACGACAATGAGTTTGGTACTTAAGTTTATTGACCAAAATTTGGTAGAGCGTCAATATTGATTTCACAGTAAATCATTTATGATGGAAAGTATGATATTAAATAATTGATCATACGTAAAATGTTACAATTAAAAACAATAAGTTTTATAAAAAATAGATGTTATATATCCGTTCGTAAAAAAAACGAAATTAGCGAATTATTTGTGTCGTCAATTTAAATGATAATTAAAATTAAAAAATATAAGTAAATAAATAAAATTTACTCATTTTATTAGCGAATCCTGTTTTACATATCCGGTGAAATAGTTCAAATAATAAATTTAATTCAATAGTTTAGAACATAGGGACGATTGTGTTGTAGTATATTCCTGGAACCATTTGCACATTAGGACATTCGGTTAATACGAAAATTTTGCTAATTTTCTGCCGTAGATTAGCTTTTAATTATACCTAGTTATAACTTCGAATAAAATGAGCAGAAAATTAGCCGTAGCTTGAAAATTTGACCGTAGAAATTATCTTTTATAAACATACTAACACGAAGTGACCGTGTAAACTTTGATCACAAATATGACTATAACTTTAGAGTGTATTATTAATATTTTTGGTGGTTCGTATGCATTTTATTTGAACATGGTGCTTTAATTATCGTATGTACGGATCAAACTGAACTAAATCGTGATTTAAAAAGTCTACAAATATTATTTTTTTCATAAAAAAGTTGATAGCCAATGACATCGTAGTATTTCTCTGCTCTGGGCTATCATTGGCTAAATCCGTACAAGGCTTGCTAACTAAATGATCAACTGAATGAACTCATTCAATAATTGATTGATATTATAATATATTCAATCGAGAAATAATCAAAATAATCATTATCATAAAATTGAATTGACCAATATAATATGAACTAAAAATGGCTGCTCGAATAATATAAATTTTCGACTCGTCAACTTAAGGCAGAGAATGACTAAATTTCGGATCGCTAACTTTTGTCTTGATTTATCGTTTCGTTCCCAATTTTTGCGACAAAATTTTCATGATACGTATTTACACTAATATAAGTAAATATAGGGTAAACGTAATTTATTAGGGTGCAAGATCTCAGCTCAACGCTATATTTAGGGTATAAATAGGATAAAGATTAGTTGGTAAATGTTATCCGTTATCCTTAAAGCCTTGGGTGGATATTCTTCTCTGAACCTTATTACGGTAGTTATCTGAGGATTGAGACTATTGTTCTGCGAGCTAGCGTAATGAGGTACCCGACTTGTGATTTACGCTCCCTTAGATACTGAGTAGTAAGAGATTTGCGAAGCTGAAAGGGGTTTTGTATAATGTATAATAATGACACAATTATACATAGAAAACATCGTACACTTTGAAACGGAACTTAGTAATTGCGTTAATATACAAATTAAATCGCACAGAACTCTTTTTTGGCTTCACATACTCTTACTCTAAATCTTTCCGACTTACCTTGTACAGATCTTATTATTTGACAATTGTATGTATATTGTTTGTTTTTAAATTCTATTGTATTTTAATAATATAACTTGCTTAATATTTCTTGTTTGTATATTACAAATTACGTTTAGGGGTTGCAGTATAGGCAGATTGTGGAATTTGTATTTTATCTCTTTCAAATCATTTTGCTACTTAAATTAGGTGCTTTAGACAAACGGAGCTACATCTTTTTTTTTTTAAATAATGTTCGTGAAACGTGTGATTTTCTTTATTAAAATTGCGACAGTGCTGTCGTCTTTTGTATTCTGCGCCTGCAATGTTTCTTTGTACTTAAATTTTATTTTTACCTTTGAGCTACGAGGGTGATGTTTTATAATACGACTCCGTACAATTTTTCTGTGGTTTCAAATATCTATTTTTCTCAGATATACATTTTAGAATGACGAAGAAATTAGTGTTTATTTTTGCTTATGACTTTTGAAACTACGTATTTGTCGGGATTAATGACAATTCTACCGTTCTAGACTATGATCTGTGTTTGTAGTTTAACATCATTTTTGCTACAGTTTTAACTGAGATTTCTTTTGATACCACATAAAATGTTGTATAAATACGATAAATTAGTAAATAAATAATGTATAGACATTCCATTACATCACCCAAGGTATATAATATGATAGTCGATGTGATATACTTAAGGTTTCCCGTATTAAGCCAAATGTACTGACCCTTTCGTGCCTACTCTACTAGTTAGTTACGCTTTTTCTCCGGCATTTCGTCGAAAACATGTGGATTTAATACTTATTTTACTTTGAAATGTGTGGAATCTCTCATCACGGATTTTTGTATAATACCGTTTGCAAATAACTATTTTATGACGTTTAACGTAATATGTATCTTAGTCTGGTGGTTATAAGACATGTGCGATTGCAGTACATATATTGATAATGTTTGAGATTGACATTTTTTTATGGTCAGTCTTCGTTACGTAAAATAAAATGTATTATCCATGACTAAGCTCATCCTTGTTGTGCAGAGACTCAGGGTGCGAACCTTTACAACAGAATCGGCTTATTCAACAAATATGGTTTTGTGATGCTGGAGCCACAATGCCATTAATTATCACGATTTGGACGTTAACCGTAGGTGTAAAATACACCTAAGGGACGTTTACCGAAGGTGTATTTTACAGCTACGGTTAACGTCCATTATCGCGATAATTAATGGCGTTTCCCGTTAGTGTGACCCTGCATTAAACGTAATGTAATGAAAAAATCGGCTATTTTTTGTTTATGTATTACGCAAGTCTATTTTTGTCTGTATTTCAATTTCTGAACTAAAACAGTTTTTTCTTCATAAATTGTCAATATACATGTTTTTTAATCGTGCGAAGTACAACATATTTTTTGTAGTTAACCCACTTAAATTCTAAATCTGTGTCTTGATCACTTGAAACGGTGTTACCTATTTTCATATTGTTAATTCTATTAGATAATACACGATTTGCAATACTTTTAAATGTAATGAGGAATAGATTGACATGTTTTAGGCGAGGAGTCGGCGTCTATTTCCCAACGATACCGGGGGCTAGTGAGATTATTTTCTACTGTAACGTAGGCTCCCTAGACTATAGTTGGGCGATCCCAAGTTAAAGTAATATACGCGTATCGTCAACTAGATACACGGTTATGTGCAGACGAGTAATTATAAAAAAAAAAAACTGTAGTTTACTTATTTTTTTTAGTTATGTACCTGAAAGTGGATATACGAGTACAATGCTTAGTTTCTTTTACGGTGATTTACAGAGACATTTCACTCCAAAAACATCAGAATTCCGCTTCTTATTGACATACAAAAAATATTTAAAGAGAATACAACATCTTTTATTTTGACAAGTGGATTCAGCGCCATCTATTGGCTCCTGTCTTATACCGTCATTATCGTCTTTAAATGTTTTGTAGAGTAGCTAATAAAATAAAATAAATGTATTCGATTTAACAGATAAATGTACCGTCTCCACATACCCGTAAGTTGCAAGTAGGATACGATAGATATTTGTGCATTTAGTTGTCTAATCTACTTTCAATATGATTTCCGACTAGTTATTGTAAATTATTCGTACTCGTTATGAGTTTTCTTTACTGACACAGCGTTACATATTCATGGGTAATTTGAATTATTCGTCTAAATTTAATGTCGCTTATCGCAGTATTCGAAACTTCTATGCACTTATAGTGGCCGGCAAACAAGTTGACCCAAAAGTGACGTAGAAGGGGAAGTTCACGCATGTGCACTTCCACCAAAGATACCTTAAAAACGTTTCTGCGCAGCCATGCGGAGCTAACTTCATTGGATCAACTTGTTTGCCGGCAACTAATGCGAGCTGAAGAACTGTCAAATCTTTGAAGTCAAATCGGTACCTATATACATTTTCGGCGGTTGTGAGGTCAAAAGTCAAAATGTACTTAGTTTCATAGCATAGGGATTTGACGGTGAAGAATTGATGTTTCATAAAGATTTTGAATACACAGACTATGTATTAGCATAAATAAGAGCTATTATTGAGTGACATACTCGTGCTACTATGGAAGTGGTATAAACAAGTGAAATGGCAGAACACAATTTACCTTAGCAAGTACATGTATATCACGAAAGAAGCTACCCAAGATCGCTGTGAATTTTATGTCGTTTATATAACAACATCACAGATCAATCAGAGTGCAGAAGTCAATCGCATGTGTCTACCCTCCTTACTTTTAACACGTACATTCGGTGTCGCGCCAGGCTTGTCAACTCTGGGATACGCGAAAAAAAATCGTAATAATAACTATATTTTAATGTCCTTGTAAATTTAATCATCAATCAACTGAAAAGGTACCTATACGAATTATTTTTTGTTGCATCATTTTGCAAAAAAAAATAACATAACAAAACGTCTGCGCGCTAATAGCACTTGCTCTCGCACTGTTCCCAACCGTTCTGACATATCGTGTCCGTGGACGATGTCTATGTGTGCGTTGATCTACCACACGCAGCATATAGTTTGACTTATGTATACTGATTGTTTTGTGGTATGTGGATAGGATGCTGGAGCCGTATGTTTGTCTAGTATCCGCATTTCGATATTTTAAAATGTATACATTCAGTTGAGGATATTTTTAAGTAAATATGCTGGTTTTTGAAATACTTGAAAGCTTTCGGTAATTTTGTATTTTCTAAATCACCATCAACTACGGTCATATTTTGGTACTTACATTTATGTAACACTTTTGTTGATGACTGTACAAACCAGTACAGTGCCTGTTAGAAAGAATGCCTGTGTACTGTCACTTACAAAAACTTAAATTTTTAAATGTTTGAAATGCGTGAGCGAGACAGGGACACTATGCCTCGTTTATTACCTATACCTAGTAGCACTTGTGAAGCGTCAAGGTCACTTAGGTGGAGTTGTACGTCGCGTCAACGCTAATGTTTGGAAAATATAAAATCTTACGACCAGCCCTGTTCTGAAAAAAATACATCAAGATATAAAACGTTTTAGATATATTTTTTTTACCAAAACAAGTTCTCAATTCGTCGGATTTATTTTTTGTATCTTCAATGATTCATGGAAGACGCCTGAAACTATGAGGGAAATTCTTTCTTGTTTAATAGATAACTTTTTCGGATGGTTCAATTTATCGAAATCAGTCGAGCAATGATAACTAACTAATATCATAAACAATTATGATATTTTTGTTTATTCCAAAATCTCTCTTTCTAATTGAAACGTTTTGGTTGATTTCACAATAAATAATTGAAATTAGTTGTGTGTGATTAAATTTTTCAAATTGAAGTTGATATGAAAAAAATGTATTCCGAACATTTGATAGCGTTTATGTGACGTATTTTTACTGTGCCCTACAGATTTTATGTTATTACGAGTCATACACCTGTGCTTTAGTAGGTAACGGCGTAAATCTTCGACGAGTTGTCATCTCACACGATGAAGCGTTTTCTGAATGTAAAAAACCTGTCAAAATAATAAAATTCTCTAAAGCGGCACAGATGGCGTTAATGTTTCATTTTGTTACATATTTCTTTCAAGTTTACGTTACAATGTTGATAACTTGACACATTTTACACCAATATCTGTCATTTTTGAAAACGCTTTACTTACTGAAACAAGAAATAGGTCATTTTCAGAATGAGAAAATGGATGAAAAAATGTAAAAACATTGACATTGACGTACTTATCTTTGTAAAATTTTTCTAACGAAACGAAATAGAAGCGCCACCACCTATAGCCTATTTGACAACTATTTGTGACACTTTTTTCGGATATTAAAACGCCTCAAACGCCTTTTTCAAATTCATTTTTAATATTATCTTGACTCTTCAAAACTTTTTGTAAATGTTAGAAGATAAATGATTTACCGACGTCAGTATTGAAATTTTTTGAATGTATAAATGCACGTTAGTATCGTTGTAATTTTGTCATGCACGAATATTTTAATGATAAAATAAATTAATAATAATTTGTAATATTATTTTAAAGATGTTAAAAATTAATAGTTTTAAATTACGTTACCTTTTGGTTAGGTATTTTATTGCGAATTTTTTTTGTATGTTTGATTTTGTGTATATTTTTTGTACAGGCCAAAGAGCTTAAAGTTGTAAATATGGTGAGCAGCTGCGGGCGAGGCTGGGCCCGGATTACTTTCGTTATTGTAATTTTTAAGAGATTTGTTGATGTTCTTAATCTTGTCGAAAATAAAGTGTATTTATGAACACGATTTTGTGGTTTCCTTGACTTTCCTCGCTCCGCTGGCGCTGAGCAGGCTGGCAGTGGCGTCGCATTGACTATTATGTGTAGGCAAAGACGCAAAGCGAGAGGCCCCTTTTCTTTAATTTTCCAAGACCTAGCCAATAAACCGATAGTAATAATCGATGCCTCCTACGTAAGTTGATCCCCAAAATCATGATTTTGCAGAAGAGCGTTCCAGAGACAAAACATTTTATTGAAATAGTAATTTCTTGTTAAATTGAGTGTACCTATGTATATTTTTTAAACCAAATTTTACAAAAATATAACAAGAAATTATGTAAATGCAATGTTTATTCTTTGGAACGCTCTCCTGTAAAGTCACGATTTTGGAGATACAACTACTTATGTGGGAGAGGGATCGAGATATATCTTACTAAACTATCAGGAGTTTTATTTTGTTCAGGAATATTTTTGGCTAATATGTTTTTTAAATTAAACTTTTAATCAAATTATTGAAGTTAGCATCTGAGTCTATTGACATAAAATTCAAAGCATCACGAGGTCCCTTTTATGAGGGCGTAGGCGAATACTTCGCCCACGCATACGACGCCACTGTAAGAAGGGTTTGTGCGATTCGATAGCTGTTACAATTTAAATTTGAAAAAAAGTAGCTATAGCTTGCAAACGAAATAAAACTCACGAAAATCCGTATACAATCAGGTTTTTAATATTCATCACGCCATGCGCGGTCCGAGGGGGGGTCACAGGGGACATGACCCCCCCCCCAAAATCATATACGCTAAACAAAAAATCTAGGAAAATTAAAAATATCTAATAGTACATAGACTATTTTTAACGCGGGAAAACAACTAGTACGGGAACTACGCGGGTAAAATCATGGGACGCCACTAGTAAAGTATTTTTTGCTCGATTTATTGTATTTCTACTTGTGACCCCCCCAAAACCTGAGGCTGCGTACTGGTGACCCCCTTCAAAATTCGAGGCTGGGACCGCGCCTGCATCACGCGCACAAGCGTTCGTTGTATGTACCTACTTGATGTAAGCGACAAGTGGCCAGGGTTGCCAACTCGATTCCACGGATCGATACCAAACTGCTTCTATAATAGTGCCAGTGCCGGATTAGCCTTAAAGCAAGTGTAGCAAATGCTACGGGCCCCGCGCGAACTGAGCCGAACTAGCGTAGTGGGCCGGGCATCTGTGCCCGGACAAAGAAAATAAAAATAGCTCGAGCAAGCAAACCAAGGTACCTTGACAGAAATTGCTACAGGCCCCGCGCTGGCTTAATCCGGCACTGAATAGTGCTATAGTAGATTGCCGTAGATTTCTAAATATAGTGTAAAATTTATTGATTTAGAAAATTTGTCGTTTGAAATTGTTGTAATCGTATTGTTTAAAAGTGAGTCATAGTAACTGGCTGTGTATCTGCCGCTTTGCTTTCATCGCTTTGTTTAATCGCCGTTCAATTGGACGGTTGTACAATTGAACTTTTTCCTCTGTTAATTAAAATTTTGAGGTGTACAGTGGATATATCTTTCTTTCCTATTTTTTTAAGATGAAATCAAATTTGTAGCATGATTCGTATTTAGTGGTTTATTTGGTTTTTTAGTTGGTTTTATTGCTAGATTAGCTGCTGAATGTTGAATTTGTGTTTTATTCTGAAAATAGTGCTAAATCTAGTACCGAAAGTGTTAAGTTGGCAACGCTGCAAGTAGCGCGGCTTGCCGTCGTGGCGCCGCGCGGAAAAATATGAACGGATCGGGCTGAAATTCGGAACACAGATTAAATTATATAATAATTAAAAAAAAACGCAGGTCGCTACTACTGAAGCCATAAAGTCTTTTATTCCACACTTTAAAATACGTCGCGTGTATGACGGTGAAAACCTGCGTGTCTCCAAGTCCCTAGTGGATCGGTTTCTTATAGGCAAGCGCGCTCTATTGTAGAAATTAGGGTTGTTACTGTTGCGAAAATTTCAGACATCCGCGGATGCAAATGCGGATGGGGATTATTTGAAGTTCACGTCTACGGATGCGGATTTGATGCGGATGCAGATACTTTGGAACTTTAAAATGATAATTAATTATATTGTGCATAAATAACTGAAAATCAATTTAATTTTAACGTTTTATTTATTTAATCATATTTTAGAACTAAATTACACAAGTTTTTAGCTTTACTTAACTTTACTGACAACTACTTCGACTTTCATAATAAACAATCCTTGTTTAATAATTTAACTAAAAAGTTGGTAAATTATATTTAATAAATAGCGATATTGTAACCTTATCAGCTTCCAACCTGTTTCTTAGTGGATTATACATATTTCTATTAACCCAGCTCCTCTAAATAATAGTTCGCTGTGAACACTAGTTGGTGGAGGTGATAAATATCTGCATGCTAATTTGGAGAGAATTTTAAATTCAAAACGGGTAAATCTCCACCAATTTTACCAATTCGTCGGTTACCGAATGAAGTTAGCAATTACCAAAACAAACACGAAGCACGTGCTTACATGCAGTTGTTGACGTGAATGTGCATTCGTAAAAACTCCGCATTAACTGATGCGGATGTGAATGCGGATCCAGATGTCTTAATTAATGCGAATATTCCGCATTTTTAGATGCGGATGCGAATATTCGTAACACCCCTGGTAGAAATTATTGAGACAGCGGTCAAGTGCAAATGTATTAAACACAAATAATAGTTTAAATTTGTCCTTTCGCTAATGTGCTTGTACCATGCATACATAAGACAGAGACGATGTTTGTTTGTAATTGCGAGTGACAGCAATAATGATAGTCTTGCAGGTTGATTTTATAATATACCTACTAGCTGTACCCTGCGTACGCCATTTGTCGAAAATAAAATTGGTCGTACCAGCTCAACTACTTTGCTAAAATGATCTTTATGTGGTGAACCACATGATCAAATGCATAGTTCACGATTCTATAAAGGTACATTACAGGTGATTCATACGAACCAACATTATTTTTTATATATTATGTAAATAGATTGTTATACGATTATGCGGTAGGTAGATGGTTTGTTTTTAGGCTATAAAAAGCGCCCATATTCTGGTAAAGTATTTTTAGAGGCGCATTTCGTGGACAGGAAACAATTTTTTTCTGTAGAGGTACATTTGCAGGCAGGAAAAAGAAAGTCAAAGAATTTGGCCAAATATAGATAGATAGATAGATAGATTAACTCTTTATTGCACTTAATAACAACAAAAATACATTAAAAAAAAAAAAAACTTAAACTAAAATTAAAGTAGCAATGGGCGACCTTATCGCTTAAAGCGATCTCTTCCAGGCAACCGTAGGATGGAAAAACAGATACGAAAACAGGAAGACGGGAAGTACAAATAAAAAGTGGTGAATACCTCTATAATATTTCAAAATAAAACTGCAATTACATGAATAATAATTTGATAAACCTACATAATAATAACTGTACATCCTAATACATAAATACGAAATATAGTAATAAACTAATACATAAATTTAAAGTTTAAGAACGGATACAAAGCGAAGTAATAGTAACTTCAACTAGGGGGACGACTGCGAAAAGTAAATTTGTTTTACATGGTCTTTAAAAACAGCAAGCGATGGAGCTTGCCTAGTAGGCACAGGCAAAGCATTCCATAGCTGAACAGCTTGAAAAGCAAACGACTTTCCGTAGAATATATGTGTAATAATTACAGTATTTCGGTTGCCTGTTGCCTCAACATTGTTTACAGATAAATAAAATGAACCCGCCGAGACAGTGATTGGGATTTCACAGATTTAATACGATAACCATTATCTAAGTATTTATAAGATACCTACCTGAATACCAATAAATCCAAGTTACTCATACCAGGAAAACAACAAACGACAAAAAGCGCCTAAACAGGTGCGCACGGATGACTCTAGTCAAATTCAATCAAGTCAAGTCAATCTTTTCAGCTGTAATAAGGAATGATGGATGGATATTGGATAATAAATAATAATAATAAATATTGGTGGACAATTCACACACAACACCATCTGGCCCCAAAATAAGCAAAGCTTGTGTGATGGCAGCCAGATAGCTGATATAATACTTATATAGTTTTAAATACATACTTATTATACATAGAAACACCCAGACACAGTGCAAACATTTGAATTCATCACACAAATATTTGCACTGGGTGGGGATCGAACCCACGACCCTCGGCTTCGCAGGCAGAGCTACTACCAACTAACCCACTAGAATAATGGAATAAAGAATTGTGATGATAACTAGGTCAAAAATGTATAATAAATAAAAAAAATATACCAAGTCATTATAAAAAAATATTATTATCTTAGCCTATACCTATATTGTCCCATTGCATAGTAAAGGCGTCTCTCCCCTCCCACCAACTTTCCCGATACAGAGCAACGGCCCTGTAATAAATCTAGTTCGGTCCACCATCTCTTCCTTGGTTTCCCGGCTGGTCGTACATGTTGTGGGTTAGTGGTGTTAGTGGAGATGTTCCAGGAAGGCAAAACAAATTGAGTGTCGTTCTAACGTAAGCATCGTATATTGATGTCGATATTTATATGAAAGTAAAATGTCACTTGAAGTACATATAATAAACGTATCTTTGATGTGCATCTATACTAATATTATAAAGCTGAAGAAGTTATTTGTTTGAACGCGCTAATCTCGGAAACTATTGGACCGATTTAACAAATTCTTTCACCGTTCTTTCATATGTACGTAATCTTTGAATGCTGTAGATTATAATACTATATATATGTACCACGGGCGAAGCCGAGGCTGGCCGCTAGTATAAAATAAAAACGAATTTCCAATTACAATTATCCCACACAATACACATATTATTAATAGATACAATTGCTTTAAGCGCTATCCACTTACATATTTGAAGTCGGGGCCAGCCATAGAAGTATATTTATTTTTAGCTAGCTTTGTGACGACACACAACTTTTTTATTCTTGCTTTTCGCATTCTATTCTTATTTTTATTCACGTTTTCTGCTACAAATGGTTCTTGAAAGAAATCACTATTAACGATAAATCTATCATTTATAGCAGTAGATATGTCATTGTTTATATTGCAACCAATTATGGCCCCAGATTTAAGGCATTGTTTGTAAGCTATTGTTTAATTTGTATCGTTTATCTGATGTGGAGTTTTTTTGGAGTTTCAAAGAGGAATTTGGGTAAAGGTCTCTTATGGACTCATAGGCGGCCAGCGAATAACCATTTCACCAGTCTATCTCACCCTGGCTGTATCCTGTCACGTTTGCTGTATAGAGAAAATCCTACTGGGTTAGAAGTGGTCTTATAAACGGCATCAGTGCAAGCAATATAGTGGGAAGAGGGGCTGGTTTTCTCATTCACGTGGAACCTCTTCAGTCACGGAAAACGTATAACAGTAGCGTGTCTGTTAGTATGGCCTTGTGGCTTTTTCTCAAGTCCAAAATTCAGTAGGTAAGTAGGTCAGGGTCAGCTTAACCGAGCTGCCATTGGTCACTTATATATCAAAAAGGTATTACAGCTCCGTACCTAGTACACTAGTGAAGATGTGCTAGATATACTCGCATTAAGTGTAGACTACAAAGGCTACACGGCAATTTCCAGCCAATTTTCTCGAGCGCTGGGTATATACCGAGAGACGGATACCTACTGAGTTGAGACGGATACAACCGTAAGTATTCCAAACATTTATTCAAGACATAAGCTGAAAAGTTATCAAATTTGTGAGTAACATCTACTATTACTAATGGTAATGTTTGGATGTTTGTTGCTCAATCACGTCAAAACGGATCGGGTTGAAATTTGGAGTACAGTTAGATTGTAGTTTGGAATAGCACATTGTTATTTTTATCACAGGAAGATACCAGGAACTGAGTTCCCGAACTGCAACTGTAAAACAGCAGGGCACTGCTAGTTAGTTTATAAATTTGCGACGTATGTGATACAAACTCAATGAGACTGAAAATTGTGTTTTAGTCAAGTATCATTGAATATAAGTGAAGTAGTATCATAGTATAAAGAAACACTACCAGTAGTTAATGACCTTTGATCTTGGGAGAAACGCCGATAATGTCTAGACACGGGTAGGGTTGTAGCAAACTGAAATGCTTATTACTAAAACAAAATTAAAACATACGGAAGACATCAGCCCTGAGCCGCGCTCCTGCAATACTAACATTAGGCAATACAGGAGTGAGGTTCCCGCGGCGTACTGCTTCGTACACTCCGCGAGGTATAAGCTGAGCTTTGCATTAGTGTGAGTGATCACCAATCAGGCAGGAGCGCGGCGAGACAGAATGGCGCCGCGCCTAAGGCCGGTTGTCACACCTACACTATCCATGTACACTCACATTGCTCAATGCAAAGCTCAGCTTATGCCTCGCTGAGTGTACGCACATACGTCCGACTTCGTCGAACGACTGTATGATTTAATAGACTGTACAATATAGTAGGGTGGATGGGTTTTTTAAGCTATTGCATAGCTTTTATCGCGGGCCTGGGGACCGAATTTTAGTGATCGTGCATCTCTTTCTTATGTTCACAAGAAAGAGGGATGGAAGACCGTAACGCCGTCCTCCCCATTCGGTCATTCGACTTTGAATCTTATTTGTATTAGCTTTACAGACTAAGTGCTCTTAGCAGTGTTGCCAACTTAACGGATTTCCCGTGATATTTTTTAAGGTAAACAAATGTCACTCTTTAAAATAAAAGCAATTCCGAAAAATTGTTAACATCCCTATTGCTTATGTAACATGCAATAGCTTTACCGCGGCAGTCTCCGAGTGCCACACTTCTTTTTTAAATTGTAATGTTTTGTTCAGGAAAGCTAGGCGGATTGCGTATTCGTCTAATAGTAATAAAAAGTCGTGTAGCAGAAAGCATCGACCAATACAAAGATATAGATAGACGGTTGGGTTAAGGCTCAGATATAAAAAAAACAGTCATCCTGGCCACAACACGCATCGTCAGGAGGTTCGTCACTTTACAGTCCTCTTCACCACTCGTAGCTAAATATTTGTTTCGATGCCGGTGGCGTTCTAATTTTTAAGTTTATAATTTCCTTATCTCAAATACGTATTATAAATTTGAATGTAAAAATATTTCTTACGTATCCACGTGAAAACTACTAAACCGATCATCATGAAACTTTGTACACCTTTACCTGTAATGGAAGTTGCATTTTGTCCCAGGAGAGTGAGTGGACGGACTGGATATTATAACTACAAAATAATAAAATTTGCCGATAAAATAAGTATGTGATAGATAATACAAAAGAATTGACCTCTCATATCTTGACCAAAGCTCCTGGCCCATTCAATCACAGACGTTTAAACCGTGTACACGGGTAGAGACAGCTATGTATCTGTCGTAAATTTGCGGTAAACCTTTTAGGTCTTGTTTTGATAACGTTCCTTCAGGTGCTCATAAAACGATTAATTTTCTGGGTAATAAAGGAAATTGTGTTTTTAAAAGGAGGTTCAATGGAATGGAGAAACGTAACGGATCTTGGTTGATCCTTAGGTCATTTTTATAGCCAATTAGATTTACCACGGAACAGGTAAAGGAAATAAGTACATAATCGGAACAAAGTTAGAGACATAAGAATAATTTTATTGCGTGGTTTGGTATTTTATTGAACCTACAAATGTATACTATACTAGCAGCGCCCCGTGGCTTTACTTGCGCTGTTCACATTTTCGTTATTTTTCCGCGGCAAAATGCAGCCTATGCGCTATTACAGATTATAGTCTGTGTTCCAAATTTCAGCACGATCCCTTGAGACGTTCCGACGTGATTGAGCAACAAACATCCAAACTTTCAAATTGAAGATATCAGTAGGATTATGTTAAATCTCATAACATTTAGACAAGCATTGACTGGAATAAAAATTTACAATACTGCCAAAATACATCACAACAATTAGGAAGTAATGACACATTTTTTTGCAGAATAAATACGAGACTACTGCATACATATTATTCTAGTGTACGTAACTCACATCAGGAGTGAAGCCATTTTTTTTTTTAAAAAAAAGCCACCGAGAAGAACGGCAAAACTTCTCTTGTGGTGGTAGGACTCTTTCCAGAGTCCACCTGGGGAAATACCACACCTTAGCCAGTAATTCTACCGCCAAGCAGTAATGTGAAAACATCATCGTGTTCCGGTTTGAAGGGGAATGTTTCCAATGGGCATAAGAATAAAAAATTACATTCCTGGGTGAGGAGCGCTGTGCAGTGCTAGATAATCATTTGGACTCTTCATGTTCCAATAGTTGCATGTTACTGTGCTATTATAGGCAGCCACGTTGCTCACCATCAAGCACATGTCCTGTTCGTCTCGTCACTCTTTACAAAAAACTCTTGCAGTTTCCCTGGATATCTCGAAGGATTTCAGCATCGCAATGGCCTTATAATATACCAATAGGAATAATTATATAAGTATAAGAAAGCTTTCTGCTTTTGGTTTTGCTATAAAAAATGTCATAGTCCATCACACTGTGATTGTCAAATCCCAAACGCATTGGATTTTCGAAGTCATGTGCATAATGCCGCTAACTTAAACGGCGAAGGAAAACATCGTGAAGAAACCGACATGTACATGAAGTCTTATGAGATCGTGTGTCATCCACCAATCCGCACTGGGCCAGCGGGTGGATTATGGCCTTGACTCTTGCGAGAGAATGCCTCGAGTCCCAGCAGTGGGAACAATTAGGGCTGCATTTATAGCATTTATGCTTAATCCAGGATTCGACACATATCGATATCTACAAGTCACAAACGCTCAAGGTTGATGTCTGATAACAGACTGTTATCACCAAATTGGGTAATTAACACAAAATATCTTCTACGTGGTATTGTTTTATCTGGCATAGCAGTAAATTGCTGATAACAGGAAGTTTTGTGATTAAATCAATGATGTGATAATTTAAACCCGGATATGCGGAGTAATGTGGGGGTATGCGGGCTTACTTTGAAATTATAGGTAAGTACTACGTTAATAATAATTTAACTTTCTTCGAAAAAACAATAAACGCGGCCAAGTGCGAGTCGGACTCCTCCATGAAGGGTTCCGTAGCAGCAACTAACATACAAAAGTTCTTGTAGCTCGTTGTAACTTTGGTGATGTTTTAATAATAGTGTATTTATGATGTATCAAAAAAAAAAAAATACTTACTCGATCTCGTTCAAACCGATCATCGGTGGAAGTTTGCATGGTACACGCATGGCACATCATATTTTTTTTTAGTTCATTCTCTTATTTAAGATATTACAGGAAAGGGGCAGGGGGACCACGACACAATTTACAAATTTGGAAGTGTCTCTCGCGCAAACTATTTATTGGCTTAGAAAAAAATTACAGTAGAATATAAATTTTACATATTTGTTAGTATTTCAAAACCACTACAACGATTTCGAGAACATATATATATTACAGGAGTGGCTCTGCAGTATACAACCAACCATCCAACCAATAAAACAATAAACAAAATACGATTACTTACACAACGACACGATTCACAAATGGCGGAGTAGTAACTTACCTACTTACATAAAAAATGATTACTTGGCCCCTTCTTGGATTAAGCCCTTTCTGGCTAGTCCTGTGTTCGGTGCAGGCGGGTAAGTTCAAGAGCACTTCACAATATTATCTATTCTAATAGGTACTTTTAGTAGATGCTTGCGTTAAGCGCATGAGCCAATGGCCAAAAAGGCATTGAGAGAGAGAGAGAGTTTGATCGTGAAACTGTAGTGGTAGGACTCTTATCAGAGTCCCTCCAGGAAAGCACCACACCTTTTCCAGTTATTCTACCGCCTACTAATAATGTGCGAACATCACTGTGTTCCGTTTTGAAGGACAATGATTCCAGATAAATTACAGAGAATAGAGAGAGAGATTAATTATCCGACATTTCTGGATGATGAACTGTTGAGCGAAGTGCAGAGTTAGGTAAAGATGCTCTTCATATTCTAATAACTGCGTGACACTATGCTGCCATAGGCAGACGTGTGACTTACAACCAGGTACATCCTCTGCTCGTCCTGCCACCGTAAACTACAAAAAAATCCACAAGAACATACATACTCGTGATACATAAAAAGTCCAGACGCAGAATAGGTTCGCTATTTCTTTAATTTTATTCCAAATTAAAACAAGATGATACCCTAAAGACCTTATTATTCCTAAAAACGTATTTAGAAGCTACGAATTTGATGTTCTTGTGATAACGATAAAAGAGATAACACATAAAAAATAGATAACATAAATTTATAAGCGCATCAATGGTCAATTTATTGGTAAATTAATTTTCCTATCAAATGTTAAT
Organism: Ectropis grisescens; assembly: GCA_017562165.1. Taxonomy (NCBI): domain Eukaryota; kingdom Metazoa; phylum Arthropoda; class Insecta; order Lepidoptera; family Geometridae; genus Ectropis; species Ectropis grisescens. The sequence goes on from CM029775.1 coordinate 27,351,144, forward strand.
GTACCTAATCAGTGACGAAATACTTTGACTTCGAACACATTTCGGAGAGAGTACCTACTCATTCATACCAGTCCGTTCGTAGCTCGTAAAAGCGTTTAATTCCAAAGACTGGAATGAAAAAGTTTGGTTCTACTTTAGTGAAAAGTTAAGGCTACGAAATATGTTGACTGAGAGGTTAAAATAAAAATAAAATGGCAGTCATAGGAACTGCCGATAGAAATGAAAACTTATAACTCAGAATTTGATAGCCTACTATGGAAAGTACACACACGTGTGTAACCGGAGGGCGTGGCCTGCCCATCATGGTATGGCGCATTTCTAGATGGCCGATGGCGATGGTCCCGAGTTTACCCTAAGATTTCTTATCATACCCGAGCGTGACGCTAGAATAGGGATGTTAACCTAGTCACAAATTAATGTTTAATGATAATTTTATGTCAGTTTGTATTAGTAGAATATTATCGAAAATCACATTATTATAATTTAATATTACGTAGTAAATTTATTATAAATGTTTTTAAATGCTATATTTTTAATTTGTTGTGACGTGACTGGAAACACCAATATGACTTATTACGTCACTAGTCGCAAAACAAACTGCCGAAAACTGACTAAGCTGTTTGCTTTTCTGCATTTTTACTATAGTTTGCGATCTTAGCAACGACGATTTTGATTGTTTGTATTGAAGTAATGATAAGAAAACACAAAAACTACACATGCAGTCATGAATCGCGATCAATGTTTTGCGACTAGTGACGTCATGTCAGTCGTTAGTGTTTTAGCGGGAAAATTCAAAATTATTATTAAAATAAACATGCATTGATCTTTAAAATAAAATCAATTTTAAAAATTGTTAACATCCCAATTCAGACCACAAAAAATCTAGCCACAAGTCTAAGCGCGCGCGCCAAGGGAAGTTTTCAAACAGCAAACAACAAAGAAGAATGGGAAGGTTGTGACGTCACGTCTACATAAAAGTTGTATATATCCGTGACTTCACGCAAAACCTCTAAGCACCATATCTTCGACATTATTGTTTGTGAAACAAAAAGAAAATTCAAGTGTCCAATTAGCTTTTTGACACAAACTGACGGACAAATTAGGCTGTTTATGCCTATTATTCATGTCCATCCCAGGTTTTGTTGGTCATGATTTTCTAGCAGCAAATTTACTTCAAAAATTACAGAATCGACATCATTAGCAGATGTTGACTTTACCTAAAAAAGGACGATATTTTGCCAGAAAAAAACTCCAAAACCAAAAAACACAGTATAATAACGAGTGTAACCTCGAGGCTTTTTCGTGACGTTTCCGACCCGTCGCATTTTAGTTTCCTATTTAAGTTGAAACCTCTGTTAATAAAATTTACGAGTTCCGACACATTTGTGTCAAACCCCTCGGGGCAGGCTATTTCCGTGTGCCCGCAGATTCGCGGTCCCTTGCATAGTTAGACGAGAGGTCCTTCCTTGCCTTTGTCATTTGAAGTTGGCATTTGTCGCGACTGTTTACGTTGTGACTGGGAAGTAATGAAGTTTATTTAGTAACTTATGAATAACTAAGTCATTATTATTTTACTAATTTAGCAAGTTTTAGTTTAGTTTACTGTTTACGACGGGCACGATGGATAAGTTTGTTTTGACCGGTAAACTGACATCGGGAACATATTCAAATCAAACCAGCCAAGTGCGAGTGGGACTCACGCACGAAGCGTTCCGTACCATTATCTGTAACGAGAACATAAAACTAAATATTCTGTGAATAGTTATTGCGTCTACCTGTCGTCACGGTTATTAGTATCGAGCAAGAAACGGTAAAAAATCAAGTTTGTTGTACGGGAGCCCCTGTTAAATATTTGTTTTAGTTTTAGTAATATAACACCTACATCATCTGTGAAAATTTCAACTGTCCATCTATCACCGTTCTTGAGATACAGTCTGGTAACAAACGGGCGGACGGACAGAGAGCGAAGTCTTTAGTAATAGAGCCCCGTTTTTAACCCCCGACCAAAAAAAAGGGGTGTTATAAGTTTGACGTCGATGTCTGTCTGTCTGTCTGTCTGTGTGTGTGTCTGTCTGTGGCACCGTAGAGCTCAAACGGATGGGCCGATTTCAATGCGGTTTTTTTATTTGAAGGTTAATATCCGTGCGGGTGTTCTTAGCTATGTTTGGTTAATATTGATTCAAAATGGCCGCCTCCACAAACTGGCGGACAAAATATTTCTTCACAACCTACCTCAATATGGGTATCACTTCACTATTCCTAATCTAAACAAGGCAAAAGACAAAGAGCTGATATAATGCACATATGATTTTAAATTCATACTCACATTACTATACATACACCAGAAAGGAAAAAATAAGCCCGAGAGGTTCAGGGCTATAAAATTGACGTTGAGGAAAAACACGTGTTTCACAATTGGGTAAAATCAATCAAACTTCACATCAAATACCTATTATGAACGTTGCTCGGGATTGTGCGAGTCCATCAAGATAAGAACGATTACAATTCCTTGCCAACTCTTTTCTATTCACGTGATTCAGGTAACATAATCATAATTGAGAAAAGATTAAAATAAAATAACATTAATCAAACTTTATCACCGATACTGGTATTAATTGGTCATGTTTATCTCCTTGACCGTGATTATCTGCTAATTTAATCAAAGTAAGCATACTAATATGTCTTTTGTTCCATTTATCTAACAGTTCAGTTGTACTCGTTTGCTAAAGTTCACGTATTAGCAATTTAATAAAACAAAAACGACGAAGTTAGAAAATGACAGATGAGTCAGAGACCAAAACTATAGGAAAATGTGAAGAATTAAATAAAGAAAGAGAGGAATTTCAAGAACCAGAAAAACAATTCAATCCTGATGGGAGCGGAGCTCCGCACTCAAGGAAGCAATCGAAAGGTGAAGGAATCCAAGATGGAAACAAGGAACAGAAATTCAAGGAACAAGACCGAGTTCAGTACGATGAGCTCTTATCATCTGCTGGAGAGTTTGGACTGTATCAAGTTATGTTGCTGTGTGGTACCCTGCCATTTTATATGTTCGGAGTCTACTCGTACTATTCGCAAATGTTTATCACAGAGATGTCATCGGAACATTGGTGCTGGATTCCAGAACTTGAACACTTGACCTACGCGGAGAGAAGGAGCCTCGCCATCCCGAGCGATGACTCCGTTTATGGATACTCGCGGTGTACCGCTTACGTAGCTAACTGGACCGAAGTACTGGAGGCCGGACTAGTGCCAGACGGAACCTGGGACACCGCACCGTGCCAACACGGGTGGGAATTCGATCAGTCTGAGATTCCCTACCCCACTATAGGCAGTGAACTTGGATGGGTGTGCGATAAAAGCAGTCACCAGGCGACTGCTCAGTCGCTCTTCTCTGTTGGCTCTATTTTTGGATGTCTGCTGTTTGGATGGATGTCGGATCGGTACGGCCGAATACCGGCGGCGGTCACCGCTAACATACTTGGATTTATTGGAGGAACAGCTAGCAGTTTCACTAATAGTTTTGCCTCATTCACGATCTGCAGATTCATCATGGGAATGTCGTATGACAGCAACATGGTCATAATATACGTCTTAGTATTAGAATATGTAGCGCCTAAATACAGAAGTATTATGGCCAACGTTGCGTTTGCTGTTTTTTATACTATTTTCGTAACTACACTTCCATTTATGGCGCTCGCTCTTGGGCACTGGAGATGGATTGCTCTAGTTACAAGTGTGCCATTTGCTATTGCTCTATTAACTCCACTGTTTATGCCGGAGAGTCCAAGATGGCTTCTTTCAAAAGGTCGCGTCGACGACGCTGTTAATAAAGTGTTAAGGATAGGTGAAGTAAATAAAAAAGTGATACCGCCTCATCTGATAGAAAAATTCAAATGGACTATGGAAACTGCAGAAAAGGAAGAAAACCATAGTTTCCTCTCGATTTTTAAAAGACCGGTACTAAGAAAATCACTATTTTTGATCTGTATAGAATATATGAGTTGCATTTTGGTTTTCGACGGTTTGTTGAGAAACATTGGAAATATAGATTTCGACTTCTTTGTGTCATTCGCATTGATATCGGTTACCGAGTTGCCTTCGATGTTGCTGCTGGCCTTTGTGTTAGATATTTTGGGGAGAAGATGGTTGACATTGATTGTGATGAGCGTGAGCACTGTTTTTACTTATGCAACTATCTTTGCTACAACCGGAGCACAGTCGGTGGGTTTTGTAGTAGTTGCGAGGTTTGGTGTAAATATGTCGTACGGCGCTGTCATGCAGTGGACAGCGGAGCTATTACCAACAAAAGTGCGAAGTTCGGGAGTATCTTTCGTCCATATTTGTGGGTTCGTTGCATTAGCAATTTCACCATATATAGTTATACTTGATGAAGTCGCAACTTGGCTTCCATTGACTGTTATTGGAACTGTAGCTTTGATAGGAGCAATACTTCCATTATTCTTACCGGAGACCGCTATGAAGGAGATGCCTCAAACTTTCGAAGACGCGGAAGAACTCGTCAAAAAGCAACAGATTTGTGATATGCCTTGTATTAAAAAGCGTGACGAGAGTAGCATTGAAACGGATGAATATATTAACCCCAGCTTTGAAAGGGATTGATTTTGTGATGAATTTGTGTGTTTTATCTGGGGTGCTATTAAATTATATTTTAACCATCGATATCTTTGATTATATCGAACGAAGATGAGGTATGCTATAATCTAAAGACAAAAAACGTGGCGAAAATTTGTTTGAAAAATTTAAAAATTGAATTGTCAGCGAACGTACACAACTCCTTGTTGCGACTGAGACTAAATCAGGAGACGTCACCTGATTTTGCATCGCCTTAGTAGAAGCACGTTTGCCGCTTCTGCCGTTTTTAAGAGTTCGATGATTTTAATAATACGAATGTATTTAACAATGCGAATGTACAAAATAGATGTAGAAAATGTAAATAATATCATTATGAAATTTGTATTTTTTATTAACCTGCCCTTATTAGCCTAACGAATTCGGCTGTGGCTTCACTATTGCCCTCTCTAACTTTATAATTTTAAATTAAAATCATGAAAGAACAACGCTAAGACCATTTAAGGTAGTCGGTAGAACCCTGGTTTTGATAACTCTTTTTTTTATCGAAGATAGAGTAACGGTAAATCAGACGTACAACGGTACGTCTGATTTCCGCAGACGGAATAATGGAAGTATTCATCGTCTGATGGCTAGCCAGACGTTTGTCACGACAGGATAGTGGAGTGTGTGTATTTGTATGCAAATGTTGCATCTAGACGGCGTATCTTAACTTGATTTTAGCAGCATTTTTGATCTGTTTTTGTTTCTTTTCTCTGTTGTTGTTGCTGTTCCAATAACCTGGGTTTTTACAATAAGGATAGTGATGTCATTCGTCAATAATTATACACCAATTTGATGACTTATCTTCGTAATCCCTACTACTAAACTACAGAACCTATTTACATAAAATTTAGTACAGATAAATAAATGAAATAGCTTATGAAAATACAAATGCTAATTTTAAACGCAAAAAACGTTGTATAATACGTATATAGCGTTAAATACTTTTCATAATTTCTAAAACTATTTTCTAATTTAATATTTTAGAGTTTGATTTAATGAAACTAGCATTCCGGCTTCCCCCTTGGCACATAATAAACATATTACACAGCTATGGTAATCAGGGATTCCGTACATATCCAACGGTGAAAGAATTTTTGAAATCAGTCCAGCCCTTTTACTGCTTTACTAAATCTGTATTCCTTTGCTCTATCTCATATTGGTATCTCTATCATTTCAAGCGAAAAGAAAAGAGACGGCAATATCAAAGTTTTTTCACAGTTCACAGTTTTAGTTAAGCGGTAGACCCTCAGTAGTTCCTGAGATTAAAACAAGTTCAAGAGTGCAAACAAAAAACCTCTTCAGCTTTGTAATACTGGAATAGATGACATTCCAAAAAAGTAGTCATAAAAAAAAATATTTTAGCTTTCAAAATCTGAGAGCTAAACAGCAGGCGCAGCTAGTGAAAAATATTTAATTTTATATGTGAGTATAGTGGCCGGCAAACAAGTTGACCCAAAAGTGACGTGAAAGGGGAATAGTTCGCGCATTATGCACGAGCGTAATTTTCCCTAAATTACGCTCGTATCGTTTTTAAGGCCCTCTTCTCCCTTCTGATGTTTAAAAAGAAATTCCTTAAGGTGTAACCTAAAACGATACAGACTTTGCAGGTTCCTTATCGGCGGAGGAATGTTATTCCAGCATTTCGTTGAAGCGTAGCGGAAACTGCCCCTAAAAGCGGCAGACCCGTGCCGCTCCATCGAAAGCTGCGTGGCACACTGGCGAAGAGGCCTGTTACTTTTCTTCCATGACAGCTTGTCGTACAAATATTTCGGACATTTGTGCTTCATAATTCCAAACATTAAGCATGCTAAATGTAACTTGCGGCGGTGCATCATTTTCAAAAGTTTGTTTTTGTTCAAAAATGGAGTCACATGCGATCGGAATGGTATATCAAAACAAAAACGTGCACAAGCATTTTGAAAGGATCAGTGGCTCTGCAAGTAGTGTAATTGTAGCATTCACTCGCAAGCGAGCTCTTCAACTAGTCTTCGTTAGTAAACGGATAAACTTGAAACTCTGCGGGACCATTTTGAAGGCTTTGAAATCTTTTTCGAAGCCTTCGGTTGCGCCTTGTCGGTTTCATCGACAGACATGCCAATGTCTGTCGATGAAATCACAAAGGTTATAAAATAGGACATCGTATGGTTAAGCGGGACATTGTATGGTACAGGGGGATTGTTTGGTTGGATTGTATGGAAAGATTATGTTTGAGACCTCATGATTATTTTACTTACAGTTCAGAAGTGCTGTTTGAAAGTCTCATAAATTCTACGAAGTTCGTCGATCCAAACTTGAGTGATAACTCCTACAAAATCCATTATCGTTTCTGTTATTTGACATCACGAAAGCTGGCGAACTTTCCTAAGTTAAAGTTGAGATTTTCTTGAATATCTTTCAAGAATTTCGGTGAAATTTGAAACGATACCCGAGTAAATCATAATTTAGAATCAACAAGTTGAAATAAAGTTTGGAAACGCTGGGAACTTTTCGAGGAGTCGCGGATTTAACTTATTTACTCAGAACTAACGGTGATCTGTATTCAGTTCACTGTCTGAGTTCTGAGTACCATCCTACTAGGTAAACTATACTAACATTATAAAGCTGAAGAGTTTGTTTGTCTGAACGCTAGGATCTCGGGATGTACTTGTCCGAATTGAAAGACTCTTTTTCTATTGGATAGTCCATTTATCGACGAAGGCTATACACACACAACATTACGCTACTGTCAATAGGAGCGGAGCATGATTAAAGAATGTAACAAAAACGGGGAAAATATTCCTTTTTTAAAGCTATGCCTTGCCTTGACGTGACAGTGCTTGACGTGACAGCATGAGTGTAAACCTTTACTAATCAAATCTGTTCTGAGTTGGTACGACTAATTTTCGACAGGTGGCTGGCAGGTAGCTGAAGAGGTTTTTGTTTGAACACGATATTCAAAAATTCTTTCACCTTTGGATATGTACGAGATCCCTGAGTGCTATTGGTAGGATATATATTATGTACCACGGGCGGACATCTAATATATTATAAATGGTATAAATGTGAAAGTTTAGATGTTTGTTGCTCCATCACGTCGTAACGTCTCAACTGATAAGGTCGACATTTGGAACACAGTCATAATATGAGCTGGAAGAACCGAAGAACACATACTACTTTTTATTCTGTAAAAATAACTTGAACGGAAACATCGCGGGTAAAACCGCTGGACGTTGCTAGAAAGTTATAAAGTGTGGTAATAAAAATGCTTAAAAAACGCTTTTTAACCCCCGACCAAAAAAAGGGGTGTTATAAGTTTGACGTCGATGTCTGTCTGTCTATCTATCTGTCTGTCTGTCTGTCTGTCTGTGTGTCTGTGTCTGTCTGTGGACCACCGTAGAGCTCAAACGGATGGGCCGATTTCAATGCGGTTTTTTTACTTAAAGGTTAATATCCGTGCGGATGTTCTTAGCTATGTTTGGTTAATATCGATTCAAAATGGCCGCCTCCACAAAATGGTGGACAAAATATTTCTTCACAACCTACCTCAATATGGGTATCAAATGAAAGGGCTTGACTAGTAAAATACTATAAAAAAATCAAATTCAAGATGGCCGCCACCATAAAATGGCGAATTATATTATTTTTTTCACTACTTCCTCAATATGGGTATCAAACGAAAGGGCTTGACTAGTAGAATGTTGAACAGATAAAAAATTCCGAGACAGTCGGGGGTTAGTCAAAATTTTTAATTTTGTTCTTGTTTTATAAAGTCACGAAACGAGTACCTTCTTCAACTTCAAGAATGAAGTAATTATGGATGTGGAAAAATAACGGGCCACGGGCCGCTGCTAGAATCACAATGATCTTACGCTATATTGATAATTATGCACTAAATATAGTTTTGCAAGTTAATTTAAAAACCCTAGAAAGTTTTAGTAAATGTTGACTATACTTTTAGTCCAAAGGGATAATAAGTACTGAAGCTGATACGTTCAGACTGCAAATAAAATTAAAGGTTGTAATTTCACTGATTATGTAAGAATCATGAGAAGATTAAAAACCTCAATAAGACCGCCTGCCATTAATTTTGATTGCTAATTTTATTTTCACAGGCTCTATAATTCCGAATTCAATTTTATAACAATAACTATTTCTGAACTGCTATAGGTAGTTGGGTGAATGCTGGATGCCAAATACGAACTTGCTGTGGGTTCAGCTAGCGTCTGCGTATGAATGCTAAGTTATTACACTTAAACATATAAATGTGCACTTAGACAATGTCTAAAACTGACGCCAGACATTGTCTTACATTATTTTTAATAGGCACTCCCTCAATAAAGATTTAGCATGAATGGGCTAGACTATTGAAATAATATGAAATAAGGCATATTAATAAATATAGTAACAGAGCAAAGCTCGGTCACCCAGCGACCGCGACACGAGACCGCGACAGGAGACCGAGACCGGAGACCGCGACAGGAGACCGAGACCGGAGACCGCGACAGGCACTTGACTCTATAGAACTGTATAGGCGCCAGTTCGCGCCGAGACCGCGTCAGGAGACCGAGACACGTGTCGCGAGACATGTGTCGCGGTCTCGGCGCGAACTGGCGCCCATACGATTCCATAATGTCAAGTGCCTGTCGCGGTCTCCGGTCGCGGTCTCGTGTCGCGGTCTCCGGGCGAACTTGTACCTTTAGCTATAAGTTAATCAAGATTTATACATTTGTTCTTGTTTAATTCTCAACAGCCAATCACAGAACTAGATATAAATGAAATTTTCTGCTATGCTTTTTCCATAGCCAGAGTTGATAACCCGCGCGACGCAGATATGAAAACTGAGGTAAAGACATCTAGGCATTGTTTGTTTAGTGGGCGAGCACATTTGCTTTTCTGTAGTTACGCGCACTATGGTACCGAGAACAAAACAAATTGAAATAAACAATATATTTTTGTATATGCCTTACATTACATGGGTTGGCAACATTAAGTTTAAAACATAGTATTACTTTTTTAACTTTTATAGGTTTACACTTGACCGCCATCTCGCCTGATGTTAAGCGACGATGCGGTCTACGATGAAACGTGTTTACCTAGAAGAAACCGATTTACTCTCGATTTGAAGACACCGAGATTATAACTATCGGGAAAACCCACTCAGGCAACTCATTCCACAGCCTAGACGTTCTTGTCATAAAAGTAGAGTCAAACCTCTTCGTCCGTGTCTTTGGAATGTCCACCATGAAACGGTGCCGCTTTTTCGACTTACGAGAAGTACGATAGAAAAAGGCAAGGTGGTTTTAGATTATGCAGATCAGTTGCACACTCTTCGAAATGTATCCGATAAAAAACTGATAAGCTAGCAGTTTTGCGGCGATGTTCAAGACTTATAACATTGTTATAACAAAATAAATGCTTCCTTCTTGTGTCGAGTGTGATCGCGGGTGCACAACCTATAGTCCTGGACGTCTACATTTTTTCTACGAAAAACGTGATTTCGTAATAAACTCGCAACTTTCCTACTTCGGTTCTACTTCGTTTCATCCGATCGAACATTGTTTGACGTTTAAATATTCTAAGCCTATATTTCTAATTAGAACATTAATTTAAATGTCAAGCAATGTTCGATCAGAGAAGTAGAACCGCAGTAGGAAAGTCGCGAGTTTGTTTCGAAATTACGTTTTTCGTAGAAACAGAGTTGACGTTCTGTTCCTATAACTTTCTACATCTATGTAACTAGAATATCGCAATTATTACTGGTTACCTACAACCCAATGATTCCAACAATAGGTGTTCGATTATCCCGATGGTTAGTTGATAATTCATTTTCCAACTTCTTTGGTTTATGTGGTTTATTTATATTTGGTTTTGAACTTGAAAATATTGTCTAATTTGGTGACAAAGTCAAAGTCGGAAGTTCTTTATAAATAAATTTTCTACTTGGCTCTGGTTTCCGAAATGGCAAACCTAGGCTTAGAAAAAAAGATTCTATAAAGACAAATCTATATGTGTACCTCTATACAGGTAGAGTTTGTCTTTTTTTTTTTTTTTAAATAAGTAGTGACGAGACGATCAGGACATGTGCCTGATGGTAAGCAACATGCCTGACACATAACAGCACAGTGACACGCAGCTATTGGAACACGAAGAGTCCAAATCATTACCTAGCACTGCACTGCGCTCGTCACCCAGAGATCTAAGATCTTATATCTCTAAGCCCTGTAATTTCTCTGGAAACATTGCCCTTCAAACCGGAACACAGTAATGTTTGCACATTACTGCTTGGCGGTAGAATAACTGGCAAAGGTGTGGTACTTCCCCAGGCGGGCTCTGGCAAGAGTCCTACCACTACAGTCCACTAATTTAGGTATTTTAGTTAGAAATCCAACTAATGTAATAAGAATAAGTTATTTACAATTACGTTTGTTTTAGGTCGGTCCTTTATTTTAACATTTATTTATGTAATGTCTCCAAGGTCAAAAAGTTTTAAACAGATAACAGCTTCAACGCATTAAAAGATGATAAGAAGCAAGTAAAACGAGATATTCTAAAACCAAATAGGTTTTAAATGTTGGGTCTCTTTGACCTCTAATCTCTGTGCAAGCGTTTTTTCCGACGTTGCTTTTGACTTTTCATCATTTCAGGCAACATTTCCAATCCTGTTTATATTATAAATGCGAAAGTTTGAACGTCTGGATATCTGTTGCTCAATAACGTCGGAAGAGCTGAACGGATCGGTTTGATTAAAAAAGTATTTATCTAAAAAACAATGAACACTATTAAATCTCGCAGATATTTGTTTTAACGCTAACAACTTGGAACTCGATTAGATTAGTCAGAAATAGCACAAGTAGTAGTAGCACAAAGTAGTTTTTAAAACTGGTAATATTACGGTAACGGAAAAATACGGGTAAAATTAGGTTATTCCGTTAGATTGAGGCTGACTTCTTTGTTTGTGCTGGGGAAATGCACGTGGCTCTGCTACACACCCTTGCTCTCCCCGGCTGGGGTCCGCCATCACTCGACAAAATGCTGCGCCATACCATGATACGTACATAATATCTGTGTGTTGTGTGATGCCCGGGGTGCACCAATGTAATGGGGAATGTTAATAGGTATCTAAAATCACTTGAAACTTTGTTATAGTAAAGTAGTTCACTACACTAGTTTTTTTCACTAGTTTACACTCTGTACACTAGTTTTTGTTTTGCTCAAAAATACCAAGTAGATATATAATTTTACATGCATTCAAAGTTCGCAAAAATATTTACCGCGAGTGACGTCATTACACAACGCTCTATTGCACTTAATTGCAATTCGCTAGCAGTAATTTACTTGCGTAGTGATTTGTTTTGTGTCATCGCTTCCGGTTGTGAACGAATTGAGCGAGTGTTGTGGTATGACGTAAAGCGCATCTAACTCGGATCGCTCACTTTAAAATGATATATAAAAAATAATTAAAATATATAAAGTGTACAAATAATTACAATATTTGTTTACGATATTACCATAGGCTATTTTGTGAACAATTTTTCCATCTGTTTAATGAAATGAAATCAAGAGTTACTTTCGTTTAGAAACTGGGCTTATTCATTTGGTCAATGTTTTCAGTCCACATGGAGAAGTATTGTCGCCCAATCTAGGAGTTAACGTATGTGATAGTGTAACAATAATACCCTTCGAAGGAAGAGTACAATTTTTTTTTTTTTTTTTTTTTAATAAAGATTGACGAGACGATCAGGACATGTGCCTGATGGTAAGCAACATGCCTGACACATAACAGCACAGAGACAAGCGGCTATTGGAACATGAAGAGTCCAAATCATTATCTAGCACTGCACTGCGCTCGTCACCCAGAGATCTAAGATCTTATATCTCTAAGCCATGTAATTTCTCTGGAAACATTGCCCTTCAAACCGGAACACATTAATGTTTGCACATTACTGCTTGGCGGTAGAATAACTGGCAAAGGTGTGGTACTTCCCCAGGCGGACTCTGCCAAGAGTCCTACTACTACTACCTAAGTCCTATTTGTTTTTAGGTTGAATGAATGACTATTTACTCTCCCGGACCTAGCTAGTGTTGGTTGCTAACTTATAATCCTTCTGGCGGCGTTCTAGCCTCACCTACTATTTACTTTTCGGATGTTACTTTCGGTACTACTTGGTTCTTTGAGCGTAGTCGTATTTTCTTTGTTATTCGTATTTTCTACATTACTCGTACTTTTGTTACACAATAACATAGTTTGGGGAAGTTTTTATGAAGACCGTACGCGGACTCATTAGACGCGCGGTAAACTAGGCACCTCAACTCCTAACAGTTCCTGACCTTTCCAGTAAATTCAGCTTTTTAGTGGCATGAGCGTGTCGGGTCGCAATTTATTTCCCGTTTTTGTTACAACCGCTATATTGTAAGGTGTTTGCGGCTTCTCTGTCTAATTTCAAACGGATATAAAGAAACCAAGATGGCTGCAGCGCTGAGGCAATACCTAAGCAATTTACGAGGAATTGGACGTATTGAGAACATTAAATAAATTTTGGTCGACACTTATTAGCTCCTAACTATAACTATTTAATCCCCAAATTAACAATGCTTATACCACGGCTTATATTAATGTCAGATAACATAGGTCTCCCCCTAGATTTCCACAACGAACGGTCTTGCGAAACCTGCAGCCAGCGGTTTCCAGCGACCATTGTGAGGTCATCTGTCCATCTAGTGGGAGGCTGTCCAATACTGCGTTTTCCGGTTCGTGATCGCCACTCGAGAACCATTCTTCCCTTTCGGGTTCCATTGCCTCTTCAGCTTGCTTACTCTTTAAGCTATGTCGGCTACTTATGTAAATATGTTACTTGAAATACGAGTAGGTACTTACTAAACATAGAAACACTCAAATATACAACAAATATTACAATAGTCTGTGATTGAATTTCACCGATCTACAAAATGTTGCAAACCGTTCTTGAGCGCACCTGAACCATGAGCTGCTTGTTTTACGCTTGAACCGTAACTCAACGAGTCATACTTTTATGATATACTAGCTGTTACCCGCGACTTCGTCCGCGTAGAATTTTGATTTGTTTTGAGTGTAAATTCACTGCTTTCAAAAAAATGGTAAAAATGTAGAGTTGTTATCTTACTTTGTTTATTATAGTTCTTATAATAACTCCGTAGTTATTTTTGTATATTTCACTTTTTACCAGGGAATACAAACAAAGTTTATGTGAATTCTTACAAAAACAATAATTTTGGCAAATTAGTAACGTTGCGTCGCGTCGGCAGAGTTTTAGACAGCTGTTTGCCGATTCAGAGTATATACCTTATGTCGCCAAAACCGGCTGACATACAAAATACCTTAAAATCTTTCGTGTTTATCGTCGTTATGTTATGCTATGTTGTATTGTGTTGTGTTGAGTTCTGTTCTGATCTGTTTCGTTCCGTTCCGTAACGTGAACGTAACGTGAACGTAACGTGAACGTAACGTGAACGTAACGTGAACGTAACGTGAACGTAACGTGAACGCAACGTGAACGTAACGTGAACGCAACGTGAACGCAACGTGAACGCAACGTGAACGCAACGTGAACGCAACGTGAACGCAACGTGAACGCAACGTGAACGCAACGTGAACGCAACGTGCAACGAACGCAACGTGAACGCAACGTGAACGCAACGTGAACGCAACGTGAACGCAACGTGAACGCAACGTGAACGCAACGCGTGAACGCAACGTGAACGCAACGTGAACGCAACGTGAACGCAACGTGAACGCAACGAACGCAACGTGAACGCAACGAACGCAACGTGAACGCAACGTGAACGCAACGTGAACGTGAACGTGAACGCAACGTGAACGCAACGTGAACGCAACGTGAACGCAACGTGAACGCAACGTGAACGCAACGTGAACGCAACGTGAACGCAACGTGAACGCAACGTGAACGCAACGTGAACGCAACGTGAACGCAACGTGAACGCAACGTAAACGCAACGTAAACGTAACGTAACATTATTATTATAATATTATTAGTAAGATAGGATTTCAGACTAAGAACTATTTGTGTTTCAAATTGCAACAAAATCTAATAAGGCGTTCCGATATTAAATGTATACGTGATCCTTTAGAAACTGTGTATGTTTTCGGGATAGTAAATACCTAGCCTGTTTTATTTTGATGTTTGAATCTGTGTTTCGAATTGCAACAAAATCTAGTTAGGCGTTCCGATCTTACATTTGTTTATACTTGATCCCTAAGGAACCGTGCATGATTTCGGGATAAAATGTAGCCTATATGTTATTCCAGACTATAAGCTATCTGTGTACTAAGTTTCAGCTCGATCTGTTGAGCCGTTTGGGCGTGATTGAGCAAAAAACATCCAAACATCCATACATTCATACATTGAGATTTATAATATGAGTAGGAAGTAGGATTTCATGCAAATATGTCCAAGGAATAAAAAGTTTCATGCAATCGTTCATCCCCTAATTCATTGCTTTAGGGGTTGAATTTAGAAAAATCTTCCCTTAGTGGCTACGTACGCTATAAAAATAATATATGTGTGAAATTTAAAGTGTGTCCTAAAGTTTCGTCCTGTGCGTTAATATAAAACTTTCATCCCTTGTCTAACACTCTTAGGGGACGAATTTTGAAAAAAAGTACTACATAGCTCATTATTTTGGCCGTACTAAGTACCTAAGAAATTTAATGTAAATATGTCCAAGGAATAAAAAGTTTCTATACAAACTTTCATCCCTTATTTCATCCCTTGGAGGGTTGAATTCTGTCAAACTCTCATTATTTTGGCAGTACTAAGTACCTAAGAAATTTGATGTAAATATGTCCAAGGAATAAAAAGTTTCTATACAAACTTTCATTCCTTATTTCATCCCTTGGAGGGTTGAATTTTGTCAAACGCTGTAATACGTGTCTCATGATTTTAGCTAAACTCAATTTTATGAAATTTCATGCCAATATATCTAAGGAATAAAAGTTTCATACAATCATTCATCCCCTATTTCACCCCCTTGGGGGTAGAATTTATCAAAATCCTTTCTTAGCGGATGCCTACGTCATAACATCTACTCGTGTGCCAAATTTCAGCCTGATCCCTTCAGTGGTTTGGGCTGTGCGTTGATAGATCACTATGTCAGTCAGTCAGTCAGTCAGTCAGTCAGTCACCTTTGAGTTTTATATATATAGATATAGACATACTATTTGAACCGGCTTTGATCTGAGTTATATACGTCTAAAAATAGTTGTAAAACCAGATTCCTGAGAATAAACGTCATAAACGATATCAAGAGAAGAATTGTAAAATCAAACAAAGTGATATAAAGTACTTACATGTCGAAGCTAACAAGCGTTCAATCAACAGTCTGTTTACTACACAGCTTAGTTTATTTAGCGGTTATGCATGATATTCAGCGGTAGCGTTTGTTAAGTACTACATTCATGTTTCTACTACATGTGGAATACGTTGCCTGAGTGGGGTTTCCCCGATGGTTACAATCTTTGTGTCTTCAAATCGAGAGTGAATCGGTATCTTCTAGGTAAACACGCTCCATCGTAGACCGCATCGTCGCTTAACATCAGACGAGATGGCGGTCAAGTGTAAACCTATAAAAATTAAATAAAACAAATGCTTAGGCCATTACTGAATTTAGGGTAATGCCATTAGTTAACATGTGTGACAGAAACAAAAAATATGAAACATCTGACATATAAAATATTTAGTTAAAATGTGGGTATGTACTTTGCTAACGCTATTTTAGCAGTTTGGGCTGTTCGACGCTTGGTGGCAAAACGTGGAATTAAATGGAAATTAAAGTCAAAGACAAAGTACTTCATTCATAAGTATACAATTTACGCGTCAATTAATAAAAAACAAAAAAAAGAATTTTCAAAGTTTGAAATGATTACTTTACTGTATTATAATAATTATTGTACAGAAAACTGTCACGCATTATACGAGTATAATGTCTTTAATGCAATTGTACTGATCCATGTCAAATTAATTTCTTTTATATTTTTGGGAACTTTGTCATCAGGTCATCTCTCTAAAAATTCGAAGAAATAAGAATAAGAAGCTTGATCGATAAGTCAGCACTTTAAACTGGTTTAGAAGCTGCCGAAACTTGGTCCCGATATAACTATTTTGGAAAGAGTGTTATAAACTTCCGGTTCAATAATGTGAGTCGACTTCCAATTACATTACAATGGAATGACTAGGCAAGTAATTAAATGTCATCGATCCAAGTCATTTGTCTAGCTGTTTGATTAAGTGGCTGAATGTCGTTCAGGAAGCTGGTAAAATGATGCTGCTTAGTAAAGAGGCTAGGTTGTTGATTAAATGGCTTATTAACCTAATTGGCATTACATAGCATTACTGTAATAATGATAGATCCACCAAATAATGGATTACATCTGTGTATCGTACCCATCACACAAAGACGTGAGACTGCTCTCAGATCCGTAGGTCATGAGTTCATTTCCAAGCAGGACAAAAATCGGACATTTATTCTGTGTGGATGTTTCTAAGTTCTGTGAATCATAAGTTACGGCTGGTCTAATCGAGAGAACGGAAACTATCGATCCGGACCCCCAGGTTCAAATCCCACACTCATCACTGTCTTTTCGAAGTCATGTACGTAATGCCACGGTGTTATATTATATGTTAATTCTTCACTTGAGACTCACTTTAAGACAAATTCTATTTATTTATTTACTATTATTACACTAAGCAATAGTTTTTTTAGATCTACTGCCGTTTGACATACCTATATTTATGTCAAAACTAACCTCAACATTTTGAGGGTAGATTGATTTTTTTGTAAATTTTTTCAAGTGATGAGTCATTACCGGCGCCGAACTCATATGGGTTCCTTGCCCATTGACGGGTTAAACTTAAAACGGTGAAGGGAAACTTCGCGAGAATACCGAAATGTACCTAGAATCTTTCGAGGTCGTATGTCTTCCTCCAACCCGCACTAGGCCAGCGTGGTGGATTATGGTCTTGACTCTCTCCTTGCGAGAGAAGGCCCCGAGTCCCAGCCGTTGGAACATTTAGTGGACTGCTTATGCTTCAGTTCTAGCTGTGAGTATGACCTGCACTTATCATTATTTTTCCCAGTGCAGATGTACTTGGTTGTCATAACCTTACTGTGAACGAAAATATTGTAAGAAAACGGTGTGTTTCAAGAAAAGGCATTTTGCGATGATATGTGCCGTGCAACCTGCGTTCGCGTTTGAATGGTATAGTGAATTATGACCTTAAATATCTCCTTGCGAGAAAGCTCCGAGCACAGCAGTGGAAAATAAAGGTTGCCTATGCAAAATCTATTGGTCCTAGGGTCCAAATCCACGTGACCTTAATAGTTCATTAAGTAGTATATCACGACTGCTGTTATCTCAGAATTTATAATTCCACATCAACAGTTCAACAGATACCTGATAAGTTGACGACCTTCCAACCGAATAATATCTATCAGTCAGATAAAACTACGGACTTAAGTTAAAACACCTTGGGTTTCGAAACAATTTTATTTGTTTTTCTTAACCTTATTTTCTTAAAAAAATGAAATTTGGAACAATAATGATCACTGGTAATAATTACACTGGAACAGTGGAGAATTTTGTGAATTTAGAATGCAAAGTTCTTGTTAACATGTTCTTCAGTGATGGAGTCCTCTCTGACTTTCACACAAGGCATCTCACAAAAGTTTTGGTTTTCCGAAAGTCGCTCTGCATCGTCGAACGTATGGGGCATTTCTCTCTTGGCTGTTTCAGGCAGGAACAAAGCTATCACAGCTCCTAAACCTGCTATAGATCCAATTATTGTCAATGGCAGCCAGTAGGCAACAATGTTCAGGTATACTATGTAAGGTGAAATAGAAGTAGCCACGTATCCACAAATATGCACCAGTGAAACACCAGAACCACGCACTCTAGTTGGTAACACTTCAGCTGCCCATTGCATTACAGCAGAATAAGACATATTCACCGCAAACCTTGCAACTACAGCAAATATCACAGATTCAATTCCAGTTCCAACAAAAACGGTCAAGTAGGAAAACACGCAACTTGTAATCATAACAACAACTGTTAACCATCGCCTTCCGAATATATCCAAAACAAAAGCGACCAATAGCATTGATGGTAGCTCAGTGAAGGATATTGCTGCAAATGATAAAAAAGAAATCAAAATCCAACAGTCCAATACTCCTGACTAAGCCATCAAAGACTATGGTACAGCACATGAATTCCAAACACACGAGTATTAACGTAGTTCTTAACTTTGGCCTCTTGAATACTTCCAATAAACTTACATTTTCTTCATTTTGCTCTTTAGACATTGTCGATTTAAATTGTTCTATTAACTTTGGTGGTATCTCCTTCTTATTTATCCGACCAATAGTCAATATTTTCTTGACGGCTGCATCGATGCGCCCTTTTGAAAGGAGCCATCTTGGACTCTCTGGAATCAATAACGGAGTAAAGACGGCAAGGGCGAGAGGCAGACTAGTGACTAGAGAGATTAGTTTCCAGTGCCCAAGGGCGAGAGCTACAAATGGTAGTGTTGTTACAAACAGGGAGTAGAATATCGCGAATGATGCGTTGGACAACAAGCTTCTATATTTAGGGGCTACGTACTCCAAGATCAAAAGATAAATCATCATCATGCAGTTATCGTAAGCCATGCCCATAATAAATCTGCAGATAGTAAACTGCACAAAGTTCTGGGCAAAAGTACTGCTGACTCCACCGATACATCCTAGCAAGTTGGCGCCGACTGCTGCAGGTATTCTTCCGAACCGATCAGCGATCCAACCGATGAGGAATCCTCCGAAGACAGAACCAACCGAAAACAAAGATTGTGCTGTAGCCTGATAACTGCCTCTGTCACAGACCCATCCAAGATCGCTCGCTATGGTTGGGTACGGAATTTCTGTACTGTTGAATTCCCAGCCATGTTGACATGGTGCTATATTCCATGATTTATCTGGTAGTTGTCCAGTTTCCAGTACTGAGGTCCAGTTGGCCACGTATGCGTTGCAACGTGAGTATCCATAGATAGAGTCATCGCTGGGGATAGCGAGATTTCTTCTTTCAAAATCTGTAAGGTTGGCTAGCTCCGGGATCCAACACCAGTGGTTCGGCGATACTTCCGTGATGAACATCTGTGAGTAGTATACAAATACACCGAACATGTAGAAGGGGCATGTCGACAGCAGTAGTAGTAGCTGATATCTTCCAAATTCACCAGCTGATGATAACAGTTCATCGTAGTGCACCTTATCTCCTTCCGTTTGTTTAGCTGACTTCCGACCTTTTGATGCTTCAACCATCTCTTTGTTTGTTGCTACTTCGTTAGACATTTTTGTAAACAATTTTAAACTATGTATGTATAAGATTCAGTCTTGGTTATATAAGTTACTACCTTTTGATTACGTTAATTAAACTGGTTATTTAATTGTGGCGCCGAGCGTTTTATACCTTATTATTTGTAGTTTGTCGTTGGATCATGTGATAAAATCAATGTTTACTCGAGTATCTCCCAGATAAGTGATAATGTATACACATCAGAGATTAGGAATCTTTCCACAATTATTTGCTTAGTGTCTACCTACCTAACTTCTAAGTGGATACGACGTGATTATCATTAACCAGGTAGCGATGAAATCATCATAAACGAATAAATTATAAATCTTAATGTACCAAGACCAGTGGTGTGGTAGAACGGCCCTTATTACCGAAGCACGCTTCACCATTGGATTGCATCACTACGACAAGGTGACCTCTCTATAACTAACGATAAACAATTCATAGATTAGTAAAAACCTTCAGTTTCCAACAATAATATTTCCCATTCCAATAATTGGTAGAATCACTAGTTCCCTCGTAATTAAGTTCGCACCCAAGTACTGATGAATTCAATTAGAGCAAAATTATTTCGCTCGTTTTGTAATAAATAAAAATTCCTGTCTACTTAAAAAGCAATAAATGGAACAGCGAATGTTTCCGTGACTGAAGCCATTTTGCCTCCTGTGATTAGTGGAAAGTGCTATTTAATTTGGTTCGTGTTTTTACTCGACGGGAAATAAGACTTTTTGCTGTGCTTATTTTTAGATTAAAATACAAAACGTTTTCATTTCAATTTCTAGCTTGAACTAACTTTTTAAACTTGAAACCTTCCAAACGACCGATTTTTATGAGTCAGTCTTTCGAAATAACCAAATGAAAATTTCTTTGCAGTAAAAATACTAGATAGGATATGTGACCAGAAATCCATGAAATGTTTAACTGATTGGATGACACTGATTGATGCCGCGACATTGATCTAGCATGCTGGGCACGCTTCCGACTGGTAGTTCATCTTTATTATATTTATTACTCTCTGTAGATAATTGTTCAGATTTGCTCATGTGTGCGTAATTAGTTTGGTATGTATCGTAGTGTAGTACTCATTGTATTATAGTTTTGTTAATAATAAACGATCTGCCCCATATAATTAAGGATCTGCCCGTTAAAAAAAAATTACTGAAATATTTGAAAATTCGAATCTCACACGTTGCCTTGCCATATTTTTCCTTGTAGATTCGTTCGTATCACAGACCAAGTAGACAGATACTCTGTTCGTATACTATAACTGCCCTATTTAAAACCTTAGCCAGATCCGAAATTGTGCAAAAACTGTCATTACAAAAAATTACTGCTTGAGTACAATTTTATTATGGAAGTAAAATTTGGAATGAGCTAAAGATGTGGTAAGCAACACGCCTGCCCATGACAGCAGAAAGACACGCAGTTAATTTGTACACGAAGAATCAAAATTGAGCTTCATTCATTCAATTATTGAACACCTACTACCTACAGTGAACTCACTTGTACTGGTCCTTGGGATTCTTCATGTTCCAATAGCTGCGTGTTCTGTTATGGGCAGGCATCTTGCTTACCATTAGCCACATAATCTCATCACTCTAAAAATACCTAAAGATACGAAATTTCGTATAATACTCGTAACTATCAAAACATGCACTAAGGGCTAAAAGTATTATAATCGGTCGTTCCCCGGTATCGCGAGTGCAGAATGCAATCATACCATTCGTCTGCCGGCTTATCTGTGAAGATTACAAGTGTGAGCATTCATCCTGCTCTGATACCAAATCTTATCAGTAATCAATTAGCAAAACGCAATTCTATAGTACACTATACCAACTTATATTATAAATGCGATGGTAGCTCTGTCTGTCACGGTTTGACGCCTAAAAATTGATTTAATAAAAGCAGATTTTACACAGAGATAGTATACAGCCGGACAAAGGGCGGATTACTTTATCTAGGCTTCTTTTTAATGCAAAAACGGGCTGTAAGCTTTGCTGTTATCCTTCATCTGTTAGTTGTTTGTCATCTAAGTATGTATGTATATCTATTTGTTTTCATTTACTTATTTTACCTTATTAATTTGTATTTGTAAGTAATTTTATTAGAATATATGTTAATCTCATAATATCAATAGTCTTTGTGGCACACCACGCTTTGATTTTCCAACACTTTTGTCCATTCCAAGGTTGCAAATCACTTGCAGAGATAAGGCTGCCAATCGTTTTACTAGTTTCACTATACTGAATGTTTCATTTTAATAGTGCAAACAATATAGATTTTACATTAGCTTAAGGCTGGCCCGGTAGCTTAGTTGAGTGTTTTTTTATTATGTATTTAAATTATTTATGTATGGTATCAGGTGTCTGGCTTCTATAGTGATGGTGTTGTGTGTAAGATGTCCGCCATTATTTTTATGATTAACTAGCTGTACCGTGCCACGCTTCGCTGTGGCACATTGTGATGCAAAAATTAGATAAAAACAATCCTTGATGCGGACTATACATATACCATTGTAAAATTTCTGCTCGACCAGTGCAGAACTTTTTGAGTTTTTGAAGCGTACACAAACCAAAATATTTTTTTTATATACAGAGATTTTTTATCCAGTAATGGTTTATTCTCATAATACTTAGAGATCATGCGTCCTCCGCTAGCCCACACAGGGCCAACGTGGTGGATCATGCGTCCTCCGCTAGCCCACACCGGGCCAACGTGGTGGATCATGCGTCCTCCGCTAGCCCCACACACGTGGTGGATCATGGCCAACGTGGCGTGATCATGCGTCCTCCGCTAGCCCACACCGGGCCAGCGTGGTGGATCATGCGTCCTCCGCTAGCCCACACCGGGCCAACGTGGTGGATCATGCGTCCTCCGCTAGCCCACACCGGGCCAACGTGGTGGATCATGCGTCCTCCGCTAGCCCACACCGGGCCAACGTGGTGGATCATGCGTCCTCCGCTAGTCCACACCGGGCCAGCGTGGTGGATCATGCGTCCTCCGCTAGTCCACACCGGGCCAGCGTGGTGGATCATGCGTCCTCCGCTAGCCCACACGGGGCCAGCGTGGTGGATCATGCGTCCTCCGCCAGCCCACACCGGGCCAGCGTGGTGGATCATGCGTCCTCCGCCAGCCCACACCGGGCCAGCGTGGTGGATCATGCGTCCTCCGCTAGCCCACACCGGGCCAGCGTGGTGGATCATGCGTCCTCCGCTAGCCCACACCGGGCCAGCGTGGTGGATCATGCGTCCTCCGCTAGCCCACACCGGGCCAGCGTGGTGGATCATGCGTCCTCCGCCAGCCCACACCGGGCCAGCGTGGTGGATCATGCGTCCTCCGCTAGCCCACACCGGGCCAGCGTGGTGGATCATGCGTCCTCCGCTAGCCCACACCGGGCCAACGTGGTGGATCATGCGTCCTCCGCCAGCCCACACCGGGCCAACGTGGTGATCATGCGTCCTCCGCCGGGCCAACGTGGTGGATCATGCGTCCTCCGCTAGCCCACACCGGGCCAACGTGGTGGATCATGCGTCCTCCGCTAGTCCACACCGGGCCAGCGTGGTGGATCATGCGTCCTCCGCTAGTCCACACCGGGCCAGCGTGGTGGATCATGCGTCCTCCGCTAGCCCACACGGGGCCAGCGTGGTGGATCATGCGTCCTCCGTTAACCCACACCGGGCCAGCGTGGTAGATCATGCGTCCTCCGCTAGTCCACACAGGGCCAACGTGGTGGATTATAGCCTCGACTCTCTCCTTGCGAGAGATGACCCATCAATTGCAACATTTAGGAAGTAGCTTATGCTGCTGCAATGATCATTTAATTTAAATGAAATATCGGCATCGTTTATAGATTTGATTGAAATGTAGGTAGGTGCTACATCTATTACCTATATCACTCAACTATATCACTTATACCTACATTTGATTAGACTCAAGTTTGGCTGAACTAGTTAGTAAAATAAATAAACATAAAAATAAATTAAAAATACATAAATATTAGTGGATATTTCACATAACACCATCTGACCACAAACTAAGCAAAGCTTGTTTATGGGAGCCAGATAGCTGATATAATACTTATACAGTTACAAATACATACTTATTATGAGGTACTCGTACAAAGAAACAACCAAATACAGTACAAATATTTGTATTCACCACTCAAATGGGTGGGAATCGATCTCACGACCCTCGGCTTCGCAAGTAGACTTACTACCAACTAAGCCACGAGGCCAATAGAAGTCGAAATAAGCCTCAGAACAAATATTCTACACAATTTTTTTTTATAGTAAGTCAAGCACGACATAATTATGCTTGATGTTAAGCAACATGATTGCCCATAACAGCACAGTGACACGTAGCTATTGGAACATGAAGAGTCCATATTAATACGAGCACCGCACCGCGGTCGTTACCCGGAGGTAGCTGTAAACATAAGGTGTTTCATATCTTCGTAATTTCTCTGGAAACATTGCCCTTCAAACCGGAGCACAGTAGTATATACTTCAGAAAGCAAAGGAATAAATAGCAAAGGTGTAGTACTTCCCCAGGCGGTCACTGCGAAGAATCTGCTACAAGTGACCGGTGATATCACGTTCTTTGAGGAATGGATTTGATATCACATGCCCCCGATAATCCTGGTCCTCGTTTCACCCGCTAACAGCCGCCGGCGGTAATCGTCTCACGGTAATCCTCTTGATTGGCGATCCCTTTGAAACCGCGCGGGATTCCGTTTAACAGATTATCATTGATGTCGCCCGTAACACAATTCGTGTAATGAAAAAAGCGAACGACGGTGACTTTAGTTCACATGGATTTTTTTGAAATAAAAAGTGACGAGACGAGCAGGATATGTGCCTGATGGTAAGCAATAGCACACTGACACGCAGCTATTGGAAAAGCTAAGATATGAAGAGTCCAAATCATTACCTAGCACTCTGTACTGCGCTCGTCACCCAAATATCTAAGAAGTTATTTATACCTCTAAGCCATATAATTTCTCTGGAAACATTGCCCTTCAAACCGCAACACAGTAATGTTTGCTCATTACTTGGCGGTATAATTACTGGCAAAGGTGTGGTACTTCCCCAGGCTGACTCTGCCAAGAGTCGTACCACTACTGCAACGTATTGCAACTACAGTGACTTAAGTTCACATGGGTATTTCTATGTATGTTTTCGATGTATTTATGACTACATAAGTATAAGTATTAATAACAACGCTTCGCGGTTTGTCTTTTGTATACTTACTTTGTCTTTCTTGACTGGCCTTGTGGCTCAGTGGGTAGTAACTCTGCCTGCGAAGCCGAGGGTCGTGGGTTCGATCCCCATCCAGTGCAAACATTTGTGTGATGAATTCAAATGTTTGTACTGTGTCTGGGTGTTTCTATGTATAATAAGTATGTATTTACAACTATATAAGTATTATATCAACTATCTGGCCGCCATATTACAAGCTTTGCTTAGTTTGGGGTCAGATGGTATTGTGTGTGAATTGTCCACCAATATTTAATATTATTATTTCTATGTTATCTTTACAAAGATCTCTCGTTGCTGAGGATAGCTAAAATTCGCGGGCTTTTAGCCAAACGAATAATAGGAAGAAAAATCAAAAGAAACCTGTTAATCTAGAGACAAAAACTTTCTAACTATTCTGCAGGTGTTTAAAATAACTGCTTTATGCAGCAAGATGAAGGGTAGTGGGTGTATGCTAAGATTTTGTAAGCTGTTATGGAGTGTGTGTGTGTGTGTGTGTGTGTTATTATTACTTAATAGATAGATTAATCATACTATGGACTGAATTGTTTTAGACAATCTATTTGTAATATATTTGTTGACAATAAAAATACTTTTCATCCAATAAACAGCTCGGTGAGGGTCGTTGTACTCGTATAGCAGGATTTTAGACCGATGGCACTCGGGATTACGTACATTCAACGCCGAAAGAATCTTTGAAATCGGTCTAGTAGTTCCTGAGATTAGTGCGTTCAAACAAAAAACCTTCAGCTTTAAAATGATACTCAATAATATTAATTAAGTTAACATCATCAAATAACTAATTATTATAAATCATAATACCTAATACATTCCAATCGAATAGTTATTATCAGTCAGATCAAAAATTCAATTAAAGCTATCTAAAAATTAAAACTCCTTGGGTTACGAAATAATTATGTGTTTTTATTAACCTTATGTTCATTGAAAATAAACTGGGGAAATATAAAATATTGGCTACGTATTTAAAAAAAAAAGGACATTGACTATCAAATACGTCAGCAAATTTTACAAGAACCACAATATCAATTTCTAGAACAATAATAGTAACTTGGCACTGGTAACTGTTACCCAAGAATAGTTTAAAATTTTGTGGATTCAGAATTTAATGATCTTGCCAACTTGTCCCTAAGTGATGAAATCATTGATTTAACGCAAGGAATGTCACAAAACTTTTGGTTTTCTGAAAGTCTTTCTGCATCTTCGAACGTATGTGGCATTTCTTTCTTAGCTGTTTCAGGCAGAAACATAGCTACCACTGCGCCCAATCCTGCCATAAATCCGATTATTGTCAATGGTAACCAATAGACAAAAATGTTTAGGTATACTATGTAAGGTGAAATCGATGTAGCCACATATCCACAGATATACACCAATGAAACACCAGAACCACGCACTCCAGTTGGTAACACTTCAGCTGCCCATTGCATTACAGCAGAAAAAGACATATTCACCGCAAACCTTGCAATTACAGCGAATACTACAGACTCTACACCGGTTCCAACAAAAACGGTCAAGAAGGAAAACACGCAGCTTATAAACATAACAACAACTGTTAACCATCGCCTTCCGAATATATCTAAAACAAACGCTACCAATACCATTGATGGAAGCTCAGTGAAAGATATTGCTGCAAATGAATAGAAGAAGTCAAAATTCAACAGTTCAATGCTCCTGACTAAGCCATCGAAGACTATGTTACAGCAAATAAATTCTAAACACATGAGCATTAACGTGGTTCTTAACTTTGGCCTCTTGAATACTTCCAATAAACTTATGTTTTCTTCATTTTGCTCCTTGGACATTGTCCACTTAAATTGTTCTATTATGTTTGGTGGTATTTCTTTTTTTATTTATCCGACCAATAGTCAGTATTTTTTGGAGTGCATCATCGATGCGCCCTTTCGTTAGGAGCCATCTTGGACTCTCTGGAATCCAAAACGGAGTCAAGACGGCGAGGGCGAGAGGCAGACTAGTGACTAGAGAGATCAGTTTCCAGTGCCCAAGGGCGAGAGCTACAAAGGGTAGCATTACTACAAACAGAGAGTAGAATATTCCGTAGGATAAGTTAGACATCAAACTTCTATATTTTGGTGCTACGTACTCCAATACCAGAAGATATATCATCATTAAGCTGTTGTCATAAGCCATGCCCATAATGAATCTGCAGATTGTAAACTGGACGAAGTTTTTGGCGAATGTACTGCTGACTCCACCGATAAATCCTAGCAAGTTGGCGCCGACTGCTGCAGGTATTCTTCCGAACCGATCAGCGATCCAACCGATGAGGAATCCTCCGAAAATAGAACCAACCGAAAATAACGATTGTGCCGTAGCCTGATAACTTCCTCTGTCACAGACCCATCCAAGATCGCTCGCAATGGTTGGGTACGGAATTTCTGTACTGTTAAATTCCCAGCCATGTTGACATGGTGCTATATTCCATGATTTATCTGGTAGTTGTCCAGTTTCCAGTACTGAGGTCCAGTTGGCTACGTATGCGTTGCATCGCGAGTATCCATAGATGGAGTCATCGCTGGGAATGGCGAGATTTCTTCTTTCAATATCTGTAAGATTGGCTAGCTCCGGGATCCAACACCAGTGGTTTGGCGATACTTCTGTGATGAATATCTGTGAGTAGTACACGATTACACCGGACATGTAGAACGGCCATGTCGACAGCAGTAACAGCAGTTGATATCTTCCAAATTCACCAGCTGATGATAACAATTCATCGTAGTGCACCTTTTTTCTTTCCGTATGTTTAGCTGACTTCCGACCTGATGATGTCTCAATCATTTCTTTGTTTGTTTTTACCACGTTAGACATATTTAAAATGAATTTTAAACTGTGTTTAAATAATATTCAGTCTTGATGGTATAGGTCATTACCTATTGATTGCGTTTATTAAAGTGATATATAATTGTGACGCTAAGCGTTTTATACTACAAACTGACTACAAATAATACTGTTTGAAATTTGTGGTTGGATTTTATGAAAAATTCCGTGGTCACCCGAGTATCTCATAGATAAATTTTATTGTAGGTATACATATGTTACCCTAAATGTGCTATTCCCGTCTGCTGACAATGTTACGAATGAGTTTGCACTCACAGTAGGTTATCTTAGATTAGCTGTTAGATTGTTATCTGATGGTCTTTCAAATTACGGTGATATTGAAAATATGAAGTAAATAAATAAATATTGGTGGACAATTCACACACAACACCATCAGACCCTAAACTGAGCAAGCTTGTATTATGGAGGAAAGATTTTTTATATAATACTTATACAGTTCTAAATACATACCTACTATACATAGGACACAAGTAGACACAGAGAAGACAGTACACATATTTGAAATCATCACACAAATGTTTGCACCAGGTGGGAATCGAACCCACGACCTTCGGCTTCGCAGGCAGAGTTACTACCCACTAAGCCACGAGAAGTCTAGTCGAGTGTCGAAGTATAATTTTAAATTAAAATAAGTTTTTGGTTTTTCTGAGGAAACTAAATTAGCTAAGATGAAGATGTAGAAGCAGTCATCATCATTGCATTTTTTAAATTTATTTAAAGATAATGAATAACCTTGCGAAGAAACAAAGAAGTCAAACGTGATGCAACAACCCGCATTTGGCCAGCGTGGTGGACCTTAACCCTCCTTGAGATAGAAGCTCTCGAATCCCAGTTGTGGGGTCCTAAAGTAGGCTGCTTATGAAGATTTAGCGTTATGGTAGGTGAGGTATACAAGTCCGTGCGAACAACAGAAGATCGTGCCATGTGGCGATAAATAGGAGCGGCCTACGGCCAACACTGGATGACTATTGGATAGACTGAAGATGATGATGATGATGAAGTGAGATATACATATGAGTTGCCTTTAAGTACCTGGAATAAAATATTCCTCGGATGTTTTTTAGCTCGCAGCGGAATAATATTTCGGGAGCTGACAACAAATTTTGGAAAAGCAATTATTTGAAGCAACCTGAAAACTTGACTCATAGCTTACCCATTAAATCCTGGCTGGCTTGACCTGGCTAGTGAGTCGCAGTGCAACTATAACAGGACAAACATCCTACTCATAAAATTATTTAATTGTAAAATTAAAAAATTTAATAAAAAATTAATCAGTCACACAATCTCAAAACCCACACATGGTCAATTTAAAGTCCATATTCTAGCACTGCAGTTAAGAACACATTATCATTATTCTAATTATATACTAGCTGTTCCCCAAGGTTTTAAAAAAATAACATATTAATAATTAAAATTTGCCATTGAAAGTAAATTAAAGTTGGTCTAGCTTCCAGCGACTAGCCAGAACAAATAGACAGACAAAGGATTTTGTTCTTTTTAACCCCCGACCAAAAAAAGGGGTGTTATAAGTTTGACGTCGATGTCTGTCTGTCTGTCTGTCGGTCTGTCTGTCTGTCTGTCTGTCTGTCTGTCTGTCTGTGTGTGTGTGTGTCTGTCTGTGGCACCGTAGAGCTCAAACGGATGGACCGATTTCAATGCGGTTTTTTTATTCGAAGGTTGAAATCCGTGCGGATGTTCTTAGCTATGTTTGGTTAATATCGATTCAAGATGGCCGCCTCCACAAAATGGCGGACAAAATATTTCTTCACAACTTATCTCAATATGGGTATCAAATGAAAGGGCTTGACTAGTAGAATACAATACATAATAACAAATCTCAAATCCAAGATGGCCGCCACCACAAAATGGCGAATTACATTATTTTTTTCACTACTACCACAATATGGGTATCAAATGAAAGGGCTTGACTAGCAGAATGTTGTACAGATTACAAATCCGAGATCCGAGGTAGTCGGGGGTTAATCAAAATTTTTAATTTTGTTCTTGTTAACCATCGACCAAAAAAAGGGGTGTTATAAGTTTGACGTCGATGTCTGTCTGTCTGTCTGTCTGTCTGTCGGTCTGTCTGTCTGTCTGTCTGTCTGTCTGTCTGTCTGTCTGTCTGTCTGTCTGTCTGTCTGTCTGTGTGTGTGTCTGTCTGTGGCACCGTAGAGCTCAAACGGATGGACCGATTTCAATGCGGTTTTTTTTATTCGAAGGTTGATATCCGTGCGGATGTTCTTAGCTATGTTTGGTTAATATCGATTCAAGATGGCCGCCTCCACAAAATGGTGGACAAAATATTTCTTCACAACTTATCTCAATATGGGTATCAAATGAAAGGGCTTGACTAGTAGAATACAATACATAATAATAAATTTCAAATCCAAGATGGCCGCCACCACAAAATGGCGAATTACATTATTTTTTTCACTACTACCACAATATGGGTATCAAATGAAAGGGCTTGACTAGCAGAATGTTGTACAGATTACAAATCCGAGATCCGAGGTAGTCGGGGGTTAACCAAAATTTTTAATTTTGTTCTTGTTTATGTAACCACCGTAACCATATCTTCCATTCCATCTTCGTAACCATTTAATGAAAAGCTTTCCAATTACAAAACTGAGCTCTTCTTTTTATTCGTGTCATATCATCTACATGTCGCCTTAAAATTGTCACACCGTCAGATTATAATCTAGCGCGTGAGATTATAATCCATGGCCCGCGCTCACGCCCCATGGGGCGCGAAATAAAGCGACTAGAAGTCGCTCATGACGTGAGTAGATGCTAGATGCACCGATGCCCCGCCTCCAAAGAAATAATAGGTTCAGTAAAGTAGGTAACAATAAAAAAATGTAAGTGGGCAGGGGCGGCATTTTCAGATTTTGCCCCACCTAGAAAATATTGAAGATTCGGGGCTGTCAGTTCCAAGTACTAAAACTGAGTTTAGAAATTCCTCGGTTGAGTAACAAACATTCAAACTATTACGTTTATAATATTAGTAGTATAGATAACCGATAATTTAATGTTATTTAAATTAATTTGTTACTAGCTCCTAAATTAGAATAAATTGTTGTACAAATAGCGACCTTAGAGCAATTTATTTTTAACGGCATCATTAGAAACAACTAGTTCTTTGTGGTTTATCGGGAAATACAAGGTGTGTCATGGTACGCGGAACGTCGTAGTACTAACTACTGTAGGTACTACTTAAGTTCAACATTGAGAGCAAAAAGGGCATAATTTCAATGAGGATGAAACGCATTACTAGCCAATTATTTAGACTTTTCATGTGTACACAAAGTTACGACTGTTCTAGTCGGAAAACGGCAACTTTTTTGTTTTTAGAACGGACCTTATAGTATCTAGCGGTGGGAGCTTCTACCTAACGAGCTCTTGGGTTTGCGAGGAAGGCGCAGGGCCCGCAAACGTAAACCTAACCTACAACCTAACACACATATTAAAATTAACGTGGTTGTTACACATATTTAATTGAATAACGGGACACTCATGTACGAGTTTCGGCCGCGTCCGGCGGCTTTTTTCAAGGCGAGTGCACACGCGCGGTGGCTGCCCGTTTGGCACTGCGGGCTGCCGCACGTCGCGCACGCAAGCTCAACGGCTGTTGCGGGGGTGCAGGTGAGGTGGTGCGAGAGGGTTGCGCAGGTATACACTCGAACTCTTCATCACTGGTAAGCTGCGAGTCGGGAACATTGCAGCACACTGAGCTCACTGTGTCTTCACTCATATCGCGAACACCATACCGAGCACTCTGGAGGCACGGCTTCCAAGCGGGCGGCACATGCCATCCTCCATCTCTATTAACCGGCCGTACGCGGCCGAAACTCGAGTCGGATTGACCGACCGTATATACGTGAGTGTCCCGTTATTCAATTAAATAAACCTAACATACGTTAATTAGCACACCAATGATACCTAAAAAAAAGAATTTGAGCTGTCCCAGCTATGATCAAACTATCTAACTTACACATACGTACCGAGTGCAAGGTTTCTGTCAAGTGCTATCTTAGCATAGGAGAACGGCAACTGCCGATCTGGAGGCTCTGGTTCAAATCCCTCGCGCACCACTGTCGTTTCAAAGTAATGTGCGTAGTACTGTTCTCCCGGCTAGACCAGTTGCAACTTGCTAAATCAGCCATAACTTTTAAATAATTCATTTTCCTGGTGTTAATGGTGGTTTGGAAGAGATCGCTTTTACCGATGAGGCCGCCATTTATGGCACTAGATATTAAGTTATTGATGATATTGTTTATTTTTCTGGTGCGCATAATAAAGTGATGCTGTCTGTCTATCTGTCATGATATCTAGAAGTAGCCTCCAAGAACTCGTCTAATACCCCAACGGTGAAGGAAGTGATCGGCCTTTTCCACCATGCAGGGACATGGCGGAAAATGTCGAGCTCCATACCGAGAACGTAGTATACTATGGTGCCCCTACTGATTAAAAACAGGTTTCTCCAGCCCTGGGATGGTGGCAGAGTCGCTGTGTAGGGTAGGGTCTTCTACTGTTCGTGTCCATTTCTAATTTAGTAAATTTGTGTTCTTGAAAAGTTTTATGGTTGGTTTCAGAAATTACATCCTCAGGTAGTGTGTTCCCGTTGTAAGCTATGTTCCTGTTGCTGTGGATGTGATATGCAGTGTTTATCAATAATGATGCGGTACTTGGTCACTCGTTATCCTTGCAGTAGTACAAGAGAACACTCGCGAGACACATTTATCCACGAAAAACACGCTGCATAATCCAAAAAAATCCAGAAATCCATAACACAAATGTTTATTTTCATCGGTCGTTCAAGAGGCTGAAGAAAATTCCATAATGGAAGATAAATACAAAACCAAAATAGTCTGAGTTATTGTAGACTCTCCTGGCTTTATCACGTCGTAAATACAGATTTTATGATAGTGCTCTATTTATATGACGCTATTTATATGTCAGCTTTACTTATTTGCAAACACATATCTTATCATCGTCACCACTATATCTTAGTCCTCTATAAGGCCATGACGCCTGGTGATCAATATTATTATTAACGTAATAGAGTAAGATCCCAGGGCCGGCAGACGTCACGTATTTTCTGATGGATGAAATGTGGACGATTGAGTACGTAACTTAGACGTCCAATTTTGAGATATGGGGTCCAGAAGATACATTACTTACTTCACGTATTTTCTGATAACTGGTTATCACGTATGTTATAAGCAATTTCTTTAAATAGAGTTTTAAAGCGTCTGTTAAGCAAAACGGCCGACGGAAAGTGTCTGAGAGTAATGGGGCCTTATTTTTAAAGACATACGTGACAATTAGTTATCAGAAAATACGTGAAGTAATGTATCTTCTGGACCTCATATCTCAAAATTGGCCGTCTAAGCAAGTTAGCGAGTAAGCATGTGTTGTTAGTACGTACTAACTCTACTCAAACGTCCACATTTCGTTCATCAGAAAATACGTGACGTCTGGCGGCTCTGGGATCTTGGACTATAACATGACGTACAACGACTGCCTTCGTGGCTTAGTTGTAGTAAGTCTACCCGCAGAGTCGGAGTCTTGAGTTCGATTCCTACCCAGTAACAACATTTAAATGAGGTATGCAAAATATTGTACGTGTCTGGGTCTTTCTATGTACCGTTAGTACCACGGATATCGGGTTAGTACCTATTATATTTAAAATTGTATTTAAGTATGTATTACATCAGCCAAATTTTTTAAACTATGTAGTTTTACACTTGACCGCCATCTTGCCTTGCAGGTTACGATGGAGCGTGCTTACCAAGAAGAAACCGACTCACTTTTAATTTGAAGACATCAAGATTGTAACCATCGGGATAAACCCACTCCGGCAACGCATTTCCTCACCCTAGACGTTCTCATCACAAAAGTAGAGCCAAACTTCTACGTTCGAGTCTTTGGAACATCAACCATGAAACGATACCACTTCTGCTTAGTAACTGTGTCTGCAGTCTCACGTCTACTCTAGTTTTCGAGTACCCATCTACTTCGTCTTTCCTCTCCAATTACAACGTGTTTCCTTTTACCCGACTGCGCGACGCAACGGATTGGTAATGTATTGTGTTTATCAGTCTATATATGTATGTATGTATGATTCTTTGAAGCACTATACAGACCAAACGCCTGGGCCGATTTTTATGATTCACATGTCAATCGATTCCTTTTAGGTTCGCGAGTGACACTAAAGACACGAGATTAGTGTAAATTGAATATGGCGGCTACCGGACGCCATATTGTCCAAATTAAAAAAAAAGTCAACAAGCTATGTCAAGAGGGGTATCGTTGAATAGGTATTTAAATATAAATTTTAGTTTTCTTTCAACGTTTTTTGATTTGGCTGATCGTTTAGGATGTGTATCGATCTAAAGTTGCGCAACAACCATTCTCACATTTGACTGCCCTAGTGGCTTAGTTGGTAGTAGCTCTGCCTGCAAAGCTGAGGGTCGTGGGTTCGATCCCCACCGAGTGCAAATATTTGTGTGATGAATTCAAATGTTTGCACTGTGTCTGGGTGTTTCTATGTATAATAAGTATGTGTTTAAAACTATATAAGTATTATATAAGCTATCTGGCTGCCATCACACAAGCTTTGCTTAGTTTGGGGTCAGATGGTGTTGTGTGTGAATTGTCCACCAATATTTATTTATTTATTTATTTATTTTATTTATAGGTTTATAGGTAGCAGAAAACTTCGTATATAGTAGTGGTAGGACTCTTGGCAGAGTCCGCCTGGGGGAGTACCACATCTTTGCCAGTTTTTCTACTGCCAAGCAGTAAATTGCAAACATTACTGTTTTCATTGAGTAACTAGATTGGCTGTGGAGTAATAATGGACCGACTGTTCAGTTGTTATGTTCCTTTACTAGAATATATTTTATTTTTTGCAATAGTATTAATTCAATAAAATATTATAGAATTCTAAACCACCAGAAATCTAAGTGCTTATTTTATTCTTTTCAGTTTTATGGTATGTAAGTATGTAGTTTGGTTCACTTTTTATGCAGTCGGGTTTTTTGAGTTTTCAAATTATTTTTATTTTATTTATTTATGAAAATACCAATGCTATTTTGGCTTCAGATGGTTTCTAACGAACTTTGGAACAGCGCAGAAGGCACAGATTTATAACCTAAACTCAATAAAGTATACATGAAGCATCCCCTGCAAGCATTCCATATGGTATAAGTATACACATTTTTTTTAGTAGAGTGACAAGACGACCAGGACATTTGCCTGATGGTAAGCAATATGCCTGTCCATAACAGCACAGTGTCACACAGCTACTGGGTCATGAAGAGTCCCAATCATTACTCTGTCACGTTTCTGCAGTGATTTGTATGAAGCGTTTTTAGGAGAGTCCAAAATTGTGATTTTAAAATCGTGATAATAATATCACAGGAAGTTTTTAAGATAACAAAGTAATTCTTTAATTGGATAACGGGACACTCACGTATATACGGTCGGTCAATCCGACTCGAGTTTCGGCCGCGTCCGGCGGCCTTTTTCAAGGCGAGTGCACACGCGCGGTGGCTGCCCGTTTGGCACTGCGGGCTGCCGCACGTCGCGCACGCAACCTCAACGGCTGTTGCGGGGGTGCAGGTGAGGGGGTGCGAGAGGGTTGCGCAGGTATACACTCGAACTCTTCATCACTGGTAAGCTGCGAGTCGGGAACATTGCAGCACACTGAGCTCACTGTGTCTTCACTCATATCGCGAACACTATACCGAGCAACAAGGATTGACCGACCGTATATACGTGAGTGTCCCGTTATCCAATTAAATATGTGTAACAACCACGTTAATTTTAATACTAAAAGTAATTCTTTCACCTATGTTTCAGTTATTGAGTAGCCTTTTGATGGCACATTAAATCAAACATGAGTCGACATGCCTATTCCATTATGACAAGTATCTGTCGCGGTCTCATGTCGCGGTCTCCGCTCAAACTTGTACCTTAAGGTGATTTATCTCTTAGTCCTGTATATTATCATACATAGGTACTTCCCGTACTCAACGTATGTAATTACAACTCGAATGATGCCTAGCTACAGCTTGATGATTGATTTTGTCATCTAAGTCAAGTTGGAACACACGTTAATTATTTTTTTCTTATAGACCGGCATTGTCTTTTTTTCATCACCATTACCATAAGCCTGTGGTCATCCACTGCTGGGCATAGGCTTCTCCAATAATACGCCACTCATTCCGATCCTCATTCTTACGCTTCCAACCCTCACCAGCCATCTTTCGTATATCGTCACTCCATCTAATCTTAGGGCGTCCTACACTCCGTTTACAGATTTGTCTCCATTCCAGAAACCGGCAACCTCAATGGCTATCAGGTCTACGACAGATGTGACCGGCCCACTGACACTTTAATTTGCTAATACGCTGAGCTTTGTCGGTGATTTTAGTTCTCTGACGAATCACTTCATTGCGAATGCAATCCCTCAGAAAAATATCATAGCCCTTTCTAGAGCTGCCTTCGATTGCCTTCATTACCAAAACTTAAATACAGTGAGAACTATACTATAATACATACCTAACTACTTACACTATTCATATTGGAACACCAAAGACCAATGAAGGTCTACTGACAATTAAGACAACAATCTTACAATACGTCAACCTTAAAACACCAAACTTAAAAAGTAGGTTGTTTCGGCGACTAGAAAAAAAAATGTTAATTTTCCACTACGTTCTACATTTACGTAATACTCTTTAGTACACAGATTAAAACTTGTTAGTATATTTACTACGTTTAACGCGTCACAGCATGTAATTAGAGCTACGTAAATATAACTAGGGTTTCCCCACTACACCGCCTGTCTGGGAACTTTCCACAGAATACAATGTTACAGAAATTATATTCCGAGAGTAGTAGGTATTTGAGACAAGCTGAAAACCTTTATTTGGGGTGTAAGGGGGAAACGCTAAGCATCTAGCTTCCCCCAAATGTCAACCTCTCCTGCGCGTGGTACACCCTGCTGCCAACTAACGAGGCTCTGACGACCGAACCAATGGCGGTATATTCATTTAAAAGCCAGTCCTAAATGGACCAGGCCGATGATGGGCAGCGGCGTCATCGGTGCGAAGGACTGGCTCCGCGGTCACCAACCCGCCTGCCAAGCGTGGTGACTATGGCAAACACCCCCCCTATGAAATACACAAATAGAAAACGGCCCCTAGTCCCCGGTGACTCCGCTATTCCAGGCGCTGGTGGCAGCTTTGGTTCCGGCGGAGCATGGGGTGCGAAGAATCCCCGGCAGACGCCCCGCCACCAAACCCAACGACTCGACCTGGCAACGTTTAACGCACGGACGCTCAGGGCTGACGAAAAGATTGTGGAGCTGGAAGAAGAAGTGGACAAGTTGCGCTGGGATATCATGGGGTTATCCAAAGTCCGTAGACAGGGCGAGGACAGGATAACCCTCAAATCCGGCAACTTGTTCTACTACCGGGAGGGAGACCAACAATCCCAAGGGGGTGTTGGGTTTATCGTCCGCAAGTCTCTCGTCAACAACGTGATTATGATCGAGAGTGTGGCGAACCGGGTTGTATACCTTGTACTTAAAATTAGTGACCGGTATTCATTGAAGGTCATACAAGTATACGCACCGACCTCGACACATCCCGACGAAGAGGTTGAGGCCATGTATGAGGACATCTCCAAAGCCATACATGTCTCGCCAACACATTTCACAGTTGTGATGGGAGACTTCAACGCGAAACTGGGCAAACGTAGCGGTGATGAGTTGAGAGTGGGGAATTTCGGATATGGGCAGCGGAACCAAGAGGGCAACGTCTAGCGGATTTCTTGGAAAGGGAGAGCCTCTTTATGATGAACTCTTTTTCAAGAAACACACAAATAAAGTGGACCTGGATTAGCCCAGACGGTTCCACGAAAAATGAGGTCGACTTCATTATGACGACTAAACGGCAAATATTCAGCGATGTCTCTGTGATCAGCAGGGTTAAGACCGGTAGCGATCACCGTATTGTAAGAGGCACGCTGAATCTAAACATTAAGCTCGAAAGATCACGTCTAATGAAGTCCACGCTCCGACCAAATTATGCTCTGATCGAAGATCCCGATAACTTTCAACTCGAACTTCAAAATCGCTTCGAATCCTTAGATGAGTGCGTAACGGCGGCCGAAATAAACGACAGGCTAGTGGAAACTGTTTATGCTATTGGCAGAAAATTCTATTCGAGCCGACGCCAAAATAGAACTCAAAAGCTCTCCGATCAAACTTTAAATCTCATGGCGGTCAGACGAGATATGCCGTTACAGTCTTCTGTTGACATGACGGTATACAGACGGCTCAATGTACAGATCTCTACTTGTGTGCGACGCGACATACGCTGCTTCAATACTTCGAGCATTGAAGAGGCGATCAAGCAAAACAAAGGCTCGAAAGTGTTCGCAAGAAATCTGTTTCTTGGGCAAAGTCAGCTGACCAAACTGAAGACCGATAGTGGTAACGTCGTCTCGTCGAAGCCTGAGATTTTGGAGGAGATTGAGAGGTTCTATTAGCAGTTATACACCTCTACGCTAGCACAACTTGTCGTTATCATGGCAAAAGACCCCAGAGCCAAGCTGACCCGACACTTTACCGAAGATATCCCGGAAGTCAGCCTGTATGAGATTAGGATAGCCCTCAAACAACTTAAAAACAACAAAGCGCTTGGCGATGACGGAATTACGACTGAGCTTCTGAGAGCGGGTGGGAAACCGGTACTTAAAGTCCTCCAGAAGCTATTCGACTCCGTCATACTTAACGGTAATACGCCAGAAGCGTGGAGCAGAAGTGTGGTGGTGCTCTTCTTCAAAAAAGGTGACAACACCTTGTTGAAGAACTACAGACCCATCTCACTTTTGAGCCACGTTTATAAATTGTTTTCGAGGGTAATCACGAATCGTCTCGCACGCAGGTTTGACGACTTTCAGACACCCGAACAAGCTGGTTTTCGAAAAAGCTATAGTACCATAGACCACATCCATGCGCTTCGGCAGATTATACAGAAAACCGAGGTGTATAATCGGCCACTATGTATAGCGTATGTGGACTATGAGAAAGCCTTGGATTCCATCGAGACCTGGGCAGTACTTCAGTCTCTCCAGCGATGCCTCATCGTTTATCGCTATATCGAAGTGTTGAAGTGTATTTACAGCAAAGCCACAATGTCTGTCCGATTACAGGACCAGTGCACAAACCATATACAGCTGCAGAAAGGCGTGAGACAGGGAGATGTGATATCTCCGAAACTTTTCACTGCCGCGCTGGAAGATGTTTTCAAGCTACTGGACTGGAACGGATATGGTATCAATATCAACGGCGAATGCATCAATCACCTTCGGTTTGCCGACAACATAGTCATTGTGGCGGAGTCGCTGGAGGACCTTGGCGCTAGAGTAGAGTAGAGTAGAGTATCCCAACAGGTAGGTTTGAGGATGAATATGAATAAGACGAAGGTCATGTCAAATGTTCATGTCTCCCCTGTACCGGTTATTGTTGGGAATACCACACTCGAAGTTGTTGACGAGTACGTCTACCTGGGTCAAAAAATCCAATTAGGTAGATCCAACTTCGACAAAGAGGTCCAGCGAAGGATCCAACTCGGATGGGCAGCGTTCGGGAAACTTCGGCACATCTTTGAGTCCAAAATAGCCCAATGCGAAAGACTAAAGTCTTTAACCAGTGCGTGTTGCCAGTGATGTCTTATGGAATTGAGACGTGGTCCTTCACTGTGGGCCTCATAACGAAGCTCAAAGTCACACAGCGAGCTATGGAGAGAGCTATGCTCGGAGTCTCTTTGCGCGACAGAATCCGTAATGAGGATATTCGCAAAAGAACGATAGTGGCCGACATAGCTCAAAGAGTAAGCAAGCTGAAGTGGCAATGGGCAGGCCACATCGCTCGCAGAACTGACAACCGATGGGGAAGAAAGGTTTTCGAGTGGGAACCACGAACCGGAAGGCGCAGTGTTGGACAGCCTCCCACTAGATGGACAGATGACCTCACAAAGGTCGCTGGAAACCGCTGGTTGCAGGTTGCACAGGACCGTTCGTTGTGGAAATCTAGGGGAGGCCTATGTTCAGCAGTGGACATCTTGCGGCTGATGATGATGATGAAACCTTTCACATAGCTCTTCTATTATACCCCAACATGGAGGCGCAGACCTGACGGGTGAGTAGCGAGGTAACATTAAAAAATTAAATAGCAAAATATCTCTGGGTGCTTTGCCACAGTGCTTTTCTAGGTAATTATTTGGACTTATCATATTCTAACAGCTGTGTGACAGTGGGCTTTTATGCGCAGACGATGCTTACGATCAGGCACATGTCCTGCACGTCTCATCACTCTATGTATACTAAAAAATGCCGGTATAATCTACATGAGTAGGTATTTTATTTTTAAACGCCTTTAAAAAAAGAATTTGTTCTCAATTCGTTAGCTTTTTTTTGGCTTTTGGTTTTGTTTTTACGCGATAGATCGCGCAAAGAAATTCCGAGCATAGCTCTCTCCAAAGCTCGCTGTCCGATTTTAAGCTTTGATAAGAGGCCTACAGTTAAGGACCACGTCTCAGTTCCATAAACCATCACTGATTGCACGCACTGATTGAAAAGTTTCGTCTTCTGGCGTTGGGGTACTTTGGACTCAAAGATGTGGCGAAATTTTCCGAAATCTGCCCACCCGAGTTAGATCCTTTGTTGGACCTCTTTGTCGTATGTACCTGATATACAATCATTTAGGTATGTATTCAAAATTTACGTTTACGTTTTAAAGTATCTACTTGCCTATTTCACCTCTTCCGCCTACAGAGAAGAAAATAGAGAATCGGTGAATGACCTTCAGAATTACTGAAAAAGATTTTTGTTTAATTTACGCAAATATTATATCTCCATTGTCTCAACTCCCAAATTACCTCTACTATGTCTAAATTTTGCACGCAGTTCAAGTGGTTATCAATAGGCCTTCGACGGAATACTCACATTCTCTATCTTGTGTTTAATATTTTATTTAATCTCTACACTCCGAACTACCTTAAAGAACGATTATTTTTTTATAGAAGATATAGGTATCATTTTGTGTACAAAAAACCAATCTCTCCGTTAAAATCCCTACTGCCCAATCTGAAACCTTTTACGCTAGGTTCACTTTCAGGCCGGTTTTATTGTGGAACGATTATTTTGCATATTTATTTATTATATACTATGATTATAGTATGAACACCAACGTGTTTATCACACATTTTAAATAAATACACGGGTAACTCACGCTTGATATAGTCAGTCCAGTGTGACTCAAGTTTCGATCGCGTCCAGCGATCTTTTTCAAGGGGAATACGCCCGCGTGTTCGTAGTTCGTTTAGCACTGCTGAACTTGAGTCGGACTGGACTGACTATATCAAACGTGAGCTACCCGTGTATGTATTTAAAATATTCTATGATAAATATTATGAGTACTAGTTTGTGTTTTTATATTACTAGCGGTCCGCCCCGGCTTCGCCCGTGTTACTTAGAGATTACAATCATTCCGCCAGCAAAGAATAACAAGTTCAGAAAAAGAGAAAAAAAAAATGTCAATCATCGTTATGTATATTGGTTATTTTAACAAAGCTGAAAGTTTGTTTAGATAAGATCGACGGACCGTTATGAAGTTTGGGTCATCCTGGCTTTGGCAGATAAACGGTACTAAAGGTGTGTGTGTGTGTGAAGCCATCTAACAAAACTGACGACATCGTGTGGGAGTACCGTGGTATCCAAGCCAGATATACTTGCTGAAATTGAGGAATACTACGGTAGTTTGTACCAAACGCGAGCTTTACAACTCAATTCCTGCACGACTGACACCCGAGCTACACTTACGCGCCACTTTACGGACGATCTACCAGAAATTAGTCTAAGCGAGATAGAGATAGCCCTCAGACAATTAAAAAATGGAAAATCACCTGGAGATGACGGAATAACTTCGGAGCTCCTTAAGGCAGGTGGTCTACCTGTACTGCACGAGCTAAGGAGAATATTCAACGTTGCTTTAGAAACAGGTAGAACTCCAAATATGTGGCATAAGAGCGTTGTAGTTTTATTTTACAAGAAAGGGGGATAAAACTCTACTTAAAAACTACCGTCCCATTTCGCTCTTAAGTCACATCTACAAATTGTTCTCGAGGGTGATTACGAATCGTCTTGCAAGAAGATTTGACGAATTCCAACCTCCAGAACAGGCCGGGTTTCGAGGAGGATATGGTACCGTAGACCACATTTACACAGTTAGGCAGGTTATACAGAAGACGGAAGAGTATAACAGGC
Source organism: Ectropis grisescens (assembly GCA_017562165.1). Classification (NCBI taxonomy): domain Eukaryota; kingdom Metazoa; phylum Arthropoda; class Insecta; order Lepidoptera; family Geometridae; genus Ectropis; species Ectropis grisescens. The sequence goes on from CM029775.1 coordinate 27,393,615, forward strand.
CACTGTGTCTAGCATTTGTGGACTACGAGAAAGCATTTGACTCTGTTGAAACCTGGGCTGTAATGGAGTCCCTGCAGCGATGCCAAATAGACTGGCGATATATCGAAGTGATGAAAGGTCTTTACAAAGAAGCCACAATGGTTATACAGGTACAGGATCAGCAGACTAAACATGTCCCATTACGCAGAGGAGTGAGACAGGGGGATGTCATATCCCCGAAGTTATTTACTAACGCTCTAGAAGACATGTTTAAGACGCTGGACTGGAAAAAGAAAGGTATAAACATCAATGGCGAGTACCTCTCTCACTTACGATTTGCTGACGATATCGTGGTTATGGCGGAATCGCTGCGGGATCTACAGGAGATGCTGACCAGCTTGGCGGATGCTTCCCGCAGGATAGTCTCGGGATGAACATCGATAAAACTAAGGTTATGTACAACGCACATGTTGATCCGGGACCTGTTCATCTCGATGGTACCCCTCTCGAGGTTGTTAAAGAATATGCCTACCTAGGTCAAATCCTCCAATTAGGAGGCGCGAACTTCGAGAAGGAAGTGGATAGGAGAATTCGGCTAGGCTGGGCAGCGTTTGGGAAACTTCGTCACATTTTCTCAGCGTCCATTCCGCAATGCCTGAAGACTAAAGTCTTCGATCAGTGTGTCCTGCCTGTACTTACATACGGAGCCGAAACGTGGACACTAACAGTGAAACTGGTCCATCGATTTAAAGTCACACAGCGAGCTATGGAGCGAGCTATGCTCGGTGTCTCTTTGAAGGATAAAATCAGAAATGAGATTATCCGACAAAGAACTAAGGTGACCGACATAGCTCAGCGAATAAGTAAGCTGAAGTGGCAATGGGCCGGTCACATCTGTAGAAGAACCGATAACCGCTGGGGTAGACGTGTTCTGGAGTGGAGACCGCGTACTGGCAAGCGTAGAGTGGGGCACCCTGCAGCCAGGTGGAGCGACGACTTACGAAAGGCGGCTGGCAGCAAGTGGATGCGAACAGCAGAAGATCGTGCCATGTGGCGATCCATAGGAGAGGCCTACGTCCAACAGTGGATGACTATTAGATAGGCTGATGATGATGATGATGATGAAAGGTGTGTGAAATACCGATTAGAATTTGTCACCGGTAAACTGGTAAGCACTTTTATTGCCCATATATATAAGGTTTCCGATGCCAATGTAAATATTCCTATTTACGTAAATCAGATTAAATTAATTTTGGTATGGTAATGGTAAAAATATCATTTTTTTATTGAGCCCCTTTTGGGTTAGTAAACTCTTTCTGTGTATGCTTCTATATACATATGGATTGTATGACTATGTATGTATGTAACTCAAGAGATATTTTGTCTAAAATAAATACAATGTACCACATTTGAACGACTTCACGCTGTAATTAGCTACACATGGGTATTAAATGTAGTCTTCAGTTGCGCAATATATATATTAGCCAATACACGTGCAGGCTATACAATACCTTACAAGAATAACATACAAAGAATATCGTCCGGGGAAGTGACATGTGAACATTTATGTGGCGGAAATAATCTAGGAACAGTCGTGATGGAAGAAGAAATCACAAATCAGACGAAAAAATCAAACATCAGCTACAACAAGAGTCGATTTTGACAAGCTCTTGTCTTCCGCGGGTGAACTTGGAAAGTTTCAGCTGTATCTGGCCCTGGCGACATTTCCCTTCTATTTATTTGGAGTGTTTGGATACTTCTCTCAACTCTTCATGAGTGTTGTGCCTCCGGAACATTGGTGCTGGATCCCTGAACTGAAGAACTTAACCGAACATGAGAGAAGAAAACTCGCAATTCCAAGAGCTGCTAACAAATTTGGATACTCATTTTGTGAATCTTATGATGCCAACTGGACCGATGTGTTAGCGTCAAGATCTGTGCCAGTCAATTTCACTACAATTCCCTGCCAACATGGATGGGAGTTCAATCGTAGCTATGTCCCATATTCAACTATATCAACCGAGCTCGAATGGGTTTGCGATAAGAAGAATTACCAAGCTACAGCACAATCCCTATTTTTTGCTGGTTCTGTAGTTGGCGGGATTTTGGTTGGATGGGTGTCAGATCGCTACGGGAGAATACCAGCTACGATTACTAGTAATTTGTTGGGATGCGTTGGGGGACTAGCGAGTACGTTTGCAGTGACGTTAACTCAGTTTGCAGTCTGCCGCTTTGTTATGGGCATGATGTACGATACGGGTATGATGATTCCGTACCTCATAATCCTCGAATATACATCTCCAAAATACAGAAGTCTGTTGGCTAACGCATCGTTTGCCATTTTCTTTTCTTTGTTTGGAACTTCTTACCCCTTTATTGCTCTAGCGTGTGGAAATTGGAAGATTTTATCACTAGTTTCAAGTTTACCACTGGCGTTTGCTATTTTTACACCTATGATTCTTCCTGAAAGCCCAATATGGCTTCTATCTAAAAATAGAGTCGATGATGTCATATCCAAAATTCAAGAAATCGGTCGTGTCAACCAAAAAGAAGTACCGAGCCAGATGATAGCACAGTTTAAAGTAACTATTCAAACTGAACCGAAAGAAGACCAACTCGGCATCTATGACTTTTTCAAAAACCGACTGCTCAGGAAAAACATTATACTAGTTTGTTTGGTTCATATGGTCGGAATGACCATATTCGATTGTCTCTTTAGAAACTTAGAGCAGTTGAAGTTTGATTTTTTTCTATCATTTGCTGCTTGCAGCGCCACAGAGCTACCCTCGTTATTGCTTTGCGCTGTTTTGATAGATGTTCTTGGAAGAAGATGCGTGATTGTAAGCATGCTGGTGATTAATAGCATTGCTTGTAGTTCGATTGTATTTGTGAACGCGGGGATACCAACAGTAGTATGTGCCGTTGTGGCCAGATTCGTGATCAATATTGCCATAAACACGACACTGCAATGGTCCGCTGAGATGCTACCGACAGCCGTGCGAGGCTCGGGAGTTTCGTTACTGATAATTTGTGGGAATGTAGCTACTATAATATCTCCTTATATCGCGTTATTGAAAGCTTACAGCAGCTGGCTGCCATATGTGGTCATGGCATGTTTGGCAGCTTGCGGTGCGATGGCAGCCGTGACACTCCCCGAGACAGCCAAGAGAGAATTACCGAAGACTTTTAATGATGCAGAAAATTTGGCGAAAACACAAGAACTATGTTTCATGTCATTTTTTAAATTGTTAAAAAGAAGAAAGCTGGTCAAACAAATCTGGGGTTTTCAATAAACGAGTAGTTAAAATTCAATTTATCAATACATTGGAGAAGTCATCTAATCGTCACATCTCGTCAGGCGATTTTTGATTTTTTGCACATAGGTCCGCGTGTGACCAGCAATTGCCAAAGCAAAGCCAGGTTGACCTGGGTGAAGACAGAGGTAGCGTAAGATTATCTTTAGTAAAATAAAAATAAATGAGATTCATTATTAAACTATACTCTTTATTATATATTAAACTATACTCGTTAAAAAGCCTGATAACTAAAAATAGATAGATAGATAGATTAACTCTTTATTGCACTTAATGTAAAAACAAACAGAAGTTACTTATAACAATACAAAATAAAGTAGCGATTGGCGACCTTATCACTAAAAGCGATCTCTTCCAGGCAACCATAGGATGGAAAGAGAGATTTGAGAATAAGGAGGAGGAGAAGTACAAAAAGGAGTGATTACAATTAAACAATAAAATAGATTTTAAAAACTAAAATACAAAATAATGTATTGATATACTTACACAGTAATTATACATCCTAATACATAAATACGAATTTAATATTATACTAATACATACAAATATTTAGATATGATATATAAATAAATATTAAACATTGTGATTTTAACTAGAATATCAGCTTCAATTGGGTGATGACTGCGATAAGTATATTTCTTTTACTTGGTTCTTAAAAACAACGTGCGATTGAGTTTGTCTAATGGTCAATACTGGGTTTTAATAGCATATCTGTACATGTTAATTTGTAATACTACGTGACCGTGACATGCAACTGGGAACATTTTATTTTTATTATGTTTTTACTAAAAAAAACATAACCAAAGAAACTAACCGCCATATCTCAAATTTTTCATCAACGCTTTCGGGAGTTCACAAAGATACAATTGTGTATATTCAACATTTAGAATTATCGATATTTATTAGATCAAGCAAACTGGTAGGGAAACGAAACTTTAATATTATATGACAGATACAACTGAAATTATTATTCAATTTGGTATAAAATATTATTTTTATAAGGATATATTGTATAATTATTGTAGAGCGAAACGAAATTTTCATATTTTCAATTGATTGGAATCCGTAATATTTTAATTTTAATGAAATGAAATAGTTTATTTCCAGATTTTTACATCCATTAATCAAATTCAAAATTAACAAATAAAAATTAGCAATACAATAATAATACATAATAGAATAAATAACAATAGATTGATAAATTATGATATGGGCTTATGATATGCCCTCCACGTTTTATGGAGAGGACTATTCACCCAGTCCCTGACGGCTACCACCAGCGAGTTGTCGGAGCGGTGCAGGGCGGCTCCGCAGCAGCGCCGGCGCCGGGCGCGGCCGCCGGGAACGTGCCGCTGGCGCTGCTCCACCGCGCACGCCGGAACATCGCGCGCCACGCGTCGTTGTACTGCACGCGCACCTCGCTCATGACAGCCTTCGTGTAGTTAGTCCACAGCTCCACCGTGTACACGCTGGTACAGAAGCTAATAAATAACTGCGATTTTACGGAGTCGCTGCAGCGAGCGAAACGCCTCGACAGCATGTTCAGCCCACCGATATAATAGCCCTCCTCTGTCGTTCCATGTCGGCGTGGTCGGGCAAATCCTCAGTTATAATATGGCCGAGGTACTTGACCTCATGCACTCGTTCCAGTTCGGTATCGGCGAGTAGTAATAGGTAAATTTTCATGATAATTTCGGGCTTTATAGATCATGTAGACTGACTTGTCCGGGTTATATTGCATGTTGTGATCTTCGGCGTACTTCTCACACAGTGCCAGGAGCTTCCGCATCGCAGACATAGATGGCGCTAGCAGGACCATATCATCCGCATAGGATATAATTATGATTAGTCACAGTACCGTTGATGGAGCATCCAATTCCGGTTTGCGTGAGCTGTTCCGATAATTCGTCCATATACAAATTAAAAAGGGGCGGGGACATATTAATGAATAAATAAAAATCGTTTGATAATACAGAGTAGACATGGCGATCATATGTAAACCTATGAGCGATAAAAAAATTGTGACGTTTCTGAAATTTTAAGGCATGACTATATGTTAAGAATATAATTTATTTTTCATCCCACCAGCTCGGAAAGAGTACTTTTGCTCTTCGATATCAGATCGCAAAAGTCGTTTTTACCCTCTAGAGGTTAAAGTAAATTTGAATTCAAAACATTGTGTGTACTGAGGTTTTGAATTCAAAACATAATTCAACCTATTTATTTCTACCTCCTTGGTGCCGAATGCATCATACATTTTTTTTATATGTTAAAAACTCAGACTCGGAAGCTCCTTGGTGTACTTACTTTTTTTTAATTTGCTTAGCGCGAAAACATTTAAAAAATTGCATTTAGTCATTTCCTCGCTGAGGTGGAATGAAGAGTTACGTGTTGCACTCGAGTGCAAAGATTTTTCACCTTGCGCTCTTTTGATTCCCCCCTTGCTACGCTCAGGATTCTAATTTTGAATCACTCGCTGCGCTCGTGATTCGTTAGAATCCTTCGCTTGCTCGGTCATCAAAATTGAGCACGCAGTTAAAAATCAACTTTGCACTCTTGTATAACAAATAATTTTGATGACCGAGCAAGCGAAGGATTCTAAAATTGAATCACGAGCGCAGCGAGTGATTCAAAATTAGAATCCTGAGCGTAGCAAGGAATCAAAAAGCACAAGGTGAAAATCTTTGCACTCGAGTGCAACACGTAACTTTTCATTCCACCTCAGCGAGGAAATGACTAGATGTAAATTTTTAAATGTTTTCGCGCTAAGCAAATTAAAAAAAGTAAGTACACCAAGGAGGTTCCGAGTCTGAGTTTTTAACATATTAAAAAAAAAATTATGATGCATTCGGCACCAAGGAGGTAGAAATAAATAGGTTGAATTATGTTTTGAATTCAAAACCTCAGTACACACGATGTTCTAAATTCAAATTAACTTTAACCTCTAGAGGGTAAAAACGACTTTTGCGCCCTGATATCGAGGAGCAAAAGTACTCTTTCCGAGCTGGTGGGATGAAAATAACTATTTCATATCTCCTGCTCGACAAAGTCCCATTATCTGTCATGAAACGTCAAAACAAAGCAAGTGATTGTGACCTTTCAAATTGCAAGGGTAAGTAATATTGAGAAGATTCCCTAGGGATTAAAATGATTTGAATTTGGAACGTTACCATTCGTATGAAAATTCTTACCCATAGTACCATTGTAAAACTCGAACTTTAATAAAAACTCGAACTTTTTTTTCTAAACATCGAACTGGCCACGCACACGCACAGAAACAAAACACAAAAAAAGAAAATATAAAAAGGCGCAATTGAGTCGAATTTTGTTAGTTTGGAATTGTATCACTTTAATTTTTTAAAAACACCAAAATGTCTCTTCAAGCGATAGTGAATTGACCCCAGAGTTCATCAAATTGGACGCTTTAGGGATATATATATATCTACTTCCGGAAAAATCGAAAGATAAAATATTTTCCATACTTAGCCCTTTCTTTTAATTGCCTCGCAGAAAATATGAAAAAAAGAGTATTCCCATCTGAAGTAAAGAACTGTGTGTCATAGGCGGCTTGGACATAACGCCCATGACACAAGATAGTGCTTTACTCCCTTGGTGAATAATCTACTATTGTAACACATTTGTTCGTAAAGGGTCTCTTATTTCACCAATTTCAATATCGAAATGTGTCGC